>JAJJMC010009453.1:3490758-3578741 GCA_023531435.1 Papaver californicum | reverse complement strand
TATTATTATTATTATTATTATTATTATTATTATTATTATTATTATTATTATTATTATTATTATTATTATTATTATAAAACGAGAACTTTATTGGATGAAAAAGGTATTTACACTGGATCGAAGGAAGCGAGCCACAAGCTGGGCTCCCACTCCTTTTTGGATAGCTAACCCTAGTCTAAAGAAAAAAAAATTGTCGATTTTATGGTTGTAATCAAAGATGGCAGTACAGTTCTGCAACCTCTTTACAAAAATTATCGTGTCCTCTCCTAGTTCGCCTAGGGTTGTGAAAGCCAACACACCAATTCCATAACTGTGTGCCTCGTACTTGTCAAGGTATTTAGTGCATTTCTGGGTAATAGCGTTCGAAATGGCTAGACCGGGTGAAAAGGCAACTCTCCCTTCTCCTGTGAAAGGGGACACCCCGGTGACATCAAAGCATACATCCCGGCCGTTCTCCCAATTGTATACAAGGACGTCTGCTGGCCGTAGGGAGCGTTCATCGTCGGTCAAAAAGCCAAGAGGCGCCTCTTTCCGCGCTGCCACACCTGCCTTGAAGCACATGTCAGCAACCACGTCTCGGACCATGTCATGCCTGAACTTAAGCCCCTCCTCGCTGGCACAGTGAAGAGCATGGCCACCAAAAACATCCATCCCTCTCCCGCAACAAGAGCATACGATGTTCCCCGTGAACAAAAGAATACCCAGTCTATAGGATAGAACGACCCGAAACTGTCGAGGCCCAATTGATTGGTTGAGCCCAGATATGGGGATCGCTTTAAGAAAATCTTGAGCCCGGTCCATCTTGGTACATTGCCATAAAATGTTGTCTCGGTCATACATATTGAACTTGGATGGGATACTCTTCTTAACAACACCGAAGTAGTGGGATTCCAATATGCGCATTGATTATTATTATTATTATTATTATGGGAGAGCTTTTCATAGAAGGAAAAAGCAATTTTACAAGAAATTGGTGGGTGGCCTAGCCACAAACCGGGCACCAACACCTTTTTGAATGGAAATACCTAATCTATGAAAAAGAAAACTATTATTGTTATTATTATTATTATAAATTTTTTATTTTATTAATGGATAAAGAGTTACAAGAAACTAGTTGGAAGCCTAGCAAGATAAGCTCCAACAACGAACTACATTAGTTGAACAGGTTACCATGTTAGCCTACCAGCGAGCCTCATGAGGAACCAACCAAAGGAGCCGAAGCGGATAAGGAGGTTGATTATGTCGCAAGGGGGGAAAATTAATATTATGAGCCAAATATATAACATAAATAATCAAGAAAGGGAAGGTGAGACTTCTATTGAAAATCACATGAGGTTGTGTTAAATAAACTCCCCCCAATACCTATCTCATTTTCCTCAACCGAGAGAGAATGTCCGTGAATCGGTTCTCAACTCGGAGTTGACTCAAAATTTCCAAAAAAAAAATCTCTGCCATTAATGAACCTTGATTATCTTCATTAAGTAGTTGCATGTCTTCCTATAATTCTATGTTTACTTACTGATTTGTTTTCTTATCGTTTAGTTGTGTTGTTAGTGTTAATTTCAATTTTCTCTGTGAAGTATTTTTATTTTTTATCTATTCACTTTACTTGTCTCTTTCAAATGGATCTATAACTGATACCTGCTACATCATTTTCTCTGCTACAGGTGTTTCTCTCTAGGTTTTCTTGTGTGTGTGTGTCAAGTCCTAGTTTCATCTTTGCAACCCCTATCATCTTCAACTCACTTTGGATAATTCGCCCTTTCTATTTTCTTCAAGTTGCATCGGCATCAGTTTACCACTTCACAACCTTTAGTATCTGTTTTAATGGCAGCCTCTTCCAATCAACATGTGGTTTACATAACAAATCAATTGGAACAGACTTCAATTGCAGATCATTTTTTGGAACATGATGATGTTGTTATTCAGGAAGGTATAGCGAACTGGTTTACTAGTATTATTGTTAAGGTGTTTGTTGAAGAACCAATATCTGCAGGATTTACGAAAAAGGCATTTATACGTTTTTGGAAAAACGTTGGTAATTTCATATTCAATTATCATGATAAGAACATGAACATTATCAACTTTGAAAATAAAGCAGATAAAGATTTCATTCTCTCAAAAAAATTTACTTCTTTTAATGGACATATGGTTATTGTGCATCCCAGGGATCCAACTATTGATGCTTCTACACTAGAATGGGATCATGTTATAGTGGATATTGAGTTATGGCATCAACCACAGGAATTTCAGACCAAGTCTTTTGCTGAAAAAATAGGGTCTTTTGTGGGTATTGTCAAAGATGTTAACCCCCCAACTGGTATTGCTACTAAAGACAAGAAAGTTACAGTTACAGTTACATCTCAAGTTTATATTCACTTACCATGGAAAAGAGGGATTACAGTTCAGATAATCAATGGAGTTAAAGCTCAGATCTTCTTTTACTATCTCAATCAACTATTTAGAATGTGTACTAAGTGTTATGTTCCAAACCATAAAGCCAAAGAGTGTGCTACAATTAAGAAGAGATTACAATATGAACTTCAATTGATTCATAGGTTTTGTAAGCCCACTGCTTCACCAAAAAGTCCTCATACTCACAAAGTTTTCCAAAGACTCTATCTTTGGAGGAAAGCAGCTCTACTCAGGGTAGTAATTTCCCTAACATAGGAGAGAAAGGAAAACAAGTTTTCCTTATTAATATGGACTCAAGGGGTGGTAAAAGTCTTCGAAGTGAAGATCCTCTGTCAACTCAACAAGGGGTTGCAAATGAACAAGTTGTGCAACAAGAAACCCAGAAACTGATGTAAAAGTACTTTATAACCTTTTTTTGCTTCTAGGGCACTTTTAAAGTTACTCTTGTTACTTGTTTATTCAGTTTGTTTCTTTCTTTTATATTACCTCCTTGTATTCATGCTTTACTACTCATACCATAAGTATGAAAGTTTTAGCATGGAATGTCCAAGGCATTGGCCAATCTTTAACTCAAAATCATTTAAAAAATGAAATTCAAACCCATTCACCATATATTATTTTTATTTCTGAAACCAAAACTGGATTTCAAAAAATAAATTTTATTCAAAAGAAATTTGGTTACCCAAATGTGTTAATTCATAATTCTATTAGTTTATCTGGTGGGTTGTGTGTTCTATGGAAAGATGAGTTCCATTTTGAAGTTATTTAGGAGGAAAAAATCTTTTTTCTTTCGTAGTTCAATTTGATGTTGTTGTAGGTAAGTGGATCTTATCCTGTTTCTATGGGGCTATATATGACCAAGATATAACTCAACAATGGTCTTCTATAAAACAACTCTCTGATTACCAATTACCTTGGGTCTTAATAGGATACCTAAATACGACTTTTTCATCATCTGAAAAAGAGGATGGATCTCAACATCCTAATTTAAGACATGCTTATTCAACTCAAATCATAAGAGACCTAGGATTAACTGATGTGATATGGACAGGGGATCCTTTTACTTGGTCCAATCATAGACAATGAGAACAGTTGATAAGAGTTAGACTTGACAGAGCTTTAGCTAATATTTCTTGGAATACACACTTTCCTCTAAATCATATTAATAATTTGTTACCTATTGGATATGTCCATGCTCCTATGTTATGCAATTTTTCTCCATCTCCTCATCATGTTAATAGGCCCTTTCGACTATATAAATACTGGCTAGGACATGAGGAATATAGAAACATAATTTCAAATTCCTGGAATACTATAAAGTTTAGCAATGCTTCTGATACTTTGTCTACAAAATTAGAATCAACTCAGCATGTTTTATCTGTTTGAAGTAAAAAACTTTTGGTAGTATCACAGAGAAGATCAAGCATATTAAACAACAATTGTCTTCCTTAATTCAGTCTAACTCCCAAGCTGAATTATTACCATCTTATAAACAAATTTATTTAGATTTGGCCCATTGGTATGATATCTATGATCAGCACATTAGACAAGCATCTAGGAATAGTTATTTTTCATAAGGTGATAGAAATACGAAATATTTTCATGCTAGGGAAAATTTTAGGTGTAGAAGGAATCATATAGCTTCTCTGCGAAATTCATTAGGCATTTGGTATCAAGGAAGAAATCAAATAGAACAATTATTAAATATTCATTTTTAACATATAACAACTACCTTTATCCCTAGTAAAGATGTTAAATTGTTAAATTTAATTTCTCCTTGTATATCTACGGATGATAATGCTAATTTTTCTTAGAATCCCATACTTAAATGAAATAAAAGCTACTATTTCCCAATTGCCTTCATGGAAGGCCCCGGAACCTGATGGCTATCAAATGGGATTCTATAAATTCAGTTGGGATATTGTTGAACAAGAAATTGTTAGTCTGGTGAAAAATTTCTTTAAAAAACAGGCTTTTAATCCTGATTTAAACTTTAATTTTCAAACTCTTGTTTCAAAAGTTGATTGTCCTGCTACACCTTCTGATTTCCGGCCTATTAGTTTATGAAATTCCTCTTATAAGATCATCACTAAGATAATGGTGAATAGAATGAAGCCAATAATGGATAAAATTATCTCACGGTATCAAGATACATTTTTCCCAGGTAGACGCATCCAAGACAACATTATTATAGCTCATGAACTTCTTGATACTATGAAGAAATCTAAAAACAAAATAGGGGACATAGCCATCAAATTGGACATGTCCAAGGCTTTTGACCGTCTTGAATGGTCATTTATAATAGATGTGTTTAAGCAATTAGGATTTGATGAAAGTTGGTGTAAAAGGATTCATTATTGTATTAGCACTCCTAGTATTGCTTTGTTGCTCAATGGTTCTCCATGCAGACCATTTTCCCCGACAAGAGGTCTTCGCCAAGGTGATAGCTTATCCCCTCATATATTTATAATTTGTATGGATGCTCTGTCTAGGATTCTTATTCAGGATGAACAACATAAATTATTGCATGGAGTTAAGCCATCTAGGAGAGGACCATCTATCTCACATTTATTTTTTACAGATGATGTGCTCCTCTTTCTTAAGGCGAAAACTCCTGAAATAAAACATGTTCAGGAAGTTTTGTTAAGATTTAGTAGGTTTTCTGGGCAAGTTATAAACCCTATTAAAATTGGTATTTCTTTTTCTAGGAATATGCCCAGAAGTAGACAAACTGATATTGCATACATGCTACAAATGAAGCCTATGAAACTTTCGGATAAATACCTAGGAGTGCTTTTTTTTATTAATAAATCTAAAGCTCAAAGTTTTCAGCCTCTCATATCTCAAATGAAGGCTAGGCTTGATGGTTGGCAGAAAAAACTTATCCCTCAGTCAGGTGGAGCTATACAAATTCAAGTTGTGTTTAATTATGTTTCCACTTACCAAATGTCTTGTTTCCCTTTACCAGTAGCTACTTTAAAACAACTTGATACTCTACATAGAAGATACTGGTGGGGTCATAAACCACAACAGAAAGGATTTAATTCTAAAGCATGGAAGAGCATTTGCATACCCAGGAGATTTGGAGGTTTGGGCTTTAAAAATTTAGCAAATTTAACTTAGCCCTTCTTACTTAAATGGCTTGGATACTTGTAACCAGAGAGAATGATCAGTGTGATAGAGTTTTAAAATCAAAATACTTTTTAAAATATTCTCCTTTGCATCACATTAAGAAAAAATCTGGCATTTGGATTTGGCATGGAATTTGCAGGGGTCTAAAGGTGTTAAAGAAACATTGCATTTGGAATATTGTTAATGGTGACCAAATTAGTATATGGACGGATAGATGGATGGAGGTTGAATCTCCACTATTACCTAGACCAACTGCATTACATTTACAGGATTATACTAAGGTAAGTCAACTAATTGATCCTTATTCTCATGATTGGGAAGATTCTGCTTTACAGGAACTTTTTACAGATGAGCAAATGAAAAAAATCTATCATATTCGAATCCCAAGATCTGGATCTGACAATCTGATTTGGCCACCTACAAATTCTGGAAACTTTTCCACTAGCTCAGCATATAAGAAGGTTATAACTTCTCAATGTACAACAAATCACCAAGAACAAAGGCAATAGCTTTGGATGTGGCATCTTGATATTCCTACCTAAATTTAAATTTTTTGTGTGGAAATGCTTGCATAATGTTTTGCCTTTAAAATTCCATTTACATAACATTGGTATCTTGCCTGATAATGTGTGCTCTTTATGTAATGCTGAAATAGAGAATTTTGATCATCTATTCTGTCACTGTCCTTTTGCAAGGGCAGTTTAGTTTGGATTTTTTTCACAAGCTTTACATTGTATGAATATTTTTCCTAGCATTAAAGAGTGGATTCTGGATTGGTTCCAACATAAATCTAGCCCTCAGTCAACTAAAATGTATAGAGTCTATATCATTATTTTATGGCAGATCTGGAAGGCTGGAAACAATGCATGTTTAGAGAATAAGAAACAAGATCCAACAATTGTGATAAGCTTGATTCAATTAGAACTTGATTCACTAACACAGATTCAACAGTTCTGTAAAAAAAAATCAAAATCTTTATTATCTGTTGCTAATGATAATATCTCATATTCTCTTACTACTCAGAACCTTGCTAACCATAAAAATTATATTCCCATGTTAGTGGATGCTTCTTTGAGGAAAATCTCCTCATTTACAGGTCTTGGAATAGTCTTCTATGATACACAAGGAGATTCGCAGGATCCAAATGCTGGAAAACCATAGCTAACACTGCTTTTGATGCAGAGGCCCTATCACTTCTTGAAGCAATCTCCTGGGCAACTCAGCAAAATATCAAAAATATCACTTTGGTTTCTGATAATTTATCTCTAGTACAGGCTATCAATGGAGCAAACAACAATATTAACTGGGGAAGTTTGGTCTTGTAAATGATCGTAAAAATGACATTTCACGGTTTCAAAGTGCTTTATGTAAATATATAAAAAGACCTTATAACAAGGTAACAGATAGTTTGACTAAGTTAGTTAGAAAACAAAATGTGGAATCCATCTGGTATAGAAAACCACGTGATGTGGTTTTAGGGAAATTTTGCCCATTTTATAACTTTTAACCTTTTATGATTAAATTCGGCTAGTCCTCAAAAGAAAATTAAAAAAAATAAACTCCCACTGATCGAATACGTTGGTACCAAAATCCAACGCACACGAATATGAGGTGTTCCGACTATATTGTTTTGTAGTATGAGTGACTGAGACAGATAGGGTAACTAAAAGAACACAATTCATAAACGAATAAATTAAATGAATTTTATTATGAATTACATAGCTAACCGAAAAACACCACCAGTTTAAGCCTTTTGAACTGTTTTCGTCCGAAATATATTGATAATGTTACTGACACTAAAATGATCATCCAACAGTGCCATAGCTCCCGAAAAATTGTATCCAAACTTTTATAATTCTACCGAAATAATCACCAACTTAAATTCTCCAAACAAGTTTTCTATCCTCACTAGTTTTTCCTGAAAGATTTTTCCTCTCAATACTCACTTTCTTCTCAGTTTTTCCTCCTTTTTACACAAAAACTAACCCACTCTTTATAGCTTTTTCCCATCGACTACGCTCTATAATTAATTGATCTCAATCGAGTTGCTCATATTAAAAACTTAAATATTCTTACTATTTTAATTAATATTATTTCTATTGAATAAAAATCCTAATTATTATTTGATTTTATTTTCCAAAATTATGAAAGAACAATTGATCTTAGAAATCATGGCTAAATGGGAAGTGCGGCTAACTTAATGTTGGCCTTTACATGTCGACATCTGGGCTACTTAGTGATATATAGCACCTTCATTGAACTTTATGGTATTAAACTGTTATGGATTTAGAAAGAGTATATGTGGGCTAAAAACAATCTTGTGCTGGCTAAAGAAAGTGTGGTCGTGTTGGGATTCTACATGGCTCACATCTTGCTAGCTCACTTCTGGTAATTATATTTTATCCTGACTGATTTTTGAAGTGTTAATTACGACCATAATTGTGCTCGACACATACGACGATTTCAGATACGATTTTACGGCAGCCTTTGCTAACATTTATGATCCATATTTATATATAAAATTAGGATGTCTACAGTTACCTCTCTTTGTCAGAGGTTACGTGTAACTGAATGGAAAAACCGTACATCTTATTTTGTACATTGACATGAGCCTCAAATACTTTGTTGGATTCCTCTAAATTATCCCGAACTATTTTTAAGTATTTTGATTTTGCATAAATACACATCTTTGTAATAGGGATCACGATGAAGCGGTACTTGTGCCATTCCACCTATAGCGATAACCTGCGGCTTTTTATTACATTGATTCTCCTGACCACATGCTATGTCATCATATCGGTTTCATCGTCTGAGTAGAGGTTCTTCAATCTTTATGATTTTGCTCAAAATATTTTTCATCATTTCTGGTCCTTTCTACAATCCACTTGAAGCTTGGGACAAATGGGAGGCCCCATGATTTCTACATTACCACAATCCTTTTATACAAAATAATATTTCACCTTTTCTTTGAGCTCCACATCAAAAGTTCGAAAAATCCCTGCAATTACTGACCTTGCAAAAGAGCTAATTAGTAGCACATGTTCTTAATATATGAAATGTCAAATAATTATTTTTTATTTTTTTTAGAACAAAATAAATCCTAGAAAATAAATTTCAAAAACAAAAGATGAAAAACAAAATACTCAACTATATACAAAAGTTTAGGAATCCTGACACACCACATGTTTGATAAGAGCAACCAAAAATATTATCATCCCTGTCCAAATTTTCAACTATGTCAATTCTCCCATCTATAATCAACTTCACCAATTAGCTTCAAACTATAAAAACGATTCATGACCTCTCTTTTTTTCTAAGTCCAAGGATGACGGATTGATGCTTCAAATCGTCAAGCGACTATTCTTTTCCTCAAGCTCCTTTAAGTGCTACTCAATTTTCCCAAGTGGTTGTTTCAACTGCCATTTATTCATTTCAATTTATTTTTTTTAAGCTAAAGGCATAGCATGGTGACGACTCTGCCCTTTGATTTATTTTATTATTATTATTTAATTTATTTTTTTCATTTTTTTTTTCATATGAGATTTACTGCTCATCTCCTAAATCGGAGACATTTGTTAATGGAAACAACTTATAGAGGATTTTATAGTTAATGACGATAGGTGAATGAAAAGAGGATTTCAGTAATGAGAAAAGGTGGATGAAAAAGGTGAAGGGTGATGGATGGACAAGACGGATAAAATGGAAACTCCAAACTTTAAAATTTAAAATTTTGTCTTAACCCTTTCGTGATTTTTTCTAATGAACAAACCATTTATATATCTATTTGGCTTCGAGGGCAACTTTACCCCTGGCTTATTTCTTCTGAATTTGAGACAGAACTTGAACGAGAAACAATAATCTTATTTCTTTATGATAAGAGCCTAGCATAGTTATAATTATGCCCCTAGTTATTTTAAGCTAAGGGTATAACATGATGACGATTATGCCCCTATTGTTTTTTCGTTTTTGGAATTTTTGGAATTTTTTGGATTTTTTTTTAAAGAAAGACAGAGAAAATATTATTTGGACAAAACGTCAAGGCATTGGATGGGGTAATGTGGTAGAAAATGGTTACGGATGAGTGGTAGGCAGAAAATGGTTATGGATGGGTCGTAGGTGAGCACATATCTATGTGAGTCATCATAAGTGTTTTTTTCCATTGGTTTAAGAGTTGAGCAGTCATACCCCAATTGTAGTTTTTCTTGGATCGATTAAAAATTGTGGGGCCTGAATCATGCTAACTGCTCAGATCTAACGGTTGAACAATTCCTCTGGGGATGACTTTCCGTTTGATTCCTGGATTTTCTCGAAATTCTGCTTGTTTTATCTTCTTGAAACTTTGATCAGAAAATCATTCACTTCCTTCTGATTAGTTGCTCCATCATTTTTCAAAATGATATGGCCTTGTAAGAAACTGCTTCCTTAGGTGGAGGATTCAACGTCTTGCCTTTATATGGTGGAAAAAACTCATCTTCGGGTATTCTGAATCTCTCCTCCTTCTTATCATATGGCTTCCACATCCATTGTGATCTTAGTTGCAATGGTTCCTTTTCGATCAAATTCACTGCATCTGTCTTCAGTTTGGGCACAATCTTGCACTTAATTCATATTTTGGTTGTAGCGATCATTTCTTCCTAAGGATCCCTTAAAGGTTGATCTTCCTTGCTATGAATGACAGACTTTACTCTTTTAGCCTGTTGAAGTTTTTCTTTTTGGTGGTTCCACAGTCCCCATGGCTTGCCAGTATTCCCAATCCCTTTTCTATGGCAAGTACATTTTTCTCCAAAATATTTTTCCTACAAACAAAAACAAAATCTTTTTGGTTTTTTAGTTTTTTTTTAGTTTTTTTGGATTTTTCGAAATATTTTGAAAACCAAAAATACAAGACGACTTATTTACAAATTCAGGTTATTCAAGACCCTTAATCGGTCTGATTAACTCAACAGAATAAGTTACAGACTTATCTGACCCAGCCTCTATTGTGCTTACCACTTTTTCTTCATCCTCTACAAAAAGGTTTTCCAGACCATCTATTAATTCTTCCATATCATAGAATGCTTCAGGATCATTGGTTCCTTGAATCCCATATACGGGTGAGAATATCCCTTCCGTCTGAAATGACCATTTAAGGGTGGTTGTTTGGTCCAATCTATGCCCGCCTCTTTCTTTGCTCGAAGGGTCTCTGGCATTTTTCTCAGCTCTAGTGTCATTCTATCTTCTTCTGTCGGATGGTACCCTAAATCGTACGGAGCTTCATGAATCATTTGTTGAACGTCAAGAGGTTCAGTACGAACATTACCCCTTAGACCCAAACCCATACGGGGAAAAATATGTATTTCCTCATATAATGAGCCACCTTTGTGTGACCACGTTCGAACCAACTAGGAAGTTTTTCCCAATATAAGGCCTTGTAAAATACCTAATTTACGCTCTCTTCCTTATAATTTTTTCCACCTCATTTGTTTCGATAACTGGGATAGTAATGTGATTATTTTTCTCTTTTCCTTCTTCTTCATCATTATCACCCTGAATGGTTATTAATTTATCACCGAAAATGAGCCTCAATTTTGGTGCAAGGTCGAACTTACATTTGGGGGTTCTTCTTCATCATTTGTTTTTGTCTTTTACAACTTCTCAATGACCTCCTTGTCCTCTTTTATTGTTAATTTTATTGTTCATGCAGGAAGCGTGATAACATGTTCATCTTTCATATGAGGTGGCTTGTAAATTCTTTCGCTTCTTGTTAAATTTTGAACTTCACCAGCATCATCTTCATTCCTAAATGGATCCACCCATCCTGGAATTTCTGGATAATCTTCTTTATACATCGGTTGGGGTAGAATATCTGAAAAATTAGTTGGATCACAGGAGGTCAGTCCGTTGCAAGCACAGGGCTAGATAAGATATCTGAGAGATAGACATGTTCTGCTGGTGGTTGGACTGGGTAAGAAAAAATATCTGAAATATGAATTGTGTTTTCCGAAGTGGCCTGTTCTTGAAGAATATCTGAGAGATACACAGGTTATGCTGGAACTTGGCCCACACTTGTCACATTAACTTGACTTCCGCGTACGTTTGATTGACCTGGGAAAGCATCAAACAAGAAACCAGGATGATTAATTGAAACAAATGAATTTGTACTTTGTACCTGATCCATGAAGAGTTCACTGATGTGGACAGGTTGTGGTTGTCTAGAAGGTAAAATCTCAGAAATATGGATTGTCGAACAAATATCTTCATTGTGCTCATAAATTGAACCTGTCAAAATGAATTTAATCATGGGTTACCCCTAGTGGGAAGGTAACGGATTCTGATGTATATGGGGTTGCCTTGTCTCTCCAACGGATAACTATTTCGACTCGATAAGATCCTGAATTGTATGCCTTAGAGCGGCACATCTATCGTTCTAATGCCCAGCTTCTCTATGGAATTCACATCTTGCGTCTGGATTAAACCAGCTTGGTGGATTTGGAAGTGGACACTATTGGAAAAAGGTTGTTGAACGATATTTAGAACTTGTCTTATAAGTGAGTTATACGACACTTTCTGAATGCTGCAGAAAGTGTCGTAGATTAGCTGTCTTTTGTTGGAAAGATACTACCAAAATATAGCTGAATTACTTTAATATAAGATACTTTAGAGTTGTCGCTATGTACGGCATTTTGCATGTGTTGTATTTATATTATAAATCAGAAAGGTTCAACCTCATAACTGATATATCATTTAATTTATACTAATATTAAAAAAAATGTTGTATGTTTATTAACTCATAGCTATTAACAGGATTGGATAATTGATGTCTAAGCATTCGAAGAGTTGAGCTACTGACTACATATGGACACAAAATAGGTAAGGGAGATTGTTATTACTCTTATCTGTGTATTACAAAGAACTAGATGATCCTATTTATAGACCTCGAACAAAATCAGGTCCGTATGAGGAAGCTTCATGAACCTGCCCATATGGCAGCACACAAACACAACTAGAAGTCAAGTTTATCTTTTAACAAATATTATCTCTAATGGTACTTATCTTAATACGTTGGGTCAGCCACCACAAATAATCTTTACACAACAAAAAGAATCTTTTCAAATTAAAGTTAAACTCAAATTCGATTCAAATTAAAGTGAATTAAAACTCAAATTCGTTGAAATTCAAATTCTTTCTAAATTATACTAAACCTCAAATTCATACCAAACTGAAATTCAAAAAAAGGATTCAAGCTTCAAACACAAAAAGTCAAGTTTATCTTTTAACAAATATTATCTCTAATGATACTTATCTTAATACGGTGGGTCATCCACCATAAATAATCTTTACACAACATTCCCCCTTAGATGATCCAGTATCACAAAAAAATTATCTTGTCAAAACTTTGCTAGAAAAATCCGAGTGAAATAAAAATTGGTCGATGGAAAAAGAGTACAATGGTGTTGATTGTCATGAGTTTTTATCCTTTAGTCAAAGCTTCCCTAGAAAACCACTTGGGATAAAACCTGAGTTCAGAATGAGGTTGGTGACTGCTATGATTTTCTTATTCGTCAAAACTATGTCAGGAAAACCAGTAGGGTAAAAATATGAATGCCGGCGCCAGGAAAACCACTTAGGACAAAACCTGAACGACTAAAAATCATAATAATGTCGACGTCAATGCCCATGTTGCCTCGTTAAAAACCTCGACAGGAAAACCACGTGGGAAAAACCTGACCGAAGGAAAAGAGTACAAAGGACGTCACCCGATAACGGTGTTGGACACGCATATGCTGCCTCGTTAAAACATTGACAAGGAAAACCCAACGGGACAAAACCTTGGCGAAGGATAAATAGTACATCGAGTTTAAGTCCAACGGAGATTCTACGAGTTTACTCCCCCTGAAGTATAACTTTCTTAAAGCGGTTGGAAGTGCAAACATTGTACAGTGTCAGAAGACTGCTTTACTGGTTGTAATTTATAGAGGATTGACTGCCAGATCATTGCCCCAAGTGCACAACCACCATTGTACACCTCGCATTTAAATCCTCCGTCCACTACACACCAATTTTAGTTTGCCGCTTTAACTTCAGGCATAACAATGAAATGCTTCATGTAAACTCATTTTCTCCGTAGAACCATACTTAACCTTTAAAAAACGTAACCTGCAAAACAAAAGTTAGAAAAACAAGATAATGCATGCATTATATACTTATATGGTATTTCTGGACCATAGAGTAATTTGTCTACGTACGGAATAGACTGATCGATCACGTTCCACTTTAGGGAACACATAACATGATGTTAATTTAGCAATACAATGAGTATCAAAAATTGGATACTCTAGTTTATACATACAGGTTTTATGCTAGCATGTTCTCGAACTTCAGGTCGAGAAGGTATTTAATTCCAACGAGATCTCATAATTTAATTCAAGCGTGGATTTTAGCGCTATTAAGGGCCTTCTCAAGAATCCAAAGATGATATCATCAATTCATATTCGGATTTTACTTTTTCTAAGAACGTAAAGCATACAAAGGATTGTTTATAAATTTCTCTTCTTCGAAGTGGTGATTATGACTAAATTTCAAGCCTGGCGTAATTCACAAAGTCAAGTGGTTACCTGAGTCAGAAACTCGAATCCTTCAGGGATTCGAATATAATCACCAATAGTTAGATGAAATTTGAGTCCTTCAGGAACTACCACGCTAAAGTGCATCAACATTAGGAGAATACTTTTAGTTTTACAGAACCAATCCTGGGGTTCAGCAGGAAACTCTAAAATCGCACCTAAATCGATAATATTACTCTCTCTACGCTTCATCTCAAATACCAACCTGTAACATTTAGGTTTCACAATTTTACAGTGTAAGTCGGATCCGAGTTTAGCGCTTTTTCGAGAGAGTCCAATCTCTACCTTAGTTTGAGGGGATTGGATTATATGCCTACCAATCACGATGTCGATGTTCTTCTGCAGAGGGGTACATAACCACCATTGTAAATAATCGACAATCATATAGATCTTACACATTTCTCTAGTGCATACACATTCAATAAAATTTCACAGACTGGTACCAGCACCACTTCAGTGGAATTATCATCTCCTTGTCTTTAATAAAGAGGTATAAACTTAGAAAATATGGACCGCATTCCGATAGTCTCCATAAGCATTATCTGTAGTCTCTTCAAGAGCACTACATATTATAAAGGTGATAGGATTCTTTTATGAGGCATAAATAAGGAAGTCGTTCACACTTCAATCGTGTCTTAACTAACAACTTAGTCACTGCGGGATGTATGATTTAACCTGCTGAGATAACTTCTCGTGTCTGCATCCTCAAGCAAGTGATAAACAATTTTTTAAAGGTCACTGCAACTATGTGTATTAATCATGAGTGATCTCCAGCACCTCAATTGCATCAAATATCTTGGTTTGAGAAAAAAAAAAGATAGTTTTACGCCGATCTCAAGTGGCAGCCAGATTTTCTCTGATCGGGACGTACAAAAACTTAACCAGATAACCTATTTAGTTGTCGACATTGCTCACTCCAACCTCTTTGTTGGTGTCTTTCATCTCTATGACTTTTTGAGAGAACTCTTTAAGTTTGTCGATATAACACATGTGCCATCTTCTGGTGGCAGTTTTTCTCCCCCTGGCTAAAGCGGGCAAAACCTTTCAGGTTATCAAAATAATTTGCACCAGCCTCTTGTGGTGACTTTTCTCCCCCTGATTAAAGTAGGATAACCTTAAAGGTTATCAACCTCACTCATACCAAATTTTGATGGCGGATTGTCATGCCAACTTCTGGTGGCAATTTAGCCTTCCCGATTAGGAAGAAACATTACCATCTCATTTTTGGAAACTTCTGGTTCCATAATTTTTTCCAATTTTCAAGAACAATTCTGCTCATGATAGTTTTTGGGTATTAATTAAACCACACATAAGGTATCCCAAAAACAGTTGCAGGATGAACAAAGATGAGACATTTCACGTCGTTCCTGTTACGGCTTATTTCCTCCCCCTAACGGCGGGAATACAGTGTCATCTGTAGTAAGACATTACCAGTTCAGGTTTTAAATATCTTATGATGAATCAAAATCAACAATATATATATAGTGAGGTGGCTTCATGGATCAAAGACGTAAACAAAATGTAAGGTTGCTTTCCAAAATAATATTGATGGTAAATAGTTGGTCGAGCAATCATCTAAAGATGATTAAACAAAGAACTCAACTTTACCATGTCGAGTACGCACATGTGCTATTTAGTGCTTGACATAATACCAACTTAAAGCAAAGCATCAAAAGCCTGTAAATTTACCACCAAGATAAATGGACTTAATTGGAAATTCCAA
Source organism: Papaver californicum (assembly GCA_023531435.1). Taxonomy (NCBI): domain Eukaryota; kingdom Viridiplantae; phylum Streptophyta; class Magnoliopsida; order Ranunculales; family Papaveraceae; genus Papaver; species Papaver californicum. The sequence continues at coordinate 3,562,868 of JAJJMC010009453.1, read as the reverse complement.
AAATGAATAGCCAACCATAAGATTTGCACAAGAGACCATCTAGTAGATGCATTTATCAATACCTGAAAGTATTGAAACTTGTCCATAGTGCACGATGAATAGTCTCTACAAATGCTACCCTAAATCCTCTGCAGGAATGTTGGTGATTCAGTGAGTTACCACAATGCTTTTTGTTAATGCCAGTTTAACAACTAAATGTCAAACAAAATTTACATCCTTTTTCAGAAGCTTCAGGTTCTATAAAGGATCGATGTCCATGAGCATTTTGTGTTGTTCTACTCATCTTTGTAGGACCTGGGTGTTCAATCTAGTCATACCTGCGCATGAATAATATAATGTCATTAAACTTCTGGTTAACTACAATGTGAAATCCAACAGTTCGAATTCTAGCACACCCCATAAAAGAGAACCCTAAGCTTCTTTACACCATGCTTCTGGCACAAGATAGATGAAGTAATACATACTTCATAAAATGCTCATTCGTTTCAAGGTGGCAGTTACGCCAAATATTTTTTACCACCAGAATGATACAGCTCGTCCAGAGCCGTCTACCATATTATTCGAACCAGAAATGATTTTCACATTTCCCAAAACCTCTACAAGGTTATAAAATGGTTCGATAATTTGTGTTTGTTGTTCCGTTGCCTTTGAGACAAATATCTCTATCGTCTATTTAATGCTAGATAGATTATTTCTCGAATCCATATCCTTTGAAAAAGATAGACGAGAAAAAAATAATAAAGTTATTGAAAAACATTTAGTAACCATGGGCTACTTCGGAACCCCAAATTTTTATGGTTTATTCCTGGAACCCGATTGTTTCCATAGACCACTTCTGGAGTCTATTTTTTTATGGATTACTGCTGGAACGCATAATATTTGGATTACCATAGGAAACCATAATTTCTATGTTGGACCGCTTCTGTCGTCAACAAATCCATGGATTGCTTCTGGAATCCATTATTTACATACAAATGATTTAAGAACAAACAAAAATGAGGGGTACAAAGAAAAAAAGTACATATATATGGCACCAACACGATATCAACAAATTTCCATTTTCGTCACCTTTAGGGTTGACGAAATATCAATTAACAAATATGCATATGGACATATTTTTCATGGTAAAAATTGCCTCAATATCAATAACAGGTTATTCAGAAACCACTGACATATACCAGCTAGCAGTTCGTTACAGGTCATTTTTTAGATCGTTTAACTAGCGGAGTGCGCATCTTGATTCCACATAATACCACATAATATTCCAGCTTCTGATGGGATGGTTTCTTATTTTCCGGAGATTATTAGAACCGAAAAAAATCAAATTTACATCATCCTTCAGGGACGCGATAATTTCTCGCTTTACCGGTATTAGAACCACTAGTACCATAACAAAGAAATAAAAAAACACAATTATTACTAAAATTCGCGGAGTCGTAATTCTCACTTTCTCCGTACTTGCTAAGAAATACAAATTAACACATATATCGAGTTGATATATATATATACATTAATTAGTATAAGGTTCAATTTAACAGTATAAATTAAAACCATAATCCAATATGATATCCTAATTAAAACAAAAATAATATTAGTAAATACATGGCTAAAGCCATATTTAATGAAAATAAAGTAGAGAAATTTAGAAAAGAAAGATAATAATCTCCGTCGGTCATCGATGTTGTTTTCCACCAATTGATCAAACGAATCAGCCGTAATAGCAGTTTAGCCATCACGAGCTTTTCATGCTGATAACGTGGTGTATATATTAACTCACAGTTATTAACAGGATGAGATAATTAATGTCTAAGCATTCGAAGAGTTGAGCTACTGACTAAATATGGACACAAAATAGATAAGGGAGATTGTTATTACTCTTATCTGTGTATTACAAAGAACTAGCTGATCCTATTTATAGACCTCGACCAAAATCAGGTCCGTATGAGGAAGCTTCATGAACCTGCCCACATGGCAGCACACAAACACAACTAGAAGTCAAGTTTATCTTTTAACAAATATTATCTCTAATGGTACTTATCTTAATACGTTGGGTCAGCCACCACAAATAATCTTTACACAACAAAAAGAATCTTTTCAAATTAAAGTTAAACTCAAATTCGATTCAAATTAAAGTGAATTAAAACTCAAATTCGTTGAAATTCAAATTCTTTCTAAATTATACTAAACCTCAAATTCATACCAAACTGAAATTCAAAAAAAGGATTCAAGCTTCAAACACAAAAAGTGCAGGATGATCACTTTACTTATACTCCATCTGGTCCACCATTTGGATCAGCACCTGCATACAAAGATGGAGAAAGAAGGTAAGAGATAAAACTCACCTGATTTTAAAGAGTTAAACAAGAAAGCATATAAAGTCAAGACTCACCTAACAGACAAATCCCTGGCATAACAATATAACAATCAGTTAATCAATACAAGCAAATGGTCGGGCAGTAGATGCCCATTCAAATGTGCCAAGGTAGGATAGTTACACTTACATCATTCACCTTGGACTTTCACTTATCAAACTCCTCAACATTCACTTTAGACTTTCAGTTAGAAGACTCTTCAGCGGCATCAGCCATACTTTCCTGTCATTCAACACCAAAATCAATTCCCTTAACATGTTTTAAATATCGGAAGGAACCCATTTAATTTAAATAAGTAAACTCTCAGTTCTACTTGATCATAATCCAACCAGATTATCAGCTATACACTCAATCATATGCCCTAACCAGGACAAAATCTCAAATCTCAAATTCAAAATCACAACAATTCCCTTTCAATAAAAATGAAATGCTTCTTATAACACCAAACTCACTAATACCTTGTGAATTTATCAACTGAAACCACAAAACAGTGTAACAAAAACTTGAATCGAAACCATTGTTATTGCATATCAACAATCCATATTCATCTAGTTTCCTAACCGCATCAAGAGGTGAATAAATGTTCAAATTTCGATGTACATAAAGAAGACAGAAAAAAGCAAATAAAGAAATACTGAAACGAGCATTATTACCTAAGCATCTCCATCCCAATGCTCATCATCTCCCTGACAGCATCAATTAGCAAAATTAATGTTCAAATCACCATGTACATAAAAAAGATAACAAAAGCAAATAAATAAATACTGAAACGAGCATTATTACCTGAGCATCTCCATCCCAATACTCATCATCTCCAATAGTTGCTGAAATTAACGGAGCTTCATTAGAGGTAGCAAAACAAATTCTCAACCTAATGCTGACACTACCAATTACCAATTATGCAACACAAATTCTCAACCCAATAACTGCTCCGTAAGCAGTGAGCTACAACTACCTTACCATACTCCATAAATCCACCATGAACCTATATAGCTATTTCTCCTAATGCAGATAACGTCAAGTGACTAAACTATACATCATATATACTCTGACTTCAAATGTTATGACACACTGATAATATAAACATTCGCTAATTCTACCTCCTCTCCTACATACAAAGTATCAATAATTTAGGCTCAATATAAACCTACATTAATGTTCAATAAAAACCTACATTAACATAAATGGATCAGTAAAACACACCATCAGTCATTAGAGTTTAACTTATTTACATACCCTTTCAGCAATACTTCGTGGATTAGTAACAAAACCCCTCCTAGCCCGAGTTTTGCACCAAACTGAATCACTTTGATAACGAGGAAGATTAAACTGAAATCCAAACAAAAATAAAACTATTAATCCATGTACATAGTGAATAGAACTGTGAAGTAATTTTGAGAGAAAGAAATATAACTCTTTGTTTCCAAGGACCAGGTGATATATGCCTGAAAAAGAGAATTATAAAGAAATGAGTGACTCCAGTATAATATGTAGGTCATGGATTTTACTTACTTTGACCTAATTAAACAAACCCCCAAATTACCGAAACATAAATCAGTTGAAAACCCAAATTAAACAAAACCCTAATTTAAAAAAAAAACTTAGTTTATTATCCTAATAAATTGTAACTCAAAATGAAGTACATACCTAATAAGTTGGTGAGTTGGAGATTTGATGAGATAAATCAGATCAGAGTTGTTGAACCCTAATAAATGAAGATTTGATGATTAAAACCGTAACTAGTAAATACACAACCCTCATAAATGAAGATTTGATGATTAAAACTGTAACTAGTACATGATGATTCAATTTGTAATCATTATCTTCCCGTAGTAAATTTGTCTGGATGCCTAAAAAATTTCTCGATGTGTTTCAGAGAGAAATAAATGAGATATGAATGAGAGAGAGAGAGAGAGAGAAAGACGAGAAAGACGATGAGATAGGGTGAGATGCGTTTTGATAAAGTTTGGTCTTAACCGAGTCAGATTTGAAACTGACTCAGCAATAGCTGAATGGGCTGAAAGGCCTTCTGTCCTTGCAAGCTATAACACGTGTTTCCGAGTACCAAAGGTTCTACACGTATGCTTCAAAAACAAAAATTTAATTCGCTCCAAAATAAACAATAAACTCTGTTCAGTTTCATCTCATTCTCTATTCAAAATAAAATCTGAATCCAATCCAAGAATGCCAAGAGTGAGGTGCAATTAAACAAGATGGAAATTAGAGTAGGCGGAAATTGAACAAGATTGAAATTAAGTGTTGAAATTTTAAAGTTTGACAAGTTAAGCAAGATTTCGACAAGTCACAAAATTGAACAAGATTTAAAACTATGTTATTAAAATTGAAACAAACAAGATTGAAAAAGTGAATAAATTGAACATGATTGTTGTTACTACTATATTTCATTAGATAGAGCAGGGCTCCAAAACCTGTTAAAGCTACATATCCATAGAAGTTCTATACAATACTTCTTAACATGTTTTTAGTGTTTTTTTTACCGAAAAAGAGATGAGACTCAAAACTGCAATAAAATTCAACTATACTCAAAATACTTACATCTCAAAAAACTTTCCCCAAAATAGTTACATATATAACCCCAGATCATATATCCAAAAATACTTACACGTATCACTTTCATTTTTGTTCCCAGACTTCAATTGTTTATACCTAAAAAAAAGTCTCATAAAGTTCTAAAAACTTCCACAAAAAAACAGAACTTCCAGGTTCAGGAGAACTAATTACCATCATCACAAGTGACCGAGTGTCATGGCCACAGAATCTTATCGCCTATATAAATGTCACCAAGAGTTCCATCACCGTCATAGAGTTGTTCTGTATGTACCAAAATTTCATCAATGAGGACCAAACAGTCTCTATTTGATGGTTGTGCACTTGGATCAATACGGCCAATTGCTACAGATCTCTTTCTCAAATTCCTCAATACTACATTCTGAACTCTAGGTTGAGAACCACCAACATTCATTTCCTAGACAATAATAACATCCCCATATTTTATAATAGAATGACTGATGTACATAAGAAAAACAGTGCAAACTAAATGGTTTTCGATTCATTAGTTATATTGTTCAAACCTAATTCATTGTGCTCAATGAAGATATATACTAAGAACAAAATGTTACATGATCAGTATTAGCATTGTTGTTGCCAGCTTTTGCTCCTGCAACAAAATCCTCCAGAACACATACTCGATCTTCAATAACTCTATTTTGTAGCTTCTTTTGACGCAACTGCTACCTGGGAATTGCAAGAGCAAGCAATATTGACTCCTTGCAAAAGTATTGAGCAAGGGAGGTGGCCAGTCACTTGCATTTGACCTACTACTCGTCGACTGAGATCGGCTGCTATTTCCACTATTAAGTCTCACCCTAGTCATCTAAAATAAAACCACTTAATTAGTAAGATTCACAATACAAAAAATGCAGTTACTTGTCTTTCTATGTATGCAATGTAATCACTATAAAACATACTCAAATCAAAAAGAACATTATCAAACCAATGGGATTTGTTATACGCATCTGTGTTTCATTAATTACGAATTTAATTTACCGTTTAAATCTGTTTCATAATTTCAAATCCATAACAGTTTTAGACTTCCATTAAACAAGCGAGCACAAATGCACATAACCCAACTTATTTTGGAACATACCCAAAGTTTAGGATTAGCGCATTCAATTAACAAAATGTATCCCAGCATTTTAAGGGTATGGACTCGGTATTATAATAACCTTCTTGTGCGTGAGCTATGTTGCACAAATAGGCTCACACAATTCGAAGGTTGGCATGGTCATCAGTATAGCTACCAAACTACTGGTAAGTCGCAAAAAAAGTATACAACCAAGAGCACCCTAGATAATACATATCATCATAAAAGGTCTTACTTAGGATAATATTTTAACCATCCACTAGCATGGATTTACCATTTGTCTCAAGCCAGAACCCATAGAGCTGAACATACATCCACCTCTCTTTCCAATCAAACAAGACATACCAAAACCATAATTTATCAACACTTCTTTTATTGAATAACAAAACTACTCAAACGAATTCAGTTATTCTTGCATCAGGGAAAAATGCACAGTGTAGTGTTTAGACTGTATCATTATCCGGTCAATAAAAAATTATTGGCATCTTTACCAAAATTAGTAATCTATGATTATACAAGTCAACTCTTATGTATGAATGAAAACACCTAATTTGGCAACTGGGAGCGGGAAGCCTACTGAAAAAGTTGGTGTATCCATGTATGACGGAGAGGGGAAATGAGAAAGAACTCGTTCAAATATCTGCGCAAATGCGACAACTCCCAAACGAGTTTTAAATGTTTATTTTTAGCAATCGAATATCTAATCGACCATATGCAATTGGTCTCTAGATGTCAGATGAGATGCTACATTAGCAAAATAAAATTACATAGAATTACTACCCACATTGTGTCCAGAATTATTGGGATTTATTTGAAAAAGTAGCAACGAGAATAAAATGAGAAGAATCTGATTTTCACTTGAAATATGATGCACTTAGAAGAATCAAAACACAAGAATAAACCTCGGCTCTTTATTTATTATATTTTCTTCTTAAAGCAAACAGTAAAAAGCCTTCAATCTAACATATGCATTGGAAGCTAACTCTCATGATCATAGTATGTGTTAGTAAACTACAATATCAACATGGTATTATGGCAATTTCCATATATTTGAACTCGATAAGCATCACAATCAGAAAACTTGAAATACCATAAGATATATAAGCTTCCACATAATATTCAGAGCATAACATCACATCCTTTAGCTTTTCTATGAGATAACTAAAATAAAAATAGTTATATATTAAGTTGAAAGGCTTGAAAGACTAGAATAACAAAGCTAAAAATCTTGTGTGTCATGAACACACAAAACAAAATATAGTACACAGAACACCCAGGGAAATAATGAAAACAGTCAAGTTGAAAAAAGAGATACAACCTAAACATGATATTCATCATACAAAACAATAGCAAAATCATACAAATCCAAGAATTACTAAACATTATCTTCATATCAAATCACACAAAACAATTAGAAAATATAAAACAGGATGATCTTTATAGTATAGTGATTATACCTCAAGATTTTCCAGAAATCAATTAGAAGTGCTTAACCAGTTGATTGTTCTTCTTAAAACCCTGTCAACAAACAAAACCAAATAATGATTAAAACCAACCAACAAACAAGAAGAACAAGAAACAAAATCAGAAAGAGCGATTTTTCCAAACCCTAACTTTACCTGTAGAAAATCAAGTTCGAAACTGAAATCGTTGTAGAAAAATAAACTGGGTTTCTTTCAAACACGAGATTGGTTGAACAATAAAACAGATTTCTGTTGAAGGTTTAATGGTGGTGGGTTTTCATGAAATTTTTTAAAGAATTTCGGAGAGAATAGTTAATGGTGGTGGGTTTTGAGAGAAAATGCTGGTTTAATCTTGTGATGTCTCTCCTTTCTAAGTCATGGCAGTGGTGTTTTGGCGAGAGCTGGAGTGAGAATGAGATGGAGTGAAATGAGGGGATGAAACAAAGAGATATATAAATATATTACTCGATAATAACGAAGTACTTTGCTTCATCTCAGCTGCTCGTTGAAAAGAGCTCATCCTGACCACAGCGGGTGGGTAGGGTGGGGGGAATTCCCGCCCAAAAATATTTACTAATGAAACAATACTATTTATATTTTGTTGTTTGAGTCAACAAAATTCATCATCCAACGACATATTGACTTTAGTCTTTAACAAATTCTAAGTGCAGTTTATTTTTTCCGTTTTTTTTACTTGGGCAACGACAGTTTTAAAATACTGTTAAATAGCGTTCATAGTGTCTTATATTGCCTATTTTCTACTAGTGGGAGGCTTAAGGGTGGTAGTTTTATCAAACCCTTGTTAACCAATGCTGATAGCATCTGGCTCATTCAATGCCCTAACTGAGTAAAATTTCTTTGTAGACGCCCATATCTTTTTTGATTCAAACTTTTTACTTGTCCTTCAGTAAATGATTCATCTGGACCTTGTTTGACTACCTCTAGATGTTTGCGGGTAAATTGAATGTCTGCAACCTATGTGAACCGCTTCACAAACATATTGACCATATCCCGCCACGTGGAAACTTTACTCGGGTTTGTCTTCATCAACCATTTTAAGGCTATTCCGGTCAAACTCCTATGAAACAACTGTACTAACAAGCCATTATTAATTCCCAATGGCCTCAAATACCCGACATACATACGAACATAGGTTTTGGGCATCAGGTTCCATCTTATTTATCCATGTACGAAAATTTAAAATCCGGAGACAAATGAATCTCGGTATAAGGATATATCTCGTGCATATTTATTGTACCCTTATCCATTCTCTGCAGGGTCTTTTCAACCTCTTTGAGCCTCTGGGATAACTGCCTTTCTCGTGTCGTGGTCTCTCTCATTTCTTCAAAATTTCCTTTTTAACCTCTTTTTCATCATCATTAGGGTTAATTTTATCATTTTCTCCCGTTCCAGACCCCTCATGTTTTCCTAGAACCTCAGCGATAGTCTCCAGAGTCAACTTCTTGGTCTCGGCTTTCAATTCAGTGAACTTGGTATCCAACATCTTCTAGAATTGTTCCAACAACCCTGCAACTGTAGCAGTGTCGCCAGTCATTTCAGTATCTTTGGTCATTCTCCGTGCAAACTTTTTGATGCAGCGGATAATAAAGAAAAGAAAGAAAAGAAAGGTTTTGTTGAGACTTCAAAATATTCTTAGGAACACCGACTATGAACAGTGATAATTATTTAGACTTTGGTTTCCCGACTATAAATAATGATCGGTTGATAAACTTGAATAAGTTTATGAAATAAGTTTATTATTCAAATTAACTGTTTAAAATAATATATTGAAGACTCTATATAGACTTTGGGAAAAACCATAACTTATGCAACAAGAAAGGATGAAAAAACTCAATAAACCGACTCAAGCCCTAATTTGCTATTTTTGGAAAATTTTGGTCGACCTAAAATAATGAAAGTACTCTTAAAATAAAACTATTTGCCACAAACGGCGACCCAAACGAACTCCTAACAAAGAAGTTATAACAAAAACTTTCCTAAAACAGCAAAAATGCCTATTTGAAGCCTTAAACAATGGAATTTAGCTAAAATCTGAAGACCATGAGACGAAGTGTCATGTCTTGATTGTTGGCCCGTTTGAAATCAAAATGGAGCTGAACTACGACACTCGGGTCTTTAGCCTCCAAATAGACTATAGCTTGTTCATCCGCATCACTTTTCATGTTCCAAATCTGTTTTCAAAGCACCAAAAATATGGTTAACAAAGGGGTGCTTATGCCTCGAATTTAGTACAACAATGAATGCATCTTACAGTCTACCCAAAGGAAATTTCTATGTTTCGTATATGCATGCAGGTTCCACTAATTCTTGGGTAGGCTTGGGTTACCTTAGCAGAATATACCTCAGACGTAGTCAGACTAGTCTTCTTTGGTACTGGACTAAGGCTTGTGGTGGTTCGGCTGATAATGCCCAGAGGGTTCAGCTTACTTGCCACGTATTTTCCTAAGATCAGACTCCGGAAGATACAAAATGAGATGCAAAATGATATGGGTGTGTACACATGTGTGTGTGTAAATACCGAGAATTGTCAAATCAGAACCCTAAAATCCCATTTATATTTCAAGTTAGATTCTCAATGTCGTCGCCACTGTAGATACTGTCAAAATCTACTGGACGAGACCCAATAGATTTATTAGATTTCTAAAATGGAAAAACACTTGGAATTATTATTTCATGAAGTCGTCACCCAACTTGTGGAGTTGGGACCCAAAGAGACACTAATCCACAATTCAGAGATATAATCCAGGAATCAAATACGGGATAGGAAGGTGTGAGATATCTAGTCTGTCCAATCTAAAGATCGATCTCTACTTTATAATTGAAACAATACGATTTTGATCACAAAAATATATAAACAAGTCAATTGTGTAAAATAAATAAATTATAACCTGCAAAATACCAAATTATTAGATGCACATAGTTGAATAATTAAATCAAATTCTAAAATAAAACTATTGATATTATTATTAATGTAAAAAATAATGATTATCATTATTAAAATCAGAATTACTAGCACATAATTAGGATCAAAGTTATTGGGTCAGTCACCCTAATTGATGTATTCTCACCCAAAGTACGGCAACGTAATATTGCCAGCTAATTATGGTAAATTAATATTATAAACCAAATATATAATATAAATAATCAAGAAAGGGAAGGTGAGACTTCTAATGGAAAATCACACGAGGTTGTGTTAAATAAACTCCCACTAATCAAATACGTTGGTACAAAAATCCAAACTCCCACTAATCGAATACGTTGGTACCAAAATGCAACCCACACAAATATGAGGTGTCCCTTACTATACTGTTTTGTTTTTACTGCTCATTCAATACAAACAAGGATTAGTAGTATGAGTGAATGAGACAGATAGGGTAACTAAAAAAAGTACACAATTCATAAACGAATATATTATATGAATTTTATTATGAATTGCATAGCTTACCGATAAACACCACCAGTTTAAGCCGCTGAACTGTTTTCGTTCGAAATATATTGATAATATTACTTAGACTAAAATGATCACCCAACAGTGTCGTAGCTTCCGAAAAATCATATCCAAACTTTATAATTCTACTGAAATAATCACCGACTCAAGTTCTCCAAACAAGTTTCCTACCCTCGCTAGTTTTTCATGAAAGATTTTTCCTCTCAATACTTACTCTCTTCTTAATTTTCCTTCCCCTTTTACATAAAAACTAAGCACTATTTATAGCTTTTCCATTGACTATGGTCCTAGGATTAATTGATCTCAATCGAGTGACTCATATTAAAAACCTAAATATTTTTGCTAATTTAATTAATATTATTTTTATTGAATAAAAATTTTAATTATTACTCGTTCCGTTACTAGAAAAATATTACTATCATTTTTTTAATTTAATTAATTTTTAGGTTAAAATAAAAAAATAATAATAATATTTTTATAGAAACAGAGAGAATATTTGATTTTATTTTCCAAAATTATGAAAGATAACAATTGATCCTAGAAATTATGGCTAAATGGGAAGTGCGGCTAACTTAATGTTGGCCTTTACATGTCGACATCTAGGCTACTTAGTGATATATAGCACCTTCATTGAACTTTATGGTATGAAACTGTTATGGATTTAGAAAGAGTATATGTTGGTTAAAAACAATCTTGTGCTGGCTAAAGAGAGTGTGGTTGTTGGGATTCTACATGGCCCACATCTTGCTAGCTCACTTCTGGTAATTATATTTTAGCCTGACTGATTTTTAAAGTGTTAATTACGACCATAATTGTGCTCAACACATACGACCATTTTGGATACGATTTTGCCACAGTTTTTGTTAACATATGTGACCCATGCTTATATATAAAATTGGATATTTACAGTAAGGTCTTCCAAAAATAACTTAAAAACTTAGTGTCATGATCAGAAGTAATTGATTTTGGTACCCCATGAAAGCGAACTATTTATTTGAAAAATAAAGAAGCAACATTAAAAGCATCAGTAGATTTTTTCCAAACAATAAAGTATGCTATCTTGGAATAACAATCAACAACCACCATCACAGAATCATTACCTCTAGCAGTACAAGGTAATCCTAATATACAATCCATACTAACTTCAATCTGACATGCTTCCGGTATTGGTAAAGAAGCTTAAATACCTGTATTCTGTATAATACCTTTGGAGCGTTGACAAACCATACATTTTGGAACAAATTTATGAACATTACGCTTCAAAGAAGGCCAATGATACCGTTCTTCCACCAAGGCAATAATTTTGTCACGACCAAAATGTCCTCCCATAACAACACCATGTAACTCAGAATGAGATAAAGCTTAAACGATTCTTGTGGAATGCAAAGACGATTCCCTTTAAAAAGAAAACCATCTTGAATAAGAAAATCATCTGTTCCATGGATATTAGAACTACACTTCTCCCATAAAACCTTTACATCTTCATCATCGTCACATACATCCTTGAGATAATCCAATGCAAACTTTCATTACAAAGAGTCACAAGAAGATGAGTACGCCTGCTTAAAGCATCAGCGACAGTGTTCAATTTCCACTTTTGTATTGAATAGAAAAATTGTACTTACTAATTGTGGATAACCAACAATCATGTTGATAAGTGCATAATTCATATGATTTTAGTGTCAAATTCATATTAATATTTTCTATAATTCTTTTATATTACTTGATATTACTCTTGTTTCTATCTTATGTGTTATATTAGGTGAATCGTCCAAAAAGGAGCTACAAGGTGCTTAATTGAGCAAGGAAATTGAAGTCTAAAAAACCAAGTTCAACTCGTTCAAATCCAGAGTTTCTTATCAGTATCTTGAAGATAATTAAAAGACGATGCCAAAGAAAAAAGAATGAGGTCATTCCGGGTTCGGACGAAGAAGTTACGGCAAAACAGCCGAAAGAAAAGAGCGAAACACACAGCAAAATAATCGGGAGATAACAGGGAAATTTAACTACCGATTATAGGAAGTTTCAGACACAGAAAAATTTCATTTTTGAGCTCCAAAAATCGGTAGATATGAGAGGAATCGAGTCTACCGATTATGGCAAGTTTTGGACACAAAAAGTTATAGTTTTAGCTCTAACAATAGGTAGATAAGGAGGGTGTCGTGACTACCGATTATGAACGATTTTGACATCAGAAAACTCTTGTTTTTGGACACCAACAATCGGTAGAAAGAGGAGGATTGATACTACGGATTGTATCACAACAGGGGCCACTTGCACAACATATTTTTGACTTCTAAATCAAGGAAACATGGTCCCAGAAGGATTGTAAGCCCTAGATATCATGAGTACTATATAAAGGAGACTCATAAGATATTAAAAAGGGACTTTTGATACAATTTTACAAGTCTTGGAGGAGATCAACAACACAAGGAGCAAAAGCTAGGGTTTGGAGCGGTCTCATCATCGTAACAAATTCGCTTACTCTTATGTATAGCATGGATACTTCTACATCCATGAGTAGCTAAAAACCTAATTGATTGAGGATGAATTCTAAGTTCTAAACATTATTTGAGTTATTATATGAATATATTTTGAGTTCTTCATATGATTATCATTTGTTTTATACCATAAAGAATGTTTATGATTGATTGATAGATTGTTTAGGTGGCCAACTGAATTGATTTATTGATTTAATATATTGCTAGTATTGAGTTGTGAGATAAGTAATATTCCATTAACTCGTACACAAGTAGAGAACACGAGACCTTGCAGAGGGATTCTGTGGAGCAATTGTCTGTTTGAACAATACTAGTAAGTGGACCTTGATCTAAGAGTCTAACTGCTAAGATTAACCTATAAATTCATAAAGTATAAAGCATTCAACCAAATTACACCTTGACTGATCTACTACTATGTGGTTAGGATGAATAGAATATGGTAGGCAAGAACTTCCATATCCAGTGATATAAGGAATTTCGGGGATAAAACTGATCTAGATGTTATTCTACGGTTGGTGATAATCTGTGATTAACGATGAGTAGATGAATATATTGATTCAATTATTGTCTAGTAACGAAGAAGGATTTTTCGATCATACCTATCTCCATTGCTTACAACTTTACTTTTAATTACTTTCTTATTTACTTTGCTAAAATCCTAAAACAAACCCCCATTTTGTGACATTTGACAACTTAAACACCTCGCTCCTCGTGGGAACGAACTTGACTTCCATTATATTTTTTTTAATTAAGTGGAAATAAAATCAACAATTTAATTGCACCCACGACATGCATCAAATTCCGGCGCCGCTGCCGGGAAGCAATTGGTTTTAGTTGTTATTTATTTTTCGTTTTTTTTTTTAGGTTTATTTTTAGGTTTTAACTTTGTTTTCTAGATTTTTGAATTCGGGTACTTGATATCTGGCACCTAACGTTGGGATTACCGAAGGTGCGGAATTCAAACTCGCAGGGGGAAAGTATTACAAGAACCTCAATTTTTGTTATAAGATCCACCTTTAGAAGAGATGGGTGTTCCCCCACCTCAAGAGAATGAGTTACGAGAGTTGATATCTCTATGTTTATATTCGCAACCACTATGCATTAAAATAGCTGCACCAGTGGAGCTGAAGTCGAATATGATTCGTCATCGGCCTAATTTTAAGGTATATGCAGGTGAAAACCCAAATAGTCGCCTTCAGCAATTTCAGAACACGATGACGAGTCTTAGGCATGGAACCGAAGACACTGAAACGGCTATGCTGCAAGCCTTTCCATTCTCGTTGACATATTAAGCATAAAAATGGTTGTATTACCACATGGAAAGAGATGAGAAATCTATTTCGAGATAAATATTTTCCTACTTCTAAAGCGATATTTGTTCGTAAGGAGATTAGTAGCATTCTGCAGATTACTGTGGAGTTTTTTTATGAATACTAGGAGAGGTATAAACGGTTGTTAGCAAGATGCTGACACTGCAACATCTCCTCAACACTCATCATCCAATACTTCTATGAAGGATTACTTCCGGAACAGAGGAACTTGTTTGATGCAGTTGCAGGAGGTACACTTACTGAAAAGACGATGTCGCATGCAACTAGTTTGATTGAGAGTATGGCTTCAAATGTACAAAATTTTTATACCAGGAAAAACTCACATGTCATAAGGGTTAGCGAGATAGAAGAGTCATCACAATCGAAGCAACGGTTGAACAATATAGCGAAGGTAGTGCAACAAATGGCTGTGGTGATTATTCCTACCTATGAAGAAGAGGCTGAATAGGTAAATGTTGTATTTCCTAATCAGATGCGAATGTATGATCCTTACTCTAATACTTATAGTCCTGGTTGGAAGGTGATAGACATATTTTTATGTCTAATTTATCCTTAATTATCTATTTTGTTAGTGCTCAATTTGGCACTTATTTTGTTATTTTATGTGTTTGTAGGTATTCTTGGGAAATAAAAATTTGTGGAAAAATTGGCTTAAAAAGTTGATAAAGGCACTCGTGGAAAATTACTAAAGGCATCGGGCAAAGTGATAATGGCACACTGCTTTTGGATAGGGGCACTCTCCCCCTTCATTTGAAAATGAAAAAGGCGGGAAATATTTTCTTCTTTACGTGAGAGTTATCTAAATCAACTGGAAACCGAGTTTTATGGGATTTAAGATGTTGTATGATATCCCAAAGTGAAGAAACAATCAAAGCTGGCTTAAACACGTCAAAAAGGAGTGATTCTCGTCGGAAAAATGGGTGAAACTCACGCTTACTGCCGGAAACAATTTTCTTCTATGATTTGGATTATCATGATTTGGAGCTGGTTTTGATTTGATTTTTGGGTCCTTATCGAATAAGGATTACTTCTTAGGGCTTACTAGACCTATAAATAGTGAAAAGAAGGAAGAAAAATAAAGTTGGGGAGGTCGGGAAAAATCCTGGGAGAAAACTCACCTGCTCGTGAGGAAGAAAAAGAAACCAGAAAGCATCACAAGAAAATAGTCGCATTTACAGCACCAGAGAACTAGTGTTCTTTACCACTTCTTTTAGCAACAGAGCTCATTCCAGATCGTAACAACAGTCCGTCTGCAACGCTTATAAACGTTGCAAATTTCCTGTTTTATTATTTTCAGCTTTTTTTCTTCTTTTTACACACTTTAGAGCCATGAATAATTATTTTGAGAGTGTGTACATCATGAAGAGCTAAACCAAACCACTGGTACAATGGAGGAAGCCATATTTGATGAACGAATGGTAACTATTTTTGATTCTTAATGACTTTTGCATTGATTTTTAATGTATTTATGAGTTTTCTTAATTAGTTGTGATTTTGTTTGATGGTGTATGCTGGGACTTAAGAGATTTTGAGGCGCCATGCTTGTGATTTACAATTAATGTTTTAAAAATCTACTTTTGGAAAAGAAACATAGTCAATAAAAGAGCTATAATTGTTAAAGAATCATTGTAGAAATCAATCAGAATTGGTGGAATCCTGAGTTCCAGTTCTTCCCAATATTGTTAAAATATTTTACTTATTTTCTAGTTTAATTCAGAATTAGGTCTAAAACGAATCTTCACAAGTCTCAGCGAACGAACTATTTTTACCACTTTTCTGAAACGATCAAGTTTTTGGCGCCGCTGCTGGGGGACTTGATTTTAGATTTGTTTTTAGTTTTTAGTATTTTTTAGGTTAGTTAGTTTAATTAGGTTTTTATTTTATTTTTTTATTTTTCTATTTTACGTTTCTTTGGTATTTTTCTTTGTATTACAGGTTTTGGATCAAAAAGAAATTGGAGCCAAAGATTATATTGATTGATTAAAGACTTGGAGTCAAAGATAAATCGAAAAGAACGGAAAAAGAAGAAAAATTTTATTTAGTTTTTTTAGTTAATTTTAATTTTATTTAATTTTAGGGTTTTATTTATTTTTACTTTTAGAAAATTGTATTAGGAAATCTTTTATTATTTTTGTAATTTTTCTTTTCTTTTTGGACTTTTTCTTTTGACTTTTGGAATTGATTATTTTTAAACCCTACGAAAGGGTATTATTAAATATAAACTGCACAGGGAAGGATGACAATTACGATATTGTCTCACCCCCTCGGGTTCGTACACTGAGATAGGAGTCGGTGGCCTGAGTCGACTTCAACGGTTCATCACCCGTCTGGAACGGGAGGTAAGACTCTAACCAGCCACGAATCCCCTGTAAGTGGGTTTTCTGGACTCCTTCATGTGCATATATGTTGAGTACCTGAATACGGATTTACTTTTTTAATAAAGGGAAAGAACTGGCCATACAAGATAAGGACTCGGATTTCATCATTGTTACCTTCTTGCCCGCTATAGGAACACGTTACCAAACGCGAACCTAAGCTTAAAATTTTGACTAGAAAGAGACCGTTAGGGTAACGAGCTTACTGGAAAGTCATTCAAAAGGACTGTATTGGTTACTATGTTATCTTAACTCAAAGTTCTGGAAGATTATTTTAAGTAAATTCGAGCCGTCTTGTAAACCAAGGAAACGTTGCCAAAGAGGCAGGGTTATCAAAGCTCCTTAGAGTTTATCATGTTTCTATTCGACTTAATCTAATTGGGATTGTTCTAAGAGGTTTGCTAAAACTGTAACTAGTTGCCTTTTGAAAGAATAAAAGCTGGTGTAAAAACAATCTAAGTGGAGCAATCATGCTTTTTGTTTGCTAGATTCAACATGTTTGATTTGGTCGGATCATCCTTGATTGTGATTGCTTAGGATTCCCTTTCAATTAGGATTTTCTTTATTTTTTTTATTTTTTTATTGTCATCACTGATCAAGCTTGGAAAAGAGACACTCTAGGTCATTTGATTAGTGACAAACCTATTAGTTTTGTCCCTAGAAACGAGGAACTTGAAGACTCTACTTTTGAGGGCCCTGTTTTTGGAAATTTCAATTTTGAGAACTTGACACTGTGTGAAGAAGTTACTCATAGTCCTTTGATAGCGCCAACAATGGCAACTTTAAAAGATTTGTTGAACCCGACTAGGACTTCTCGTCCATCATGTATCAAGTTAGATGAAACTGAAGCAAACTATGAGTTAAAACCTGGGACCATACAGATGATCCCAATCTTCTTAGGAAAAGAAAATGAAAACCCATATTTCCATGTTAGGGATTTTGAGGAAATATGTAGTACCATCAGGATTAAGGACCTATATGATGAAGCATTGAAACTTAGATTTTTTTCCTTTTTCACTAAGAGACAAATCCAAATCTTGGCTATATAGTTTGACTTTTGAGTCCATTGAAACCTATGAACAATTTACATCTTCCTTTCTCTAGAAGTCTTTCCCTAGGCACAAAACATCATCTATTGGAAAGCAGATTTGCACATTTTCTCAACAAGAGAAAGAATCTTCATATAGGTATTTGGAAAGGTTCAATGACTTATTATCACAATGTCCTCATCATGGTTTAGAAAAAGTAAGGCTAGTTCAGATCCTCTACGAGGGTTTAGATTATGCGACAACAACCATGGTTGAATCGGTATGCAAAGGTGGGTTTTAAAATAAAATTGTCGATGGTGCGATGACATTTTTGAATGAAATCTCCGAAAAAAACGAGCAATGGGAAAATATTAGGGAGCCCTAGAAAATAATTTTTCTAAGTAGAGGAAATGTCAATAGGGTAAAAAGATCTTTTGAATCAGATGCCAAAATAGCAGTTATATCAAAAAGGTTAGAAGCTTTAGAACTGAGTCAATCTAGTTGTGGAATTGAGCCCAAGTCATTTTGGGAAGGACAAACTGTTGAAGAGCACGTCATGCTTTTTATAATAACACTAGATTTGATAATCATCAGAAGTTTGACCCTTATTCAGAAACCTACAACCCTGGTTGGAGAAACCATCCTAACCTTTCTTAAGTCTAAGGGACAGAGTCAAGTTCAGTATAGTAATTCTAAGGTTCCCTAGGTTTTGGATATACTAAGAATCCTTCAGGATCGACACAATTTTAGAATCCGATAGATAAGATGATCATGAGTTTAGCAGAGCCTCTCGCCTTATTAACTCAGGACACTAAAGAGTTTCAGCAGTCAGTCAACCAAAGTTTACAAGAAATTAAAAGATTGTTTAGGCTAACAGTCAGGCTATATCCAATTTAGAAACCCAGGTTGGTCAAATCGCTGAGTTTTTTAGAGAAAGAGAAAAAGGTAAGTTTCCTAGTCAGACCCAACCCAATCCTAGAGGAGTTCATGAAGTATCTCCTGGTGAGAAATCATCAAATCATGTGAATGCAATTAGAACCCTTAGGAATGATAAAGTGGTAGACAACAAGGTAACCATGCCTGATAGTGAACATATTGTAGTTCACCCTTCTGAGACAGTAGCTGAAGAGACTGATGAAGTCTCTAAAAAGCCTGATGCAGTTCCTTATAAGCCAGATTTTGTGCCCAGAGCCCCGTTCCCACAAATTTTAGCACCAACAAAGAAGGAATCCAACTTTAACGACATACTGGAGGTTTTTAAGCAAGTCACTATCAACCTTC
Organism: Papaver californicum; assembly: GCA_023531435.1. Taxonomy (NCBI): domain Eukaryota; kingdom Viridiplantae; phylum Streptophyta; class Magnoliopsida; order Ranunculales; family Papaveraceae; genus Papaver; species Papaver californicum. Next base: position 3,543,384 of record JAJJMC010009453.1, on the reverse strand, counting down.
CATTATTAGATGCAATTAGGAAGATTCCTACTTATACCAAGTTCCTTAGGGATATGTGTATGCCAAAACGAAAGCTTAGTGTACAAAAGAAAGCCTTTTTAGCTAGTCATGTAAGTTCAATTATACAGAACAATACAACTCCTAAGTATAAAGACCCAGGGTCCCCAACCATTTCTTGCACAATATGTAACTACCATGTTGAAAAAATGTTACTTGACTTAGGAGCCAGTGTGAACTTACTTCCGTACCATGTGTACCTCCAGCTAGGACTTGGTGATTTGAAACCTACTCAGATAACACTGCAATTAACTGATAGGTCTGTGAAAATTCCTCGTGGTGTCATAGAGGATGTTCTTATTGAGGTCGATAAGTTTATTTATCCAGTGGATTTTGTTGTCCTTGATACCCAACCTGTCCCTGATCCAGAGAATCAAATACATGTGATATTAGGTCGTCTGTTTCTAGCAACATTTAATGCAATCATTAACTTCCGAAATGGTATTATGAACTTATCTTTTGGTAATATGACTATTGAGCTGAATATTTTAAATATTAGTAACCAACCACCTGAGCTAGATGACATGTGCATTGAAGAGGTGAACATGATAGGAACATTAGTTCAGGAGTCATTACCAAACACTTTGTTAGAAGATCCATTAGACAAATGCCTAGCCCACTTTGGGTTTGATTTTGACGATGATAGTGTTATTAATGAGGTGAATACTTTGTAAGACTCTGCACCTTTGATGGACACTTATAATATATGGAAAACTAAGTTTGAACTTCTACTAGTTTATAAGTCCACCCTACTTCCTTCTATAGAGGAAGCATAGTGTAGTTCTGACCTTAAGGACTCTAGAATCCAACCAATAGTTTTTAGTCCATATGAGAGTAATGTACACCCTAAGTTTGGGGGTATCGATGATTCTTGTGATTGTAAAGTATCCATACTTAAAGTCCCTAACTTGGGACTTTACATATGCACTTCTACCATTTTACAAGATCATCTTCAAACTAGATTCCCTGAGCCTGTTGATGTCCAGAAAGAAGTTCAGTTGTTAGAAACACATCCCCTGGTCGATGTGGTTTACCTAGGAAATAATACCAAGATTGACTTTGTTTTCCTACCAAAATATTTTCTTCCATATGTAGGAACGTTTGAATTTCAAATATGTCAGTTATTAAGTTTTGAGACTAAGCCTAATTACTTTAGGAAACTAGAATCGACACATTTGTTTAAGAATGACTACCATTTTCATAGTCAACTGTGTGGTCAAATCTGATTGACTTTGAGGTTCCACAATTATTCAGGTTATTATTATGTGCTTCTAAGTTCTTGGTTGAGTTTTTCCAGACTCCACAACCTGATCATGTTGATCCTGTCTATGAGGAAATACATCCCATGAAAATATTTTATTTAGACCCTTTTATAGAGTCTGAACCTGAACCACAACTAGATGTAGTTGTCTTAAACAGAAAACTAGATAAGGGTGTGCTCGGTTTGTTCATTTTCTTGTCCTATTGCAGTTTCCTTTTATTTGTGATAGCACTATTTGATTCAGATGACCCATAATTGTTCCGTCTATTGCTATATGATTCTATGAGGTAACTAATTCTTTCTTAGTCTGGATGAAGATTTTAAACTTAGCACTTCTTGGGAGGTAACCCATGCTCATGCGACATGGTAATATCTTTTCTTAACTCCTTTCCTTCGATTGGTAACGATTTCTCCTTGTTCATGCATTTAATCATTCATCTTTAGAACATTGAGGACAATGTTAGATTTAAGTTTTGGGGTAAGGGAGAAACTTTTAATGAAATAGAAACTTCAAAGTCTAAAAACTTATGAAAATTCAGGATAACACTAACCATTCTAGGTAAATGGAGCTTTTTGTCAATAGGAATTGGTGTGCCTAGTTAAATGGTCTATTCATAAAAGGAAAGAGTTCAGGGGTTAGAAATAACATGATAGTCGTCACCATATCTCGGAGTCTATCTTGACCATATCACCTTCTGTTTTTTATTTTTGCAATTTTTTGTGTTTCTCTAAGTGATTTGGTGGGGCACCGATATCGAATTATTATCGCCGTCAGGATAGAGTAGAGTGTTTGAGATTATTTAGACTATTATTCGGACCAAATAAAAAAAATCGAATATTGACATTTTGATAGCAATATGTGTGTGTTCTCTCTGTCTATGTCGCCTAAGCAAGCGTGAAACGCAGGATCCATGAGAACTATCATGTAAGATGCTAATAAGAAGCATGCGCTTGGATTCATTTGATCCGATCATATTGTCAGTACATTTAATAATATAAATAATTGTTTTATTTTCAAAATATCGATCGCTGGGACCCTTGTATATGCTAGTTGAGTCGATATTGATATTAGTATTAAGATCAGTGGGAGTGTATCTCAATCCATTAGGATTCATCCTGGCACTGACCTTCAGACAGATATAGGAAACACCGCTCACCTTAGTCAACATGCGCAAACTTCATCATCTCCATATCCATCTTCTAAATCTTTTCATGTGATTGAACTTTAATAGATTCTGAGTATCATGGTTGAACAACTATCTAAGTAGAGTTTTAAATTCTTGTAAGAATTTTAGTACGCTGAGTGCAAACTCGTGTACAACAATTGGACTCATATAGGGTAATGATTCTCATAGCCGAAAAATTTAGTATGCCAACTAAATAGCTTGTTTAGTGTTTACCCTCAATCGTTCACAAGTAGCTAGGGTTCGGGGTAAAGGTTTTGTGGGTATACCTCTTGTAAACTCTCACGAGAAAACACTCGTCCGATAGGGACACCTATGAGTTTAAAGGCTTATTACATATGCTAAATGTAGTCGTGATTCCTGCGAAAGTGAGTTAGGATTGTTATTTTATTTTTAGATTAGATCTACTCGAGGACTAACAAATGATAAATTTGGGGGTATTTGATAGACATATTTTTGTGTCTAATTTGTCTTTAATTATTTATTTTGTTAGTGCTCAATTTGGTACTTATTTTGTTATTTTATGTCTTTGTAGGTATTTTTGGGAAATAAAATTTTGTGGAAAAATTGGCTAAAAAAATTGATAAAGGCACCCCGGGGAAAATTACTAAAGGCACCCGGGAAAATTGATAAAGTCACCTTGTATTTGTATATGGGAACTCTTCCTCTTCGTTTGAAAATGAAAAAGGCGGGAAATATTTTCTTATTTACGTGAGACTTATCTGAATTAACTGGAAACCAATTTTATGGGATTTAAGATGTTGTATGGTATCCCAAGGTGAAGAAACAATCAAAGTTAGCTTAAACACGTCAAAAAGGAGTAATTCTCGTCGGAAAAAATGGGTGAAACCATGTTTACTGCCGGAAACAATTTTCTTCTACGATTCGAATTATCATGATTTGGAGTTGGTTTTGATTTGATTTTTGGGTCCTTAGCAAATAAGGATTAGTTCTTAGGGCTTACTAGACCCATAAATAGTGAAAAGAAGGAAGAAAAATAAAGTTGGGGAGGTCAGGAAAAATCCTGGGAGAAAACTCACCTGCTCGTGAGGAAGAAGAAGAAACCAGAAAGCATCACACGAAAACAGTCGTAAATCACAGCACCAGAAAACTGTTGTTCTTTACCACTTCTTTTAGCAACAGAGCTCATTCCAGACCATAGCAACAGTCCGTCTGCAACTCCTATAAACGTTGCGGATTTCCTGTTTTATTATTTTCAGCTTCTTTTCTTCTTTTTACACACTTTGGAGCCATGAATAATTGTTTTGAGAGTGTGTACATCATGAGGAGATAAACCCAACCACTGGGAAAATGGAGGAAGCCATATTTCATGAACGAATGGTAACTATTTTTGATTCTTAATGTCTTTTGCATTGGTTTTTAATGTATTTATGATCTTTCTTAATTAGTTGTTATTTTATTTGATTGTGTATGCTGGGACTTAAGAGCTTTTGATGCGTCATGCTTGTGATTTATAATTAATGTTTTAGAAATCTACTTTTGGCAAAGAGACATAGTCAATAAAAGAGCTATAGTTGTTAAAGAATCATTGTAGAAATCAATCAGAAGTGATTTTGGTGGAATCCTGGGTTCCAGTTCTTCCCAATATTGTTAAAATCTTTTACTTAGTTTCTATATTAATTCAGAATTAGGTCTAAAACGAATCTTCTCAAGTCTCAGCGAACGAACCAATTTTACCACTTTTCTGAAATGATCAGAAAGATCACCCAAATTTCAGCTATGCAAACAAGCAAGCTGCAGCTCCTATTCCATATGGACGATAAAGTGGTTTCCAACAACCACAATTCCAACCACAACCGCAACCTCAAGTTCCAAAGGAGGATTCCTCTGAGAATATGATTACCATGATGCAAGATCTTTCATCTATGTTCCAACAAAGTCAGCAGCAGAACCAACAACATCAGCAAAAGATCGATTCTACCATTAGGGATTTGCATACTGAAATAGGGAAAATAAAAACCGATATGAATCTATTGAAGGCACAAGTATCAACAAAGCTTCCGTCACAACCTTTTGTGAATCCAAGAGAGAATATTAGGCAGTGATGCTTAGAAGTGGAAGGGGAGATGCAGACTCAAGTCAGCAGAAGCAGGGTAGTGGAGAGACAGTACAATACAAGAAAGAAGCAGTGCATATAGAAGAAACCGTTCCAAAGGAAAAGCCACTTCCAACCGGCCAACCTAAGGATATGATTCCTACTTTTACTACACCACCATATTTTCCTAGTCGTTTTGCCAAGTTAAAGAAGCAAGCTCAAGATAAGGAGATCATGGATATTTTCAGCAAGGTCCAAATCGACATTCCATTTATTGATCAGAGCAGTACCCATGTATGCTAAGTTTCTGAAAAAATTGTGTACAAAGAAGGATAAGTTGATTGCTAACAAGATTACTCGGGTGGGTGAAAGTTCATCATCTATGTTATTAAAGAAGATGCCTGAAAAGTGCAGCGATCCTGGGGGTTTCACGGTACCAATTACTATTGGTAACCGCAGATTTGAGCGTGATTTTCTTGATTTGGGAGCATCCATTAGTGTTATGTCAGCCGATATTTATGATTCTTTGAATCTAGGACCATTAAAAAATACAAAAATTATCATTCAATTAGATAATAAGTCTAATATATATCCTAAGGGACTCGTGGAGGATGTGTTGGTTCAAATGAATGAATTAATCTTTCCGGTTGACTTCTATATTATGGATATGCAGAAAGGGGATAATTGTTCGTCTACTTCGTTACTTCTTGGGAGACTGTTTATGAAGACTGCAAAAACAAAGATTGATGTCGATAGTGGGACACTTAATATGGAGTTTGATAAATAAATAATACGCTTCAATATCTTTTAAGCTATGCGTTATCCAAGTGATGTCCATTCTGCATTTTCTATTGATATTATTGATTCGTTAGCTCAGCAGATGCTTGATTTGAGTAGCGAAGATGAACTTGGAAATGCGTTGCAACACAGTATTGATTTTGGAGATGTGTGGTGCCTTAACGACATTACAATAAGTTCAAACGGGTAATATTTCATATATCTCTTTACCTGTAACTAATGAAATTCCTTTACCTTCTGTTGTGCAGGCACCTAAATTGGAACTGAAGGATCTACCTTCACATTATTGCTTTTGGACGGTTATTCGGGCTACAATCAGATTGTTATTGCACCAGAGGATCAAGAGAAGACTATTTTTACTTGTCCTTTTGGTACGTTCATATATAGACGAATGCCATTTGGTCTTTGCAATGTGCCTGCCACTTTTCAGAGTTGTATGATTAGTATATTTTCTGACTATGTGGAACGCATCATTGAGGTATTTATGGATTTATGGCGATCCATCTGATATTTGCTTAGAAAATCTTGAACTTGTGATTAAAAGATGCATAGGCATTAATCTTGTTCTTAATTGAGATAAATGTCACTTTATGGTAAACCATGGTATAATGCTCGGTCATATTGTATCCTCTCGAGGGCTCGAAGTAGACAAAGAAAATATATACTTAATAAGAAACTTATAATACCCCACTTAGGTGAGGGAGATTCGCTCGTTTCTTGGTCATGCAGGTTTTTACAGGCGGTTTATCAAAGATTTCTCCAAAATCTCAATGCCGATGTGCAAATTATTGCAAAAAGAGGTTACTTTCAACTTTAACTAGGAGTGTAAGGAAGCCTTTGACAGATTGAAGGATTTGTTGACTACTGCACCAATTATTAAGTCACCTGACTGGAGCTTGCTATTTGAGTTGATGTGTGATACAAGTGATGATGCAGTTGGAGCTGTTTTGGGTTAGAAAGTGGATAAACTGTCGCACGTTATTTATTATGCATATAAGACCCTAAAAGATGGACAAATCAACTATTCAACCACGAAGAAAGAGTTGTTGGCTATAGTTTTTGCACTAGAAAATTTTAGATCATATTTGGTGGGAACAAAAGTGGTTGTATATACTGATCACGCATCACTTATTGTACCTACTAAAGAATAAAGAAGCTAAGCCAAGGCTTTTACGGTGGATTTTATTGTTGCAAGAATTTGATATCGAAATTAGCGACAAAAAGGTGTTGGGAATACAGTTGCAGATCATCTTAGTAGGCTTGTTGTTTCTGTTGTTGCAAGAATTTGATATCAAAATTAGCGACAAGAAAGGTGTTGAGAATACAGTTGCAGATCATCTTAGTAGACTTGTTGTTTCTGAAGAAGAGTTTCCCTTACATGATCATTTTTCGGATGAACAACTTTTATCAATCGATGCTTCAACACCTTGGTACGCTGATATAGTGAACTACTTGGTCATGAGATAGGTACCTAGTACGATGTCTAATTCTCAAAAGGTAAAGCTTAAGAAGATAGCCAAGCACTATGTGTGGGATGATTCCTACTTGTGGAAATACTATACTGATCAGATTATCCGCAGGTGCGTACTTGACTCTGAATTTCAATTCATTCTTACTTTTGGTCATTTTTATGCTTATGGTGGGCATTTTGGTTCTAAACGTACCGCTCTCAAAGTTCTTGAGAGTGGATTTTATTGGCCCACCCTATTTGAGGATGCATATGCTTTTTGAAAATCTTGTGATAGTTATCAACGAACAAGCAATCTAGGTGATCGAAATCAAATGTCACTAACATCGATTCTTGTTATAGAAATATTTGATGTATGGGAATTGATTTTATGGGCCCTTTTGTTTATTCGTTTGGTAAATTTTATATACTTCTTGTTGTGGATTATGTTTCAAAATGGGTGGAAGCTAAAGCCACCCCTACTAATGATTTCCAAGTTGTTTGTGAGTTTGTGAAGGAAAATATTTTCACTAGACATGGTACACCACGAATAGTTATCAATGATGGAGGATCATACTTTCAGAAATCTTTCCATGCTCTTCTCAAGAAGTACAACGTCACACACAAGATTGGTACGCCTTACCACCCACAAACTAGTGGGCAAGCTGAAATGTGAGATTAAGTTTACTGTGGAGAACACCATTAATACTACAAGGAAAGATTGGAGTTTGCGGCTCAACGATGCATTATGGGCGTATAGAACGGCATACAAGACACCGATTGGCATGTCTCCATATCGGTTGGTTTATAGCAAAGCTTGTCATCTTCCGGTTGAACTAGAACATAAGGCTTTATAGGCGATAAAGATGTGCACGGCCATAGTAGTTTCATTGTTCATTTTATTTTATTTTCAGTTTGTATTTTATTTTATTTTCAAAAAAATCGAAAAAAATAATGTTTATAATTGCTTTAGTATATTTGTTTTTGTATTCATCAAATAAGGCCGTGGGGAAGAAAAAATATATGAAGAAGTTTCAAGCAATAAGAATTTGAGGAAAATAGTTATAATTGTCAAGGTTCCACGAAGTTCAAGAGTTCATCATCAACAGTTGAAGACCGAAGACTGAAGACGTTTCTATTGGATGCTGTGAGAGTGGTGCTGATTGTAGATCGGGTAAGAAGGTAAGTAAGCATTCCCATCCTTACATAGTGGTTGATTTTTGTCTCACGTTTCTATGGGACAACATCTTCATATAATTCAGAAGGTTCCTTTTCCTTCCCACTATTCAACGTGTACATGATTTTTATATTCATTTCTGCTTGCACATATGAGAACCATAAAGTGCGTCTTTTGAATGTCAATTTCATAAAATCCCATTGGTGAGTTGATAGGGTCGTAATTCATATATATTTACCTTCTAATTTATATTTGTTAGTACTCTCAATTGTATTAACTTTACTATTTTATTATTTTATAGGTGGTTTGCATAAAATCCAAAGCTACAAGCAAAAAACGGTAAAATAGACGTTCGTAGCCATTAAGAAAACTAAAGTAGGTTGGGCAGCGTGAACAATAAATAAAGAGGATGAAACATGTGCAGCGTTCACATTCACAGTGGATGTGAGACATGATATAATCACTGGCTCTTGCATCTAAAGATTCAAAGTTTTAGTACCTACGTAGAAAATACTTGAGTGGTTTGGTTCAACAAAAGATAAAGTAAAGGGGTTGACGTCCAATGCTTTGATGTTGGATGATATTAAACAGAAAAGTGTGAGATAGAAAAGACAAAGAAAGAGGCGCAACTGATTTTCTTTTAAACTAGCACGTGGCTACAAGGGTGAGGAGTGAATTGATTAGGTTGTCAAACTTGACAAGACCGAGGTGAAGAAAAGAACATGGTCACACGTGGTGAAGTGAGGGAAAAGTATAAAAGAAAGATATGTTGGAGAGAGGCGTATACTTTTCTTTTAGGTTTTGCTTTTAGGTTTAGGCGGAGAGAGAGGCTAGGGAGAGAGGGTGGTACGGTGAGAAGTGAAGGGAGAGAAAGTGGTGAGAGAGTAGGTGGTAGGTTGTGGGAGACATACCTGAGAGGAATTGAGAAGGGGTGTGACTGAGAAAGGAGGTCTGACAAGCGTAAAAAGAGAGGAAAGGGGTTGAGGCAGATGGAGAGAGAGTGATTGAGAGACAGTGAGAGTAGGTGGAAGAGGTATGCGCCTAGGTTTGAGGGGAGAGTGAGAGGACAGTTGCTTTAGGTTTTCGGTGAGAGAAGAGGAAAGAGAGAGTGAGGTTGATGGTCTTCTGAAGAGGGTGAAAAGACAAAAAAGTACGGAAAGGGGGGAGCGGCAAAGTAGGTGGACAGAGAAGACCTTGGGAGAAGTAGCTGGAGATAGAAAAGAAAGAAAGTGGAAGGGATCAATCTCCAATAACACAGTGAAATCTCTATATCGTTCTCTTAATTTATTTTTTATGGGTTTTTAAAAAATCAATCTCCATGTTTTGCTAGATTTTGTGACTAGGGTTTTGGGTAGAAACCAATTTTGATTATGGAAAACTCATAAATAAATGGTTTAAATTTTTAGTAATTTATCTTCATTGTTAGCTTGATTAACTATTGCATAAATAGTAGAATTGATCATAGATGCTTTCCGTTTGATATGTCGTGCTTGGATTAAATTATTTGACAGTGTATGCTCACAAATAGATATTTGATTCTTTGAAACTATATATTGGTTAGATATCTCTATTGATTGTTTATGCTTTTAAATTGATATGCCATGCTTAGTAACATTTGATGGGATATACTTTTCGATTGAGAAGCAATTCTTTAGAAATGTCAACTTGGAAGCGAAGGAAATTATAGTGGTGAAACGATTATTTTGGAGACTAGATGTGAGTTCTATATATCAAATTGGTGATAACCGAAAACCCTAGTGTCCTCTCTACTTGATCACATTGTATATTTTAGCTAGTTTATTTCATTATTTTCTTGTTCATTAGCATTTCAAAAAATCCAAAAATCCAAAAGATATTGCTTCTGGTTAGTTTATTAAGAATATTGATTGCAGTATTGTCCCCGCTCCCTGTGGGTTCGACCCGTACTTGTCGTTGTCTGCATTGTAGACACCGTGTGATTGCGGTTCATTTGTATAAGGTTTCCAAATCCTATCATAAGTCAGAAATCACTCGATCGCTCTTGAGGCTAGATTCTTTCATATGGTAATTTTTTCCTAACTCAAGATTTAAGCATGAATAATGTTCTTTATACTTCTAACTTCTTATTGTTAGTATGTAGAAACTTTATGTCTTCGTAGCTCTTTGGATGCGTGTGCTCTAGAATGTTTGAAATTTGGAATTTAGGTTTTGTGGGTATACCTCTTGTAAACCCTCACGAGACTATAACTCGTTCACTAGGGACACCTAAGCGTTTAAATTCTTGTTACACGTGCTAAGTATAATCGTGTCCTCGACAAAAAGGAGTTGTTGTATTTTAGTTTAAGTTTAGGTTAGTTTAGATAGTAGTTTGCTCGAGAACTAGCAAGAGCTAAGTGTGGGGGAATTTGGTAAGTGCATAATTCACATGGTTTCAGTGTCAAATCCATACTAATATTTTCTATAATTCTTGCATATTACTTGCTATTACTCTTATTTTCTATCTTATGTGTTATTTTAGGTGAATCATCCAAAAATGAGTTACAAAGTACTTAAATGAACAAGGAAATTGAAGTCTACAAGTGGAGAATGGCCAAATACCAAGTTCAAATCGTTCAAATCCAAAGTTTCTTATCATCATCTTGAAAATAATAAAAAGACAAAGCCACTTCAGAAAAAATGAAGTTATTCCGAGTTTTGGACGAAGAAGTTACGGGAAAAACAACAGAAAGAAAAGAGCGAAACACACAACAAAATAATCAGGAGATAACAGGGAAATTTAACTACCGATTATAGGCAGTTTCGGACATAGAAAAACTTCATAGTTAAGCTCCAAAAATCGGTAGATATGAAAGGAATCGTGTCTACCGATTATGGCAAGCTTTGGAAACAAAAAAAGTTATATTTTTATCTCTAACAATCGGTAGATAAGGAGGGTGTCGTGACTACCGATTGTGGACGATTTTGGCATCAGAAAACTCTTGGTTTTGGACACCGACAATCGGTAAAAAGATGAGGACTGATACTACCGATTGTATTACAACGGGGGCCACTTGCGTAATATATTTTTAACTTCTAAATCAAGGAAACATGGTCCCGGAAGGATTCTAATCCCTAGATATCATGAGTATTATATAAGGAGACTCCCAAGACATTAAGAAGGGACTTTTTACACAATTTTGCAAGTCTTGGAGGAGATCAATAATACAAGGAGCAAAAGCGAGGGTTTGGAGCGGTCTCATCATCGTAACAAATTCTCTTACTCTTATGTATAACATGGATACTTCTACATCCATGAGTATCTAAAAACCTAATTGATTGAGGATGAATTTTAAGTTCTAAACATGATTTAAGTTATTATATGAATCTATTTTGAGTTCTTCATATGATTATCCTTTGTTTATACTATAAAGAATGTTTATGATTGATTGATAGATTGTTTAGGTGGCCAACTGAATTGATTTGTTGATTTAATCTATTGCTAGCATTGAGTTGTGAGATAAGTAATAGTCCATTGACTCGTACACAAGTAGAGAACACGAGAACTTACAGAGGGATTATGTGGAGCAATTGTGTAAATGAACAACACCCATAAGTGGACCTTGATCTAAGAGTCTAATGATGTGGTTTAGAAAGTGGTAAATAAAGGTTCGATTCTCGAACTTGTGAAGGTAATGATTTTAGAAAATAATGATTCTAATTAACTCTAGAAAATTCCAGGAGTAAGAAAAAGACTAAATAACCTAAAGATGATTTTTGAATAATTTTAAAAATACCAGGAATCAGGAATCAGGTAATTCTAACAACCTATGTGATTAATCAGATAATTCTTTTTAAATTAATTGAAACCCAAATAATTGCCAAAATTGGTTTTGTTATGCTAACAAACAGAGGTAAATCACAAGCATGGACTATCAAAATTAATTAACTAAGCATAATCCATCAAGCAAAAGCACAACTGTTGAAAGAAAACCGTTTTTACTATTCAAAACTATGCAATTTTAATGATAAAAGAATTATAAATAATTATTAGAAAATAATTAAATCACATAAAATTGAGAAAATTACCTTATCCATCATCCCAGTAAATAGACTTAGCTCATGGTGAAGAAAACTTGCTCAAAAGTTGATTTCATTGCTCAAAATATTGATTACAAGGTTGAATAACGCTGTAACAGCTGATTGGATACGCTTATAAGCGTTACAGGAGAGGGTTCAGCTGTTACAGAAGAGTTTAAGCAACAAATGGTTTGAAGCAATAGACGACAGGAAAATTCAAATTAGCAACACATATAAATGTTACTGAGTCTTCTTCTCCGGCAGTGATGGATGAAGAACAGCCGGCCGGTGCAGCAGCAGCTCGTCGGCGGTGACGAAATAGTGACCGGAAATCTCTAAAATCTTCTCTAAGCTTTTGTACTCGATTCTCTTGGCTTCTCTTGGTATTTATAGATAATAGAAACCCTAGAGAGAGTTCTAAACCTAATAGAACTCTCTAGAACAGCCCACAAATCCCAATCCTAATCGAAATCAAATTCCGGCCAAATACATGATTTACACACTGATTTCACGGGATCTTTTGATGTTTATGACTTGCGTGAGACTGCTATTATCAATTGGAACAATCTAGAAGCAAAATATCCTTCGAATCATTTGCTTTTAACCATCCAGAGGATTTCCCGATGAGCTGAATCGGCTGATCCGGCTGAGTCGACTCGGCTGGCTCGCTGGGTTGAATCGCCTGGTTGACCCGCTGGGTTGACTCGGACGATCCTAGGGTGTCCCTTATCCATTCTTGGGGTGCCAATAACACTTGTCCTTGGGTGCCTTTATCACTTTTTGAGCCAATTTTTCCACAAATCTTTATTCTTCTAATGTACCTACAAAAGCATAAAAACACGTAATAGACACACAATCGAATACTAACTCACTAGAAATTAAGGTGCAATTTAGACACTAAAATGTGTCTATCATCTAACTGCTAGGGATTAACCTATAAATTCACAAAATATAAAGCATTCGACCAAATTACACCTTGAGTGATCTATTACTAGGTGGTTAGGATGAATATACAAATTCAATGATTGGTGATAATCTGTGATTAACGATGAGTATATAAATATACAGATTCAATGATTGTATAGTAAAGAAGAAGTATTCCTCGATCATATCTCTCCCCATTGCTTACAACTTTACTTTTAATTGCTTTCTAATTTACTTTGCTAAAATCCTAAAACAAACCCCCTTTTTTGACATTTGACAACTTAAACACTTCGCTCCTCGTGGGAACGAACTTGACTTTTATTATATTATTCTTTAATTAAATGGAAATAAAATCACTAATTTGATTGCGCCCACGATACACATCACATGTATACGATTTACCTTAGCTTATGTCTTTAAGAACTTTAAGGCGTGATTTTCTGTGTTAATGAAAAACTCATGATGGACAAGGTACGTATGCCACTGTTTTAGAGCTTGAACAAGAGCAGATAATTATAACTCATATGTAGACCATTTTTTTCTTGCATCAGAATTTTTCTAACTATGATAAGAAACTGGATGACCTTCTTGCGACAAAACTGCACCAATACCGATCACCGAAGCATCGCAATCCACTTCGAATGGATTGTCGAAATCGGGCATGGAAAGAATTGGAGCACTACAAAATTTTTATTTAAGAGTATTAAAACTCTTATCAACATCTTTTGTCCAGTCAATTTTTTCACGTTTCAAACAATTTGTTATACCAGCAACAATAGTGCTAAAATTGCGAACAAAACACCTATATATAAAAGGATGCCAAAGCATGAATACTTCGCACATCACGAATACAAGTAGGCGTAGGCAATTCCGTAATTGCTTTCATCTTATACTTATCCACTGCAATACCCTTATCAGACACAATATAACCTAAGAAGACAACTTTGTTTGAAATAAAAGTGCACTTATTTAGATTCACATACAACACTTGAAAACTTCACGTGTTTTAAATGTTGTATTCCATTCATCTGCTCCGTGAATACCAATCTGGTGATAACCACTGTGAAAATCAAGTATCGTGAACACCTTAGACCCGGAAAGCATATCAATCATGTCGTCAATCCGAGGAATCAGAAATCATTGGAGCAGGTTGATTTTATTTAAAGCCCTACAATCTATACACATCCACCATCCTCTATCTTTTTTTCTGACTAAAAACGCTGGACTAGCGCAAGAACTTTTACTAGATCGAATCAAACCCCTTGTCAACGAATCATCAACTTGTACATGTAGAATGTCGTGTTCTTGTGGACTCAACAGGTAATGTACTTGATTTGAAAGAGAAGATCCCGGAATTAAATCAATATTATGTTGCAAATCACGCAAAGGAGGTAGAGAAATAGGTAATTCATCCGGGAATAAAGCACCATATTTAATTAAAAGAGGTCGTATCATCTTACGAATCTCTACCGATGGCTTCTTATCTTTATGAGAATACAAAGTGTGATTTTGATGCAATGAACGAGCAATTGTTTCCACCAAATCACTTGTTTTGATTTCACTATTAGTTTCCACAATAGTTGAATACTTGGAAGGATGTAATTTTCCGTTTCCCATATTTGTAGAATGTGTAAGTGTTCTCATAAAAATTGTGAACCGCACGAACATCATATTGCCAAGGTCTACCAAGAAGAAGAAGAGTAACATTCAAATCAATCACATCACAAACTATCGTGTCTTCAAAATTCGGAAAAAAGAACTTCATAAGACACTGATGAGTTATCTTTTGAGAGGATGGGCTATTTATCCAACGAATCGAATATAGATGAGGGTGTAGTGTTATCGGTAGTCCGAACTTCCCCACAACAAGGGAAGCGATGTAATTATCTACACTACCATTATTTATAATCACGTCACACATTTTTCCTCCAATCTCACATTTAGATTTAAAAGATTTATGCCTTTGAGACACACCTGGATCGGTAAGTAATAATGAACGAATCATACCCACAAAGTGATCACCATATGCCTCCTACACATCATCTGAGTCATCATGTTCACTAATAACATCTTCTTGTTCCTCTTGTTCAACAAGGGAATCACCCAGAAAACCATTAAACTTATGACAATCAACTAGAAAAATGGCCAATCTGTTGACATTTGTTGTATTTTTCTCCTATAAACTTAGCATACTAGTTTTGATGTTTAGGTTGAGGTTGAGGTGGAAAAGTGTTAGTGTTCCTACTGGATAATCCATTAGAATTTGACTTTAGGTTGGCAAAAGGAAAAGATTGTGGTTGTATGGGTTTAGGATTTTGTGGAGTTGAAAGGATGGGGGAAGTTTGTTATGCAGGTGACTGAGAATAGGTAAAGTTGGTGATTTGGGGTTGTTGTGGGGAATGAGAATATGGGGAATCCTCTTGGTAAGTGGGTGTGGAAAAAGGAGTTAAATTATGTGTTTGGTAAGGACTAGAAGAAGAAATGTAATTGGGTTTAAATTTACCTTGAGAACGAGTAGGTTGGTGTGTTTGTTGTACTCTTTAAGAACGAAGAATACAGCGTCCCACCTTGATAGCTTGCCGAATAGCCTCCACCATTGTGTACACTGATTGAATCATCTCATGTTGAATTAATCTATTCAATCCTTCGGTAAACCTTTGTTGATGGTGAGTTTTTGATAAAGGACAAAATTGTAACATCGCTTTTTCCTTCTGCAAGAAAATTGAGAAGTAATAAGTGCCTAAAATACCATATTCGAATATCAATTTCTTATGTTTTTCTTAGTTATTTCTCTTATATTTTGTGTATATTACGTTTGTTTTCTATTTGTAGATATTTTAGAGTTAGATGCGGAAAAGAAGAAGAGATCATTGAATTAGGAGCAAAAGGGTAGAATGATCATTTTATAAGACAAGTACTATGCGGATCCTAGCTATCGATAAAGGGCACCAGCTGGGGTGTATGCATCCAAATTAGGGGCAGACAACTAG
Source organism: Papaver californicum (assembly GCA_023531435.1). NCBI lineage: Eukaryota > Viridiplantae > Streptophyta > Magnoliopsida > Ranunculales > Papaveraceae > Papaver > Papaver californicum. The sequence continues at coordinate 3,527,455 of JAJJMC010009453.1, read as the reverse complement.
AAGCGCCTAAATTATTCTTCTTTATAACTAAACCTAGGCTAGGTCAAGACTTGGTAGTTTCTTCACAATTTCATGTCATGACCAAGGTGACTGAACAGATCTTCACGCCGGCATACCATGGCTCGAGAGTGTTAGCTGGGAAGAACAGGTACAAGCTGAGTTGGGTTAGTATTGCAGTTGAACAAGAGAAACCAAGCAGAGAAAACAGAAAGGGTTTCAATCAAGAAATAGCTGTGTGTTGAAAGGTGTTCGGTTCTTGAATTAAAATCAGATCGAAATAGGAGGTGTTTGATGTTGTTGCCGTGTTTACAAGGGTTCAGTCGAGAGATGGATTTGGCGCTGAGGGTTGCTTCCATTGAGTTCAAAAGCGAGAAATTGAAGATGGGTTGATTTAAGGTTTGCTGATTGAAGAAGTATGGGGTTTGAATGAATTTCTTCTTGCCAAGAACAGAGAAGATGGTGGTGTTCGAGAGTAGCAAGGAATAAAGACGGGTTTTGTACTGTTGTTGTCGAGGTGGTAATTGGATGGTTTTTCGTGGAGAGAATCCGAGAGAAATTCAGTTGAGATGAGACATGGAAAGATAATGGTGATCGATGGCTGTGATGCTAGGAACGAAGAGTTGGAATGAACCTGAAGGATTAGACAGCGAGAGAAAAAATGGAGATATGGAATGATTTGAGCTCGAGATGAAAACGAAGAAAGGTTGGTGATGATGGTGGTCTATGATTATTGTGGGTTTTGATGAATTGTGGTTCTGTGGCCGGAAAAACAGTCGAGAGAAGAGGGAAGATGCTAATGTTCGAGTGGACCTGAGTTGACGTGAACTGCTGATAGTATGGTTGAATTAATGCATGGGTTGTGTTTGAATTGGTGTTTAATTGCAGGGAAGGAGATAATTTGGGTATTAGAAACACTAACTTTTTACATGGTTGAATCACCACCAGTCATGGGCAGTAAGTGTTCGAAGAAATGTCCCAGTGAAATTGGCCGTGAAAAGGGAAGATTTGAAGTATCCTGTCAGTTTCACAAGACTGACAGGCCTAATAGTTTGTTTGGGCTTGTTATATTCGTGGGCTGCCTCTAAAATACTGATTTGGACTAAGGGTTGTTTTGGGTTAGAATTTATTTTGGGCGTGCTTCCTATTTTTGGGAACTAAGAGCAAAGACAGTGGGATGGAAAGAGTTGTTGGCTATAGTTTTTGCACTAGAAAATTTTAGATCATATTTGGTGGGAACAAAAGTGGTTGTATATACTGATCACGCATCACTTATTGTACCTACTAAAGAATAAAGAAGCTAAGCCAAGGCTTTTACGGTGGATTTTATTGTTGCAAGAATTTGATATCGAAATTAGCGACAAAAAGGTGTTGGGAATACAGTTGCAGATCATCTTAGTAGGCTTGTTGTTTCTGTTGTTGCAAGAATTTGATATCAAAATTAGCGACAAGAAAGGTGTTGAGAATACAGTTGCAGATCATCTTAGTAGACTTGTTGTTTCTGAAGAAGAGTTTCCCTTACATGATCATTTTTCGGATGAACAACTTTTATCAATCGATGCTTCAACACCTTGGTACGCTGAATAAGTGTGTCGTAACATCACATCACGACACCGCACGGTTATTTTTCTGGCACCACACAACACGTTGTCTAGTACGGCACAACACATCACGCCATTGTGATTGGATATAAGTAGAAAAAAAAGCACTTATGTTTCTCCAGAAGCAAAAGTCATAAACATAAGTCAAAAGAAAAAATATTTTACTTCACTTTTTGCTTTTAGAAGTCATTCTGAAATTGTGTACCCCAACTAATTTCTGACTTTTTTACTTCTAAAAGTCAAAAAATCACTTCTTAAGTAGGATCCGAACATGTTAAATTCTCCGGCACAGCACAACACGACATGCAGCACGTTAAACACGTGACTTCACGGACTGTGTTATACTGGATGGACACGTTTTACACCTCTAGATATTCTTTTTATTAAAACATGTACACAAATAACAACATATTATTAAAATGCACTAGTACGCTCAAAAAGTAATGGAAAAAAGTTTTTCTTCCTTTATCTTACTATATTCTGTTTTATTTTTAACAAAGAAAAGGTACAATAAAAATTAAATCGCAAGAAAGCAAAGGTCACGGATGGGTGGTGAATTGATTCAGTGATCCTTAGTTTTCTTCTTTATATTTGAACACTTGCAAGTTGCAAAAAAAACAAGGAACTTATTACCAGTGGAAGGGCACCGATGAGTATTCTTTTTTTTTAAGTAATACTTTTCTTTATATTAGAAACCTATTATTGGGGTTGCAGTTATTGGGTTGTGAGGGCTACAGTGGATTCGAATATCCAAAATATGGATATGGAGGGACCTAATCTATATTAAAGGTTAAAAATACCCTTTCATTATAATCTATCTTTTCTTCTTCCTTTTTTCTTCTTTTCCATCGCCCCTCTTCTTCTTTTTCCTTCGTCAACGACGATTAATCATCGTCTCTTAACTGAATCATCTTCATTTTGTTGAAACTGAAAATCAAGAATTGGTGAATAAAGAAGTCGAAACATGCGTTAATACTTCATAATTGTTATAAGGTAACAATTAAATTATCCACCATTTATTTCTGCTTTTGATGATTTTAAAATGTGAAATTCGATCAAGTTAGGATTTAAAATTGGATTTCTGAAACTGTTTACGGCTGGAAGTTCTTATTTTCCCAACAGTAAATCAACTTTTACAGCTGGCAAAATATCAATTCTGGGCCGTAAAATAGGTTTACGGTTGGGAAATTTTGAATTCCCAACCGTAAATTAGATATTTTTGTAGTTACGACTGGGAATTGATGAACTCCCAACCGTAGGTTGGATATTATCAACTTATTACAGCTGGGAGATGAAGTGAAACCAAATTCCTAGTCGTATAGGTATTTTCCTAGCCAGAGAACGTGTAGTGAAACCAAATTTCCAACCGATATTAGTATTTCCTAAGCCTAGGTTTGCTTACGGCTAGCTCGTACCTTGATTGCTAGACTTAAGTGTGTCTGAATTTTGGATAAAAGTTTGAAGTTTAGTTTACGGCTAGTAGGAAATCATGAACTCCTAGCCGTAAGTTATAGTTTACGGCTGGGAGTTCATGAGTTCCTAGTCATAGAAGTAGTTTACAGCTAGGAGTTCATAAGTTCCCAGCCGTAGACTACAAAAAAATAATAAATAAATAAAACAACCGATTTTCAAAAATTAAGTAAAAATCAAATTCGTTAATCTAATCAAACTACTAACTCTTAATGAGTTTAGCTAATTAAGTTCATTAATACTAATTAATCTAGGGCACTCTTGGCATTATCAAAAATAATAGGATAAAAGGTTTTTGAATTGGATACTTGATGATCCTATTTTGTCATTTTGTAAGCCCTCAAAACCATTTTCTTGCAAACCCAATAATAAGTTTCTTATATTAGTGTACTTTTGTGAGTGCTGGTAATAAAAATTAAAGTCTAATTTCTTTATTTCTGGGTTTATGCTCAAAAGAAATGAACTTCGCTTTCCTGTCTCTCATAAAAAAACTTAATAGCCCAACCATCCCTACTTATTTTACACCCATCAGTTTGTGCAACACCATTTACAAGATTTCTTCCAAACGCATTGCTCAAAGAATGATGTCTGCCTAAAATCAACATGATATAATATTATAGAAATGTATATTTTTTTAGGCACCAGTAGAGGCGGAAAAGGAAACAAATATGGTGTTGTAAGAGCACTCTAAAATTTCACACCCTTTTTGGCCGTATATTTTAAATGTTCATATTAGAGAAAATACTTACTCTTTGTGTGTTAGTTCCATACATGCATAAGACACAATGGCCAACTATATCTTAGTTGTCTAACGGTGTCATTTACACCACTCTTTATCTCTTTGTTATTTTTTGTTTCTTGTTTCATCGTTATCTTTTTCTTGTTAAGTCCATATTCATAAATGGAAGTGTCATGTATTCTTCTTATTATCTTTTACAACAACTTAATAGTACAACTCATTTTCTCTCTACAACATGGACTATAGTCTTACATGGTATCGATACTAATTAGGGGAATTTTAACTTCCTTCTCTCGATCCAAACAACTCATTATCTACAACTTATCTTCACAACTCAAACCTGCAACTTTCTTCTAGTACAACAATGGTGAGACATACAAACAACTCAAGCGATTCCGCTGCTAACAACAAATTTTCTACCTCTTCCACCATCTCCACCAGCTACAACTCAGAATACACAACATAATTCTAATCCTCCACCACCTCCACCACCAACAGGTTCACCATTAAATTCTTCATCTAATTTTCGATTTCAATTACCATTTAAAAATATCTCTCATTTGTCTTTGTGAAGTTAGGTTCTTCAAACTTTCTTGTGTGGAGAGATCAACTGTCTTCAATCTTGATTAGTACCTACTTGTATGATTATGTTGATGGATATATAGAACCACAACCTCCATTTTTGTATATCAATAATCTACAAGTTCCAAATCCAAATTTCTTGGAATGGTGAGTTATGAACCATTTTGTTGGTTCTTGCATCAATGATACCATTCTCCCATCTTCCGCATCTGAATTACTGGGTAAATCAACTGCTCATGCTAAATGGAATCATCTTGCAAGTATCTTCACTCAGCAATTCTTTGCTAGAAAAGCATAACTACGAAGTCAGATTCATACAATTAGGAGAGGAACCTCATCTATTTTCGATTATCTGTAACAGATCAAAACTATTTGTGACTCACTAGCAGAAATTGGTGAACTAATTCCTGATTCAAATCTAGTAATATACACTCTATCTGGTCTTGTTAGTGAGTTTTCTACATTTATTACTGCTCAAAATAGAAAAACTCTTCTTGTTTTTTATGAACTAAGATCTCGCCTGTTACAACATGAACAATGGCTAAAAGATCAAGAACAAGATTTGGTACCTCTTGTTGGTGATCCTATAAAATCATCATTTTATGTCAAGAGATCAAATTAACAAGCTCATTCTTTCAAGAAGACTCCAACATATTATCGACAACCTTCTCCTTCTCCTTTTCCTTTTACTCCTGCACATTCTTTCAAGAAAGGAAAGTTCAACCCATTACACAAATCCACATATGCACCTAATACTACACCTTGTCAGATTTGCAACAAATTTGGTCATTTTACAAGTAGGTGTAGGTTTAGATATGCCTCAAACTTAACAAATATTCAGACTGCTTTTAAGAAAGCTTTTTCAGGGTTAGAAGTAGCCTCAGGAACAATTCTAGATCATAATGCTACTGGTCAGTCTTCTATTCCTATGTCACAACCTGATACTTCAAATATGGGAGAATGGAGTTATGGACCTGCTGGTCCTATATGGATACTAGACTCAAGAGTTACTAGTCATCTTACTAATGATCCAACAATTCTACATAATCCTCAAGAATACACATGGGAGGATCAAGTAATGGTGGGTGATGGTAAGGGTATTTCTATTTCCTTTCAAGGTTCTAGTAAATTACTTCCTACAGATAGCTCTAAGTCTTTTGTGCTTAAAAATAATCTTTTTGTGCCTAATATCAGATAGAATTTGTTATCAATTGCAAAATTTACTTATGATAATTCTTGTTCTTTTGAATTTTATCCATGGGGATATGAAATAAAGTCTCTTCACAATAAACAAGGTCTTGCAAGAGGATCTATGATACAAAATTTGTACCCAATTCAATCTTTCAAGCTTCAGCAAGTGGCTCTTCACACTGCTTTTTCTTCTATGATAGCATCACCGGCTTTATGGCATCAAAGACTAGGAAATACTGCTCCAAAGATTCTTAAATAACTTGTTTCTTTATCAACAATAAAATTTTCAAATAAGGATTGAATCCAGTTTGTACTGCTTGCCAACTTGGTAAAAGTATTTTTCTTCCTTTATTTTCGTCTTCTAGTCAGGCTTGTTATCCTTTAGTTCTTGTTCATTGTGATATATGGGGACCAAGTCCTATCTTGTCCTATTTAGGATTTAGATATTTTATTTTGTTTGTAGATGACTTCAGTAAATTCACTTGAACTTATCCAATGAAATTAAGAACTAATAGTCTTGTTTGTTCTACTCATTTCAAAAAGTCAATGGAAAATCTCTTGGATGTCTCAATTAAAGAATTTCAATGTGATAGAGCATATGAACCAGTCAATGGTCCTTTTAGAAAATTTATTGACAACTCAAGAATCTCATTGAGAATTTCTTGTCCCATTGCACCAACAAAATTGAGCTGCGGAGAGGAAAATAAGACACATAATAGAAGTAGGAAATACAATAGCTTTTAATGCCTCATTACCAAAGATATTTTAGTATGATTATTTTCTTACTGCAACCTATATAATCAATAGACTGCCAACCAATATCTTGACATACAAATGTCATTATGAAGTTCATTTCTCAAAGAAGCTTGACTATTCATTTCTCAAAGTCTATGGATACTTATGTTTCTCAAATACTTCTCATATGATACAAGACAAGCTTAGTCCTAAATTTGTGCCTTGTGTTTTTATTGGTTATGCATCAAATTATAAGGGGTATAGGTGCTTTGATCCATCTACTTCAAGATTGTACACTAAAGTTCATGTGATCTTCAATGAGTGCATATTTACATATGTTGTTTCTTCTACAGTTTCTTCTTCCACCACTATGGCTATTTCTGGTGATGTGCCAACTCAGCCTCTTATTACTTCTGAAGACTCTTTATGCTTGCCTGCTGCAGGGAAGGTAACTACTCTAACTGATACTTCTAAACCTTTTACAGTTGTACATACTAGGTCCAAGCCTGGGATTAGTAGAAAGAAATCCATAGGATCTGAATTTGTAACCTTTCAAGTATCTACTCATACCAAACATCATGTGCCTATAGTTTTTAGTGCATTGACAGAATCCATACAAGAGCCAAAAACCTTTAAACAAGCTTCAAAAATACCAAAATAGGTTAATACAATGCAAAATGAGTACAATGCCTTGTATGAGAACAATATTTGGGAGTCAGTACCTTATGTTCCAGGAATAAATGTATTGAGTTGTAAATGGGTGTACAAAACAAAGTTGAAAGATGATGGCACTGTGGAAAGATTTAAAGCAGGGTTAGTTGCAAAGGGCTTTCATCAGGTAGATGGAATAGACTATGATAAAAAAAAAATTATCCCAGTAGTGAAAGCCACTACTATCAGATGTGTTCTCGGTATAGCGTTAAGCAATAATTGGATTATGAAGCATTAGATGTCTCTAATGTTTTTCTTCACTGATTTCTAACTGAAGATATTTATATGGAATAACCTCATGGGTTGTTTCAACTGAACATCCTAATCATGTATGTCATTTTAAAAATCATTATATGCTCTCAAACAAGCTCCAAGGGCTTGGTTTGAGATATTTAGTAACTTCTTGGTTAAATTTGGTTTTCAAAAGTCAGAATTTGATACTTCCATGTTTCTATATCTACAAGCCAGGAATAAGATGATTTTTCTAGTATATGTGGATGACATAATTTTGGTGGGAGATTCTGAGTTTTTACTCAATTCATTGATCACTGCTCTTAGTGCAGAATGTGTTATGAAAGATTTGGGTCAGTTAAGCTACTTTTTGGGCATTAGAAGCAGTCTTGGACTCTACTTCTCATATACTGAAGCTTACTCAGAATAAATACGCTATGGATATGTTGAAAAGACATGATATGACAGATTGTAAACCCTGTAGGACTCCAGTGGCACAAGGTAGAAGGGCATATATTCTTGATAGTACACTTCTCTCAGATGCATTAACTTATAGAAGTTTGGATGGAGGGCTACAATATCTGACTCTCACCAGGACAGATATAAGCTTCGCAGTTAATTATGTGTCCCAATTTATGCATTCTCCGACAGATTTACATTTGCAATTAGCTAAGAGGATATTGCGCTACATTTAAGGGTCATTAGGAACTGGAATTAGTCTAGAAAATAGACCTTGCAACACAATTAAGGCTTATTATGACAGTGACTAGGCAGGGTATCCAGATTCTAGGAAATCTACAGACGGTTATTGTATTTACTTGGGAGATAATTTGGTGCCTTGGTCTTCTAAGAAGCAGCTCACAATATCAAGATCCAGCACTGAAGCTGAATACAAGGCATTGGCTGTAACATCCTCAGAGGTTTTATGGGTATCATATCTTCTTAATGAATTGCAGGTACCTTTGTTAACTCCATGTACTGTTTTTTGGGACAACTTGGGAGCAAAAGGTTTGGCTTGCATTCCAATATATCATGCAAGAACAAAGCACATTGAAGTGGATTATCATACTAGCAGAGGCTTGGTTGCATCAAGATTCTTGCGCAATGAATTTGTTCCTACATTGGACCAGGTAGCAGACTTGTTTACCAAGGGTCTTCCTAAACTCTTATTCCTTAAGTTGCAGGGCAAATTGATGCTCAAATCTGCTGCTCAGTTTGAGGGGTGGTGTTAGAGCAAATACTTACTCTCTGTGTGTTAGTTCCATACATGCATAATACACTATTTGATCTGCAACACTGGAAATAACACTAAACAGGGAAAATTGTTAATGTTAGAAAGTCACTGAAATGATATACACTCTGATGTTGATGCACACACAAGGACAGAGCCACCTGCTCAGCAAATTTTCCTTAACACAATAGTCATCGGGTACTCCTCAATAATGAGAGATGTTATACCCCAACAGAGGAGATGTGTCCAAGATAGAACTGCCCGTTATGATTAGTATAAACACAATACTAATCACCCTCAAGAACTTAACAGCAAGATAATAGAAAGGAAATAAACACACAGTTGCGCAAAACAAAGCGAGAAGAGGGGAAAAAAGCTAGGGATAGTAGCCAGCTCTGGAGTGCTTTGAAAATGAAAATTCTTTTTTCTTTTATAGGCAAAAAAGGAGTGAAATTAGCGCAGCAATTAATTGAGAATAAATTTTATATTTAATCAAAAAATTAAGTGCAAAATTTAATTTGGTGACGGTAATAAAACGGTCAGAAAATATTCTCTCTTTAAAACAGCTTAATTTTAGCCGGGTCAGACGCCCCACATTTAAAACAAAATTTAATTCAAAAAACGTAAGTCTTGGTTGGTCCGCAGCCTCAGCCACGCCCGAAACACACAGTCAGTCACGCAGCCTTAGCCACGGTCACACCCGCACCCACATCCACAGCCGCAAGCTCCGCAAGCACGTAAGCTTGCAAGCTCGCAAGCCGCAAGACGCAACCGCAAGCGTGCGTGCTTCGGTGCGAAACACCGCACATGTGTGAAAAGTATGTTTGTTCTAACTAGCCCATTGCCTTATTCCTCCTCCAACCATAAAAGCTTCTAAACCCTAAGGGCCATCCCTTAGTTGCAATTTTTGTGGTAATAAAGAGAGGACTCATCTCTAGTCTCTCCAATATGGGACTAAAGGTTCTTCATTCACAATAGAGAAAAATGAGCTAGTGTCCCTTAGTGACTTCTAGGTCCTAAGGTCTATTCCCACCAAGACCAAAATACATTTTAAAGTTCATTTTTCTCCAACCATCCCCCACATGAATGAAAACCCGATAAAAATAAAAAAGCGAGAAATACTTCTTAGGCAATAGGTGTCCATAAGGTCTTGAACCTTTGCTTAGTGAGAAATTACCGAAACTACTTGATGGACAGTGAATGTGATGTCTTGAACTGCCATCGTTTGGTGTAGTTCATCAATAACTTCCACGCGTTTTATCTCTCTAGGTGATGTTAAGTTCGTGACGTTGTGTCCATTTTGGCCCTGGACGTATCCCGTTTCTCAGAATGCTCTAGAGAATCAGCTCAGTTCTCATAGGAAGCGGCCAACTTCCTCATTCATATAGGTGAGTTCTATCAAGAGTGTTTACTGCTACACCCCACTTCAATCTTAAATTGAAACTATAGAACTCATTAAGACTTAATAAAAAGTCATCCTCATATGCAGTCATACTATCACGTCTATACCATAGGGAAGGGACAGAGAATGAAATTCTATGATAATGTTTTCTTTAACCCACCACAAATTAGTTGTCTCATTCGAAACCTTGATATTGGGATCTCCATCAGCAAGGTTGAGTATCCTTCATGGCAAGTTTATTTGATGAGCTTAAGCCCCATCCATTCAACAAGGTCCGCAATATTCTCCTTAGACCTCACAAAGTCAACAGAAATAATGTCAGTTGAGATTAGTTGTTTTAGGGAATTGTATCTTCTACGAATGTGTATAGACTTCCCATTATAGTTGTTGTTTTTAGCATTAGCTATTGTAGCTTGACTATCACAATGTATAGATATAGCTGGCACAGGCCTATGCCAAAGAGGAATGTCTTCTAAAAAGCATCTTAGCCAAGCGTCTTCCTCTCTTGCTTTATCTAACGCAATAAACTCTAATTCCATAGTGGATCGAGCAATACATGTGTGTTTGGAACTCTTCCAAGATACAGACCCGCAAGCTAGAGTGAAAACATATCCACCCGTAGACTTAGACTTCTCTGAGTCTGATATCCAGTTTGCATCACAAAATCCTTCAAGGACCGCAGGGTATCTTTCATAACTTAAACAAAAGTTCAAAGTGTACTTCAAGTACCTTAACACTCTAATAAGTGCATCCAATGCTCTTGTCCCGGATTACATGTATACCTACTCAACCTACTCACAGCATATGTCTGGCCTCGTACAATTCATTAAATACATTAGACTTCCTATAACACGTGAATATTCAAGTTGTGAAACTCCGTTACCTTATTCTTTTTGAGTCTACAACAAGGATCATAAGGAGTACAAGCAGGTTTACAATCAAACTGGTTATATTTTCTAAGCACAGATTCAACATAATGAGATTGACTAAGACTGTATCCATTAGAATTTCTTTTAATGTTCATCCCTAAGATCACATCAATGGGGCCTAAGTCTTTCATGTCGAAGTTCTCATTTAGGATGCTTTTTGTGGAATTAATTATATCCATGTTTGTACCAAGTATAAGCATATCATCAACATACAAGCATACAATCACACATGCATCGTTCACAAGTTTAGTATAAACACACTTGTCAGATTCATTAATTTTAAAACCACTAGAAATCATTACATGATCAAATTTTGCATGCCACTGTTTATGTGCTTGTTTCAAACCATACAAAGATTTTCTTAGTTTACAAACTTTATTTTCACAACCTTTCACTACAAAGCCCTCAGGTTGGTCCATATAAATTTCTTCATCTAATTCACCATTTAGAAAAGCTGTTTTTATATCCATTTGATGTATCTCTAAGTTAAGAATAGCAGCAATAGCAATTAACATCCTAATGGAAGTAATTCTCGTAACAGGTGAATAAGTATCAAAGAAATCTACACCTTCTATTTGTTTATAGCCTTTAGATACTAATCTAGCTTAGTATTTTTTTCCACAGTTCCATCTACCTTACGTTTTCTTTTGAAGATCCATTTACAACCTATGGGTTTACACCCTAGAGGTAAATCTACAATCTCCCAAGTATCATTCTGTATAATGGAATCCATTTCACTAATGGTGGATTCTTTCCACCATGGAGCTTCAGAAGAATTCATGGCTTCTCTATAAGTCTGTGGATCAGTCTCAGCTAAGCATGTTATGAAGTCTGGCCCGAAAGATTTTTCAGTTCTAAGTCTTTTACCTCTTCTAGGCTCAAATTCATCTTCCTCTACAGGTAATGTCTTACTAGTAGAAGGGACATATAGGGGATCAACACATATCATGCGAGATTCAGATTTCAAAGGAAAAAAAATTTCAAGGAACACAGCATTCCTAGATTCCATAATAGTATTCACAGCAATTTCAGATATTTCAGAACTCACAGCCATAAATCTATATGCAGTAGTATGTTCAGGATACCCTATGAAGACACAGTCAACAGTTTTGGGTCATATCTTGGTTCTCTTAGGTGGAGGAATGGACACCTTATCCAAACACCCCCACACTTTAAAGTATGCATAAGAAAGTTGTCTACCTTTCCATAACTCATATGGATTTTTGACATATCCTTTAAAGGGTACTCTGTTCAAGACATAGCAATCTCAGAGGACGGCCTCCCCCCACAAGTTTGCAGGTAGTCCTGAACTAATTAACATGGCATTCATCATCTCCTTAAGGGTTCGGTTTTTCCGTTCAGCCACACCATTAGATTGTGGTGAATAAGGAGGGGTTACTTCATGTATAATATTGTGTTCTATGCAAAAATCACCTATAGGAATTACATACTCACCACCACGGTCAGACCTAACAGTTTTGATGGTAGCACTGATTTGGTTTTCAACTTCTAGTTTATATATCTTAAAGGCTTCTAAGGCATCATCCTTACCTTTAAGTAAATATATGTGACAGTACCTCGTACGGTCATCTATAAATGTGACAAATCATTTTTTACCACCTCTAGTTTGAACTGATTTCATGTCAACTAAGTCTGAATGAATTAATTCTAAGGGTTTAGAATTTCCCTGAATATTTTTCTTATAAGATTTTTTAGCATATTTTGATTCTACGCATATTTCACATTTATGTTCATTTTCCAAAGTAAATATGGGTATGCAGCCTATGCTAGCCAGTTTATTCATTGATTTATAGTTTACATGACCAAGTCTACCATGCCAAATATTCAGTGACACACAAATATAAGAAGAATCAATTTTATTCATTTCAACAGAGGTTACATTCAGTTTATATAGACCCTCATTCTTATAACCCTTTCCTACATAGTCCTTACCCTTAGTGACAATAATTTTCCCAAATTCAAAACTAGTTTGAAACCCTTATCATCTAATACACCACAAGATACAAGATTTTTGCAGATGTCCGGAACATGAAGAACTTCATTCAATGTGAGAGTTTTGCCAGAAGTGAGCTTCAGCCCAACTTTGCCTTTTCCCGCAACCTGTGCTGCAGACGAGTTACCCATGTAGAGTTTCTCCCCTTTCCCTACCTTCTGATAGAAGGTGAACATATCTTTGTTTCCGCAGACATGCTTGGTAGCACCAGAGTCTACCCACCAGTCTCTCACATTGGTTACCAAATTGACTCCAGACACCGTGCCAGAAAACTCGATCTTGTTGGTTTCAACCAAATTAGCATTTTTTTTCTTGTTATTAAAGTGCTTACGTTTTCTACAATGCATTTTCATATGGCCAGGAATTCCGCAAACATAACAAGCACCTTTAATTTTACCAATGCCAGATTTGGGTTTCAGAAAAGTACCTTTTTTGTGCGGACCAGGCTTGCGGTTGTTGCGGTCGCCCTTTTAAGTCTTGTGTTCAATCACATAAGCCTTGTTGGACATGTCTCTTGTGGAAGATACATTCTTGTCTTTGGAGCACGGCGATTCTTCCACTTGTATCTTCTTACCCAATTCAACCATACTGACTTCACCAGTTTCATGTCTCAGTCTTCGTTTGTATTCATACCAAGAAGAAGGTAATTTTTCAATCACCACAGACACTTGAAACATTTCATCTATGACCATACCTTCAGCAATAATTTCACTGGTAATGCACTGAATTTCAAGAAATTGGTCAACCGGCAGTTTCCGCTTCATATTTTGCTTCTAAGACAACCCATAAGTCAAACGCATAAAAGTTTTCTTTTGCGTTATAGAAATCATAAAGAGCATCTTCTAAATAGTTCAGAATATGGTTTCTGTCCATATAGTTCTGTCTATTCCAACTTTCTAACTCTCTTTCATTTCCCGCATCATTTAAACTCTCATCAAAGGATTTCAGAACTAAATCATCAAGCATGTGAAAACTCAGAAAGAATAACATCTTGGATTGCCATCTTTTGAAGTCTTTGCCACTGAATTTTTATGGTCTGTCAACATCACTTTTAGCCATTGAAACAGAAGAAATATCTATTGTGTTAAGATTGTTGGATCTGCAACAATGGAAATAACACTAAAGAGAGAAAATTGTTAACGTAAGAAAGTCACTGAAATGATATACACTCTGATGTTGATGCACACACAAGGATAGAGCCACTTGCTCAGCAAATTGTCCTTAACACAATAGTCCTCGGGTACTGCTCAATAATGAGAGATGTTATACCCCAACAGAGGAGATGTGTCCAGGATAGAACTGCCCGTTATGATTAGTATAAACACAATACTAATCACCCTCAAGAACTTAACAGCAAGGTAATAGAAGGGAAATAAACACACAGTTGTGCAAAACAAAGCGAGAAGAGGGGAAAAGAACTAGGGATAGTAGCCTGCTCTGGAGTGCTTTGAAAATGAAAATTCTTTTTTCTTTTATAGGCAAAAAAGGAGTGAAATTAGCGCAGTAATTAATTGAGAATAAATTTTATATTTAATCAAAAAATTAAGTGCGAAATTTAATTTGGAAACGGTAATAAAAAGGTCAGAAAATATTCTCTCTTTAAAACAGCTTAATTCTAACCGGGTCAGACGCCCCCACATTTAAAACAAAAAACGTAAGTCTTGGTTGGTCTGCAGCCTCAGCCACGCCCGCAACACACACTCAATCCCGCAGCCACAAGCTCCGTAAGCTCGCAAGCCGCAACCGTGCGTGTTTCGGTGCGCAGCACCGCACATATGTGAAAAGTATGTTTGTTCTAACTAGCCCATTGCCTTGGTCCTCCTCCAACCACAAAAGCTTCTAAACCCTAAGGGCCCTCCCTTAGTTGCATTTTTTGTGATAATAAAGATAGGACTCATCTCTAGTCTCTCCAATGTGAGACTAAAGGTTCTTCATTTACAATAGTGAAAAATGAGTTAGTGTCCCTTAATAACTTCTAGGTCCTAAGGTCCATTCCCACCAAGACCAAAATACATTTTAAAGTTCATGTTTCTTCAACATACACAACTACCAGCTATATCTTAGCTGTCTAACGGCGTCAATTGCACCACTCTTTATCTCTTTGATATTTTTTGTTTCTGGTTTTATCGTTACATTTTTCCATATTCTATAAATGGCAGTGTCCTGTATTCTTCTCATTATCTTTTATAACAACTTAATAATACAACTCATTTTCTTTCTACAACATAGATCTTACATCTTACAGTTCAGTACGTGCAAACTAAAGACAAGTCCATAAGGAAATTTGATTTTTTATCTCATTTGTGTAATCAGAAATTTTTTCCTAATACATGGTAGAGGACTGGAGATACAGTAAAAGGAAAAAAAAAGTTCTAGTGAAAGGATGATTGTGTCTCCAATAACAGAGAAAAAAGAAGGTATCGATTGTAGTGGAATAGCTATTAGTGTTGCCCCTGATATTTCTATCTAAAAGTAACATAAATCTTTTTCTAACTGATTGCTCATAATTCACAAAGATATGTGTAGAATCTTGAGTGATATGCTCAGCAATAATTTTGGTGTTTAATATCAGAAGTATATTCTTAGATCTTCCGCATCATATCTTTCTTTAATCCTCGACTACACACATACCCCACAAACTCCTGGCATCTTTATGGCAAGGGTTATACTGATGAACTACTTCGCAATGAGCGTGCCCTATCAATCCTCACAAACCCATATCAATTTCAAATGCTCAATATTCTAATGCTAGCTAGATTTGGAACAGTATTTCTCACTGTGGACATCGTCTCTCATTATTATGCTAAATGGCAAGTTGGAGAGGGTAGTCAGATTACATCTGGTCACACAATCGGATTCCACAGCAAGATCACCCTATTTTGTTAAGAAATGATCCAAATCTTAGCAACTATCAGTGGGTCTCACAAATAATTGACAACACTGCAGCTCAATGAAAAGTTCACATCTTAAGATAACTTTTTACTCCTCAACAAGTCGCTGACATCCTCACCATACCTATCAATCTGCACCAACAAGATCAATTGGTCTGGCCCTTAACCTCAGCTGGTATGTTTACAACACAATCAGCCATGCAAGGTCACTCTTCAGCTCTAATATCTACTTCCATTTAGCTCGGTCTTTCGGCTTAAATTTTGAAAGACAAAGATGCCATTCAAACTCAAGTTATTTCTATGGAAACTTTGTATTCTATGTAACACTCCATTAGCAAGAGAATCTTCATCACATCTTTGTGACTTGTCCTTTTGCAAAAGCCATCTGGTCTGCTATTCTTCCTTAAGTCTATATCATCTTCTCCAGCAAGTTCCTCAGCTACATGACTGGATTCTCTCATGGCATCGTACTGACAGCCCCACATGTCACCTCTGGCCCTTTACTTCATATCATTCCCCACATAATGTAGATGGTCTGGAGACATAGATGTCATATTATTTTTCAGCATAAATCCCCAAGGCCAAAAACTGTTATTCATTCAACAGCTGCATATATAGCTACCCATCATTTGCTTTAACAAACTCTAGTTTGCATAACCATCCTACCCGTCCTTTAGGAACCATCACTCTTAAGTTGGTATTGTTATACTAACTAGAAATTCTGCAGGACGATTCGTGGCAGCCAAGGGAATTCTAAAGCTGAAGCATGGGCATTGTCGGAAGCTATGAAATGAGCACAAGAGCACAACCGGAATCGGGTGGTTTTTAAGACTGATATAATCTTAATATTAGTGCCTTTATCAACCGTCATCTCCTTAACCATACCTGGAGTAGGCCACTTTTACTTCAATGTTTTTGTTTAATAGCTACCCTATGTGGTAACTATGATATCAGGCGACAGATGAGCTTGCAAGCATGTTAAAATCGTTTGTAACGCTGAGGAATGATATGAACATTGGAACTCCTCCATTCTTAGTAGCTCAGCTGAATCATGATGTAACTTCTACTCACTTTTAATGTAATACTCCCTCCGTCCTAATTTAATTGTTATATTAAGGTTTTATTTCTGTTTAAATTTATTTAGCATAGTTCATATTTTTTAACTTTTTTTTTAATTTATCCCTAATTTATAATCAGTTTTCGGTGTGTAAGTTTAACTTTCTAAACATCACTTTTAAACTCTCTCTAAATATTTTTATTTTCAAATTAATTTTTTCTCTACTATAATTAGAATAAACTAAAAACTACAAATTTAAAACCAAAAAAAAAAAATTAGAAATTTAAAATCTAAAAAAATAAATACAATGAAAATAAAAATTATTGTAGGATATTTATGGAACCCAAAATACTTTCCATGTACTGCTTAATATTTAAGTATAGGGTATTTGTAAAAGCAAAAATACTTTCAATGTATTTTTTAATATTTATGTAGAATACAAATATATTTTATATATTTTTTAATATTTGTGCAAAAGACGGACGGAGTATATGGTGTACTTCGTTTATATTTTTTCCCTTCAAAATGCTCAGTTTTATATAGTCCAACCCAAAACATGATGTGTGATTTGTTATTCTCCACAAGAAATACAGCCACAACAAACCTTAGAAATGTTATTTGAAAGCTCTACTTTATATTCAGTGAAGTTTCTGTTCCAAAGAAAACAAGATGATAGCAAAGTAATCTAACACCAGCACAAGAAACTTTGAAAACCAAGCAAACCCAAACCACATAAACAACATCCTTCACATAAAAAAGAAAAAGAAAAAAAGAACCATGAACAGCAGACTATTTGATTGATCTCTCTTAACCACCTAAAGTACTCATCACCAACATGTTCTGTTCTTTTGTTATTTATGGAATTCAGATGATATTCTCCTTAACATCGGTCAATCTCAGCATCACTTTCTTTAAGCTTCAGCAGTCTCAGCTGATTCAGCAGCAGCAGCAGCAGCAAGGATAAGTTCTGGTACAATACCTCCCATATCAGTGTAGTTTCCATCAATCACATTAGGTTGTCCCAATGCCTTCAATGCCAAATGTGCTGCCTTCTGCCCTGAGATCATCATAGCTCCGAATGTTGGTCCCTGTATTCAACCATTTCCAAGAAAATATCAGATGTAGACACAAATATATCGCATTAATTTATAATGAAATCAACCCAAAAAAAATATTAAAAATATTAAGCAATAAAATGAGAAAAATTTCTTACCATTCTTGGGGCACCATCAATTTCAGCGACTTCCATACCAGTAACAATCATACCAGGAACAATTTCTCTAGTGAGTCTAACAATGGCATCTTCAGCGGTGTTCATGTCGAGAGCTTTCATTCCAGGAACAGATTCAATTAAACCAATACTCTTCAACCTTTTAACACCAGTAGCACCAAAAGGACCATCATGACCACATGAACTAACAACAATCTTGGCTTCCATGACATTAGGGTCCATGCAAGATTGTGTATCATGGTTCATTGAGACTAAAGCCCAGTTGGTAACAACTCCGGCAACTTTATCGTTTTTAACAATCAAATCCTCTGCTGCAACAGCATTGAACAACTTGACGTTTGGTCTGGCCAACAGCTTTGACATGATGGTGGAAGTGAACAAGGCAGCGTGCTTGATGACAACATAGGTGTCTTGTTCATCGTATTCGATTTCGAGTTCATCGAGGAATTTGTGAGCTGGTTTACGAACAACCATAGCAGAGAAAAGTTGTCCACCTAACCAAGCACCACCACCTGGAGACACTGATTGTTCAATAAGTGCAACATTAACGTTAGGGTTCTTACTGATTTCATAAGCACATGATAAACCAGCTGAGCCAGCACCAACAACAACAACATCGGTATCGGCATAAGTAATCATATCCATCATGTAACGACGGGTCATTTCACGAGAAACGATTGATTCTTTGATTGGTTCAAAATTGAATGCTGTAAGGTCATAAGGTGGGTTTGCTGATGACATAGAGATCGATGATGATGTGTTGTTTTGGGAAGTTGATCGGATGGATTGGATTCTTGATGGGATTTGGATCCCATGGAATGAAGATTGAGTTTCTAAGAAAGGTGTTTTAGAAAGTGGTGAAGTAAGGGTTGTTGCCATGGTTGCCATTAGAAAGAAAGAAAATGAAGAAGATTTCTTAGGTCCTGTGTTTCTCTGTGGAGTGGTGGTGTTTAAGATGAGGAATGTGAAGAGTAAAGAGAAATGGGGGTTTATATGGCAGAAAATCGTCAGGATTGATGAGAAAATATCTCATCTACACCTGACACGAGTAAACCTAGCATGGACCATACACGTACCCAAGTTTTGGTGACCCGACTAGCAAGGAGTATGCGCCCCCTCCTCGTTAATTAACACGTCATCCTCCGTACTAAAAACTGACCTGCACACTAAAAACTTCGATAAATAATATTGTTTCCGTTCCGCATTAGTGGATAGTTTTGGAGTTTTACCGTAGACTAAGAAAAATAAAAGAGAGTAAAAAAATTTCTAGATCTATCCTAAAAATGCTAGGATAAAAAATTAAGCATTGTGGTTTTTCGTTATAGATATGAAAATTTATTTACAAATATATGGTGGAGTATTTAAAAAAATTATTTAGAAAATTGAGACTATATAATTTTTTATTTTATGTATGATTTTAAAGCAGAGTTAAATCAAAAAAAAATGGAAAAAATATGAAAATCTTTATCTATTCTGGAACATGTGAAAAGTCCAAAACCATCGTATAAAGTAATATGGAAGGAGTAAAATTCTTTTATCCCAATAGGCTTTCACAAGAGAAATTTTAAATTGATAAATTAATAATTTCGCTAAAATAATAAATTAGGCCAAAAATTTATCAAAGTTTTATTGTACAAACAAATTTCTATTTTACTAGTAAACCCTCTCATAATTATCAGCGCAACCATAAAATCAAGAAATGATTATATACCCAAAACATCATTTTTGTTAAACCAATTTTTTTGTCTTTCCGCGGTGCGGAGCTAGGAATCTAGCTATGAGGAGGCAAAAAAAAAATATATTGAATATTTTTAAGATTGTCTGCCGCTACGATGGGAGGTTTCGGGGGCATCGTCCCCTAGATTGTGTCGACCTGACAGTTCACATCGTGGGGGTTTAGGGGGCAACGTCCCCTAGTAGAATGTGAGACAGCATCTCGAGGAAAAAATTTTAGTTTTTGAAAACTTAAAAAATTTCGTTCAAAATTGAACAGAAACGTCTCTTCCTATAAGTCACCATTAATGATTTTTGGAAGTGTCTGCTGGAGATGAAGGGGTATCTCCAATAGACATGAATCTCCTATAAGTAGTGAAGATATTCTCCCATTCATCGACATCAAATCAATCTGTTTTTCTCTCTACTAAAAGCATCATCAGAAACTTATATTCTTCTGTTCTTGGTTGGATTAAGGGGTACAAACCTTGAATCCAATTTTGTTGTTATAGTGCTTTCATTGTATCCTGAAAGTATTATTTCGCCATACCCATTATAATCACCAATTTGATTGGGAGGATAGAAATAATTGTCTACAAGAAATCTTTTAGAGCTTTGAAAGTCAGAAGTACAATAATTCATGTGTGCTTTTTCATCCTCTATTGAACCCTATTTTCCAACAAAATATACAAGATGACAAAAATGGGCATCGGATCCCATAATCATTAGAAAAGAATTAGGTTTGAAAACCAACCCAACAGAATAAGCAACTGCCTACCTTTACTATGGGATGACTCATTTTTTTTGTATCATCATGTTTCCAATCAAATTATTTTTACCAAAGATTTACAACCCAAAAAGAGAAAGATCAGAAACACACACCAGAAACACACAAACTCCGAAATGACAATAATATCAATCAACAGTTTCAGATTAATTTAGCTCTTAAAGTTCAAAATGTCCATGTTAATTCTATCCCAACTGGTGAAGATTATAATTACAAATTCCCTGAAGAATTCCAAAATAAAGCTACTACTACCTATCAAGAACAAACAAAATGACCACATGAAAAGGTACAATTCTTCTTTCTCAATTTACCCAAAAACCAAAATAAACTACTGCCAACATTTGTTTATTTGCTGGTAAAATAAAAATTTGTAACCTATATATTGTCTAGTATTGGGCTCTCTGTTTGCAATAGATTTAAGAGTCTAAAGTTTGCGAAACTTACTTCAAGTCCTCTTGGAGATGGGTTCAGAGTACTGATTTTCACTTCGTGTTAACCTTGCTACATGAACACTTGCTTCTGGTCATCTTTCTTGAACAAGAACTGTGGAAGGTACTTGAAGTCTTAAACAGGTGCAGTTGTAAGATTGTTTGTTGGGGATGGCTCATAGGCAATTGCTGGAAGAATTGGAGGACCAGGATGAGTCCTAATTCCACCAATAGAATCAAAAATTTATGAACGGGTAGTTTAACTCCACTTTACGTGGTGTAACATGAACTCAAAGGGCATTTGTGAGTGGTGGTGGAAGGGGCACGACTTCAAACCCTGAGATTTACCACCATCCACAACAGATATGCCATCAAAGATGGCAATCCCTTCAATTACAACACAAATACATTTACTTCCATAACCATCGTGTATTTACCACTTATTATCTTAAAACTGCTCATCTTTAGGAAAATCTTCAATTTTAAAATCCATTGGATGATGGGAGACTTTCTTTTATTAGAACCACCACCACCGTTATTCTCACTACCACCATCATTTTTTTTAACACCACCATTACCACATCGAAATTTTTGACCTACTCGACTAGTTTGACCCATCTCGTGACTGATTTGACCAGGTTGAACAAATGAACCACCATTATTCTCACCAACACCATCTTCATTCTTTTTTCTTCTAACCGCCTTTGATAAAGTGGCTGATCATTTATGTTAGTTGTCATGATAAAAATGGGCTTCCTAATGATTGTTGTAACCTCGTATCTCAATATGTAATACCTGGTATTTTTATTTCTTATTTTGAGTTGGGTTTTACCCAATTTTAACTAACTTTGTTGTTTAGGTTGTTGTTTCCTTTACCTTAGCCTAGATGGGTTGATTGAATTAGGAAAGCTATAAGTTTGGGTGGAAAAATAATTACCCAATTAATTTTATAAATAAATAAAATAAAGAGAAATAAAAAAGATAATTAAAAATAATAAAAATAATAATAAAAATAGGATTTAATATTAGTAATAATATTAGTATAAATTTTATGACTTAATTTTTAACTTAATTTCTCCACTATCAGATGTATGTGGATGAATGGTTGATTATAACTCTCTTATTTTTGAAAATCTCATCTTGATCTGCATCGTCCATACAATTGCATCTGATGATAGACAAATTAAGTCATGAAATTTAAGTCAAGGGATCTGCTCCCTATTATAAAATAGGGAAAGGTATTTGAGAAGTTAGAAACATAAAAAGCTTTGGAGAGGGATAAGGTTCTTGATGAAGAGTAATTAAGAAAAATCAGTATATGGTCGATGAAATTGAGGTAGAATGCGAAACCCTTTCTCTTTTGATGTTTTTCGTTGGATGTTTATTTCGTGTGATTTTGTATTGTTAGGGTTCGTAATTTATTTGCATAAGTACGTATCTCTGGTTAATGATCAGGCGTCTCATATTGGTAGATAACATGATAAGGTATCACTGGTTAAAGTTGAGAATAATTGACCGTAAATTCACCGTTAAATGTTTGTTTTAATTTAGATAATATTTTCTACAATTCTGGACAGTTTCTCTTTATCACGTTTTTTTTATTGTTAGGTAATCTTAATGATGTTAGAATGATTTTGAATATCAACAAAAGTTATAGATTAATGTCTTAAATTTCATTGTACTTTGGAATTGCTTAATTTCAAATTATTTTGAATTAATTAGGAATATTTTGGCAACATGACGTAATATGTCTAGTTTTTATGTTGATCTTGTAAAATCAATAAATTATGATTGAGTCGTTAGTTTGCTGTGAAATTTGGGTATCTTATAAATAATGGTATCAGGAATGTTTATTAAAATGTTTAGGGAGATCGGATAAAGTTATCACCATGAAATAATTAGTGTAAGATGTATGATGTATGATGTATGATGTTTGTAAAACTTATTCTTATTTGCATACACGTTTGAGTAAAATACATCATTACTTGTTTGTCATACTATTTGATAGTATTTGTTGTAAAAATGAATTGCAAAAGGAAATGAGTTCATGTTTTTCCGTTAGATGGAACTTGGTTCCATGCTAACGGCTAGTAATGATTCCTAAGAGAGAATGGGTAATGGTTGGCGGCTGTCTGTGCCGAGGTAAACGATAGGTGGGCGTACGAACCAAGGTTTTCGTACCATGAACTCATTAATGGGTTGAAATTTAAATAGGTGAATTGTTGAATGCATTAATGGTGTTGTGAATTGATGTCTTGAATCCTAAATAGGATGATTATTGGTGTTGTGAACTCATACGTTGAAATATAAATTGGATGATTTGTTAAAAACATTATTGATGTTGTGAACTTACTTGTTGAATATATATTATTGACTCCTCGAAATTATGTTGTTCTTGTTGTATATTTACTTTGATTCATTGATATTGTTATGCATCTAGTGAGAATAAGAATGTGTTATACTAAGCTGTCATCTCACCTCAATTGACATCCTTGTAGATTTCATGGAAGTTGGAAGTGGAAGTAAGACGTTAGTTACCTTGATGATTGTGTTGTTTATCTTATAATTGCTTCAAGTATAATTTGGTTTAAATGTTTTTTCGAAATGTTGTTATATATAGATGTTTAAATAGTAAATTCATATGCTTAAATTCATGTATATAAGAGTTTAGTTGTGTTTGGTAAAACAATTATAGATAATAAATTTATGCATTTGTCTCGTTCCGACCCGTTACGCCTTGAGTTCGGATCTTTATACGAGTTTGACCCTGGTCCAAAACTCGGGGTGTTACACAATGCATATCACTACCATGGTTGTGCTTGTCAATGGTATTCCTGGTGAAGTTTTTAAACCTTCTAGGGAAATTACACATGGCGATCATCTTTCCCCTTGTCTTTTTCTTTTCTGCATAGAGGACCTCTATAGGACCCTTACCAATGTTGGGCATGAGGGTCTGAGCAATGGCATTAAGATTGTATAAAAATACCCATCATATCAGTCACCTTTTTTTTTGCTAATGACTATATGGTTTTCTGCAACGCTAATGAGTATGAAAGTCGGAATCTAATTAGAATTTTTGAAAAATTCATTCCAACTTCTGGTAGGGTGATAAACTTAGCTAACTCTGGGGTTTTCTTTAGTGACAAGATTAGTCATGTTTATAGAGAAGATATCAACTAGATTTGGGGGGTCAAAATCATATATATTAATGACAGTAGGTAACAGGTCATAAAGTGGAGGAAGTGTGGTAGTAGTTACAACGGGCGGTTACTAGCCGAATTCTAGGGGACGTGGCGACGGTTACGAAACCGAGTAATGAGTTTCCTTTTCATCCTACCCTCGTTCGTATGGCAAAGAAAGAGGCAAAATATGGGGTAGAAAATAATGGCACCACGTGGAAGTATCGCAAGACTCAGACGTATTATTAAAAAAAAATAGGAGGAAAAACACTAGATAGAAGTTCAAAAGTTGTTTACCCTAAACCGAAACATCTACCACTCGCTCAGGATGAGAACACGTATGAGATGTACGATAAAATCGATGTTCAAGTTTGTAATGGATAGTTGAGCATTTAATGAAAGTCGGAACGGTCAAATTAGCGAAATACCAGGATTAACTGGACAGGTGGCTGAAGAGTATTCATTAGTCGTCAAGTTAAAAGTGACACCATCGACGAAGATGACTATCTTCGCTTTGCAGGATTCCTCCAACAAAGACCAGACTCTAGCGAAGAAAGGAAAACAAACTGTATTGCTCGTCTAAGGAATGCCTCGGGAGGTTAGCGAGCAACGTGAGTTATAACCCACTATGTATAGATCTGTCTATAAAAGGAGGGAGAGTTCACTAGTAAGGTTTGAGCTTCTTGTAGGTGAGGGAGAGTTATATGCATTAATTGTACTCGTGAGCCTAAGTGATTGTAATCAGCCAAACATAGTAAAATCATCCCGTAGAAGCAGTTTTAACACCGAACTATTTAGAATCTTTTCTGTCTTATACTTATACTCTTACTTTCGTATATGTAATACTCCCTCCGTTTCAGGAAAAGAGTTACTTTTTCTATTTGCACAATTGTTAATGCAAGATGAGAGAGAATAACTTTTGTAATTTATTTCCAGATTTACCCTAACAAAAAGTTTAAT
Organism: Papaver californicum; assembly: GCA_023531435.1. NCBI lineage: Eukaryota > Viridiplantae > Streptophyta > Magnoliopsida > Ranunculales > Papaveraceae > Papaver > Papaver californicum. The sequence goes on along the minus strand of JAJJMC010009453.1, from coordinate 3,502,376 downwards.
ACTACATATATCTTTATAATGAGAATAATAATATTTCTTAAAATAACAAGGGTAGTTTTGAAAGTTTGTTATATTGAAAATGAAAGTAACTCTTTTGTTGAAACAAAAATTTAAAGAGAAAGTAGCTCTTTTCCTGAAACGAAACGGAAGGAGTAGTATAGAATCTTTGGGTGTGGTTGTAGAATAACCTGCAGCTACATCAATAATTAACATAAGCGCAACATGATCCTAAACAGGTCTTGGCTTGGAAATTGGTGAAGACCAGGGAAAGTGTTCATCCCACTTCGAGTTAAGTGTGATTCTATCAATTCTGGTACAAGTCGGTGGATCTTGAAAATTCGACCAAGTATATAATTAGCCGCTTCAGGCGGTAGATCAACCAATTCAATGTTAAAGATGAAGCGAGAAACGTCTCCCATTGCTCTAGTTTATAAATTTGGGTAGCTAGATCACATTCCAATCCCCTCCAAGGAATCCTGGTAAATCCCAAATGCCCAACACTTCACCCAAATTCCCATTGACACCATTATTTCTTGTGATATGATTTCATTAACACATCATGAAGGGCACTCATGGAGTCTGTCTACGAATAAAAGGTAAAGTCCTTTGGGTTTTTTTTTTGTTATTTCAGAATCTTTTTCTGTCAGTCACTTTTCATCCAAACAAAGAGAAGAGGACATCATACTAGTAGCTCCAATTTGATGTGATGTGCTATGACACTGCCACTAGATTAACTAACATACACACATATTTGAGGACCACCGCACCACAGTATAAGAAGTCATGTATGGAAATATCATGAAAGATCTGTATTCTGCTCTTTGAAAAATTCCGTTATAGTATTTGAGCAAGTGTTTTAGTAAAAAATGAAAATCACTGGAATGTAAGTTGTAACTGATGTAAAATTTGTTAGCTGGGGAAAATTGCAGCTTGTAAAATTGTAAACGGCCAATGTATTTTTTCTTTCTAGCTAACGAGAAAACAAAGTTGACAAATACATATTTGAATAACAACGTCCACTACCAAATAATTAGTACTAATAAGAAACCTAGACTAGGTTAGTAGTGTACTTTGATTTGGAAACTGCTGGTAGCTTTCAAAAGCAGACAGTTTTTTTTTTCCTTCTATTTTTTTTAATATTTTTAAAAAGTGAACGGAAAAAAAAAAGGTTTGGGCTATGTCTCGTGTGGTCAAGTTTTAACAGTGGTGGTCGTCGTATCAACGAAAAAGTTTAAACATAGAGAATATATTCGGTTGAGCTAGTTCTGGACTGTAGCTTGTTTCTCAAATGTGGTACCACCACAGGTCCACAGTGCCAGTGGTACCAATACCATAGTGGTACTATTTGTATAGATATTTTGAGAGAGATTTTAATAGACGGTAAATCTAGTGGCAATAATTGCTTAACTTCTCGCGAAAAAAAATACATGGATCGTCCTTTTCGTACACCAAGCGCACACAATCCACCTTCACGGTTAGTTCCAGCCTTCCATGTATCTACTCTCAAGTCTGAGCAGATTTGTAAAAACTATTAGCCATTTCTTATAACTATTAAGCTAATGATCACTAGTGGATAATGGACGATAAACACCGACTGAACAGGTTCTAAAAAAGAGTGAAAGAACAAATTACATCTGATCCATAGACAGTTCTAGTTTTATCGTTATATTCCAAATAGGTCTGCCTGTGCTTACCTTTTTTTTAAATTAGAACAGACTTTATTTGTTCTACAGTAGCTCGATTAGCATCCAGCCTTCATTTGAGCTTATAATACAAATTAAAAAAGTTGTATCTCTGAACTATATTTTGATTTTATTTTATTAAAAAAATGAAAATTGATTCAGCTGGATCTAAAGCTGATTCAGCTGAATCACAAAATAAAATAACAAACAAGAAATTAAATGAATATTATATTTCCAAATCCATTTACAAAACATTCGTAGAAATTCTAAACTTCATATACACAACAAAGTTAGAAACACATCACAAAAAAAATCATAAGATACAACAGAATTGTCATTTAGATTTACTCAATTTTACACCAAGGAAATTTTTAAAAATGTTTTAAAGAAAAATGAACTCTTACATTTGAAAAGAATATATCCAGTGTTTCCAAAACTCCAGATTGAGAAGATTCAACCCCATCATGAAGTTGGCATCAAACATCTGCTATATGATTCCTTGATATACTCTGATGGTTTCACCAGTATCCATTTCCCAGAGTCTTGCTATTGTATTAGATGAAACTGCACAGATTCACTGATATAAATCAAATTATGAACCTAAAATGTTATTCAATCTGGCGACACTCATTTCCAAACAACAATATGACACCAATTAGTACCAGAGTCTAACATAGTCCCAAAACATATCAGTGAGCTAATTTATTAGACTGGTTTATAAACAGACCTACCTTTACTGATGCACAAAACTGAAAAATCCTAAGTTCTATAAAGGTTGACTTTGAATGAACCATTGAACTAGGTTCTGGTAATTAAATCCATGTTGCAGAATCGGTTCCAATAAAAATTATGTATACTGATTCTTATGAGAAGAAAAATGCAATGATTGCAATGTATATGAACTGATGTGTTAGATTGACAACATAGCATAACTTACTTTCCATGCATCATTCTGAAATATGAAAAATTTATTACCAACGTAACCTGCCGCATTAATTATACAACTGAATCCCCTAATCAAGTGAGTAACGGTACCTTGTCTCTACAATCATAGAGGCTGCTTCAAGAAGAAGTCTTCACTGATGATCAGCGTTGTAGGCTCTAGCGAAAGCCACATTATCCATAACATCATCACCATTCCACAAAAACGTGCAAGCATCATCAGTTCGACATCACTAAGCCATGGTATATGCTAAGCTAAAATGTCCAAACACATGCTTCATATAATACATGTATGCAGTCTGTAAGAATCATTGTGACCCGAAGGTACCCTCGACATCAATGTACATTCCTTTCCCTTCACCACCACCTTGATCTAGTGGAAACTGAAAAATATTCATGTATCACAAATAGATTAAGAATCTAGTCATAAATTAGTAGTGTTACCCACGAAAACCATGTCAAGTTCACTAATGGTGCTCACTCCAAGCATAAATGAAAAAACTTCCAGTAGTTCGACCCTTTCGATACCAAGAAATCACAGATTACCAAATTGGCATAACTTAAAGTCATTTAGCTTACCAAACCATCATTCATAATCTTTCTAAATCATCAACTCATATGCATCAGCACATAGTCGTTCGGTAAGCATCATAATAAAGCAATAACAAGGGAGTGAGGAGTCGAAGATCAGGGATACACAAGTGTTTAAAATTGGATCTATGTTACAAGAATTAAGAATCTACTTACTGGAAATTTGTTTCCATCTCCTTCAAGCAATCCAAGCGTAGCAAATGTCCGCATGGTAGTACACTATATAACAGTCAGCTTCCTGAAATTGGTCTGTTACAAGGTTACTATGATGATGTATGAACATTATTATTCCCTTCGGCTTGAGAACCAGCAAAGTCATGATCCGGTTGGTATCCAACCCTATGAGAGTCGCTACTTGGACCAGGAGTTGTCATCATTAGTTTACTACAAAGCAAACAAAGAACAATCAAAAACATAAACCGTATCACCACAAAAATTCATATACAGATCAAATAAGGAATCAAATACAAAAAGGTCCAACAGAAACCAATGGCATCACACTCTAATCTCATAAAAACTAAGTATAGCCATTTGGTATCAAATACAAAAACTATAAATTACTATTTGGAACTATTCACCAAGATGAAGATCAAACCGATCTACCAAAACTTGGAGATCAATATACACTCATCAATAACCAATTTTAAAAATATTTACACTCATCAATAATTATTTTTTTTAAATGGAAACACTCATAAATCATCTTAACGACTAACACCACTACAAAATGAGGAAACTAAGCCACTTTCTAGATTAATGATAATAGATAGATATGGGGACGTCATGTCTGATTGCCAAAAAAAGAAGAAGATAAACTTGCAAACTACAATGTGAAGTGTTGTGTGTACTTGCACTATAACATTCATATAAAATTAATAGGTGCAACAACCAGGATGTAATAAAAGATGAACAAGATAAGCATACACCACGAAAAAATTCTAATAGCAGTTCAAGCATACACCATAAAAGAAAAATAAGAGCACTAATATCAATGGCTTTTCTTGAATCAAAGAAATTTGCCCCACCGATTTTTGCTGATCTAGATTGATATCTCATAGAGATGTTAAATATCTAATATGAAGTGACAGGCTAATTTCTAAAAATTAACTATATAATATTTCGTTCTTTTAACTTATCGAGTTAAAGAACCATCCTATCATGCAACTAAACCAGTGATAAGTTCTTTGCACAAAATCATCCCTTAAAAATTAAAGGTCTTTTTATTTCTGAATTAATCATGAACTTTCAATTCATAAACATTGTTTGCGTTACCTTGTGATCTTGACCAAGTTTACCACTATGCTGAGCAAAGAACACCATCTTGCCCACACTTGAGATGTTGTGAGATCCCATTCCAGTTGTTTGGTCAACTGAAAAATCAACAAGAAACATAATCAAAACATTTGAAATTGGTTATGAAAACATAAATAAAGCTCAAAAAACACAAAATCTAAGAGTTTAATTATACAAAAATACTTTTAGCTGTCAATGGAAATTCAAGAAAAAAAAAACGACTGCAGCAACATATCTCAGCTGGTCTTTAGCTCAATTTTGCAATTGAAAAAATATCTCAAACTCCATAAATTTCGTACCGCTTGTTCCTTTTTCATCTTAGCTTCTACCACTGGTCATTTCTTCCGATAAGATTCACCAGAACAAGGCTTGTCTGACAGCAAACCGGTAGCAGGTGAACTTGAAATTGTGAAGACATGGCCATTCATGCCTTTAATCGAACAACTTATGAGTGTTTGAACTGGTTGAAGTTTTATATGATTCCTTGTATAGCTCATTCCCTGCAGATAATTCAACATTTGACAAGTACCCAACACCCATAATCATACACAAATTAAGTTGAAACAGATATGACTAGAAATTTGAGACAGGAAGAGAAGGTTAAAAAACAAACCTGATGATGTTTGATGGTGTTATCAGTTCTTATACACATCCATTTAGGGATGGATCTGTTTTGTTTCATCGCTTTCATGGATGACTTAAGGGAAGGCTGCAAATCGTTAGACCTAATCAAAATCAAGTTATTGAATCGCTAAATCAGATCAAAAGCCAATAAAGATAGATAGAGAGAGTATTGCAAAGCCAAATCAAAAGACAAAAATAGATAGTAGAGAGATTGAAGAGTTAACATGTGTTGAAGCAAAGATCTAAAGAGGAAGAAGTGGGTTTGACAAGGATCGAATGCAAATCAGGATCAGGAAGAGCAGGAAAAGAAATGAAGAAGTGCAGAGATAGGGTTTTTAACAGTTCAGGGAGAAAGAGAGAGCAAGAGAGGCGCGCGGAGAGAATGAGGTTGGTTTCTCTCTCTACTTTGGGATAGATAGGGTTGAGGTGAGGTGGAATAGTCAGGCTAAGAGCGACTGCAGCAGGAAGATTAAAACACGTATTAAAGATTAAAAGTAATCTTTAATCATTAAATATGAACCGCAGATGTGCGATTATAGATTAGGTTTAATCGACGAAATCCACTGTACATGATTAAAAATAATCGTCCGACCTCCACTAAAAATTATAATCAAGCGAAGTCTCAGGAGTTCGTTTGGACTCAAGCGATGGACTAGGATTTCGTTTAAAAACACGGGTGAGATGCTAATGATTCGCATGTTGAAGCGAGAAGCTAATGCTTCGCCTGCTCACACGAGAAGCTAGACTACCGCTAACCTCCAAGCGCAACACCAGAGCTTCTCCTAGTGTGAGCGAGTACCTAGTATACCGTTTGCGTCCAAACGAAACTGCACAACTTCGCCTGAGCCTGAGTACTGTGACAGTATTTCGCCCCGTCCCAGGCGTTACTCCAGGTGCTCGCTTGCCTTATTTTTACCGTTAATATGTTACCGTTGATTTAGCCGTTGGCCTTGTATAACGGCTATATTTTTACACTATATATGGAATACTAAACTCATGTCATTTTACTCAACTCATCATTGTATTTGAAATTTCTAAAGTTCCTCACAATTTAATAAGTTTGCGAATCGATTAGGATTATGGCGTCAAATAAACCCCGAGGTCCAAATTTTTCTACATTTGAAGATGTTACGATGTGTACAATTCATTTGTCGATATCTCAAGATTCTAGCATTGGTACCGATCAATCTGAAGAAAAATTATGGTCTCGTATATTACATCGGATGAAAGAAGCAATACCTTCGATGTCACCACGTAGTTGGACCTCCCTTCAGAAACGATTTCAAATTATAAGTAAAGATGTAGCACTTATGTCTGCAAAGGAGGTTGAAGTGGAAAGGGAACATCATACTGGATGGGGCCCCGAAAATAAGGTAACTACTCATTTAATTTTGCTGATTACATTAATCTTTCAGATTGTATACCCTTTACTAAATTGAATTGAAAAACTAGATTGCAGAAGTAAAGAGGTTTTTCAAGGAAGCTACTGGGAGAAGTTTTAAGCATGAAGATTGCTACACAATAATGTTAGATAATATTAAATATTCAAGACGGTCGACTGTTGTTTTCGATTCATCACAAGCTGAGTCTGATTACGATAATGTTGAGTACAACCTTGATTCACATGACTTAAATGGTTCCAGTGCCTATGAAGACCTAGGAGATATCCCTAAGACAATAATCCGTCCAATGGGGAAAAAAGAGGCCAAACGACATAAGACAAAAGGAAAAGCAAAATTTACTGATCAAACTGAAATGATGCAAAATATCTATAGAGAGCAACAAAACTTCAAAGCCAAATATACAAAACAAATAGAACTGAAGAGGGCAGAGAGAGAAGATGAGGTGGCTGCATTACTAGCTGATTCAAATGCAAAGTTTGCACAAAAAAAAGCTGATTCATATGCAAAGTTTACAGCAAAACAAGCTAGGTAAGAAGCAGAAGGGGAGCTTCGTATAATGACAATGGATCTCTCCGGGATGGACGATGTATCAAGACAGTACATCGAAGTTAGGAGGGCAAAAATTTTGAAAAGAAATTTAGTTTGAACTTTTATGATTTTTTTTAGTTATTGTTAGTTGTTTTTTTTAATCAATAAATTTTTATGTTTTTAATGTCTTCTCATATAATTAAAAATTTAAATTACTTTTGTTTAAAACAATTAATTCAAATACTCAGACGAACTGAATAGAACGTTGTCAAATAACAAGACCTAAATAAATAAAGATAACAACACTCTCGCTAGAATCGCGGGTACACTTACAAGAGATTTCCACCCAAAACCTATATAGAGATTTTTCATAACTTCACTCATCGCCAGCAGATGTCCATATGTGTTCGATCAAGTCATTTCGCAAACGAAGCCCGGTCTGTTTATCGAATACTGAAGGTCTGCGTTGGTCCTTTAACAATCTCGACAGTTGAGAAGTGTTCTGCCTAGAAATATTTACTGGTGCACCGTGGGTGCGTTGCTCATACTCATGCGGCCAATCACCGGGTATACGTTCATCCTCCATTATCATGTTATATAGGATGATGACAGTTTTCATGATATATGCTAACACGTCTGGATTCCACATACGTGCTGGTTGTTTGGTGATTGCAAATTGATTTTGCAGCACACCGAAGCCCCGTTCCACATCTTTTCGACAACCTTCCTGCATAGCAAAAAATTTATGTTTCTTTCGGGAATCTGGATGCTTAATCGTAGTCACAATAGTTGGTGTTGCTGGGTATATTCCATCACCCAGATAATACCCCATATCGTAGTCGATTTGATTTTTAAAGATATATGAACGGTTCAACACATTGATATCATTGTTAGAACCCGGCATACCAAAAAATGCATGCCAAAACCAAAGATCATACGACACCACTTCCTCCAAGATAATACTTTCGCTACCCTTGTACGCTGTATAAGCACCGGATTCAGCCGATGGGCATTTGTCCCATTTCCAGTGCATGCAATCAACACTACCAAGCATCCCTGGAAATCCCTTTTTTTTGTTCTCGCCAAGAAGGAATTCAACATCACGCTCAGTTGGCGTGCGCAAATATTCATCCCCGTACAATTGGACTATAACCCTGCAAAACCTACGAGTTGCTGCCAAAACTGTGGATTCCCCAATACGTAAATACTAATCAATTGCATCTGCCGCACATCCGTAAGCTAACATTCGAATTGCTGCAGTAATTTTTTGGTGAGGGGTTAATCCAAGAACACCGCATGCATCCCTTTTTTGAACAAAATAACTATTTACTGCCACAACATCACCCAGAATACGGTTGAATAATTCTCGACGCATTCTAAATCTTCTACGGAATACATGTGCCACAAAAGTCGGGTTTTGGCAAAAGTAACCTATATCACGGACATCACGGTTTCTTTCTATATCTATACGGGTATGTAGACAGTTCATATTTGAAACAATTAACCTAGCATTGACGGCTAGGTTATTATAGTTCAATGCAAGTGAACTTTCGTCTGATGAGTAATAATTATTGATATTTGATGAGTAGTAACTATTGATATTGTTATCATCATCTCCTTCAGATGAAGAAGAAGAAGATGAAGAAGAAGAAATATGAGGAGGAATAATAGAAGAGGAACCATAGTCGTAAATGTTATTTAGAGAGTTTGCCAAAAAAAATTGGTTGGTTGTTTTGTTGGAGAAAATGATATTTTTGGTTTGTATTATGGGAGTACCCGGTGAGTTATAGGAAGCTTCATATATGATTTCGAATATTGATAAGACAACACATCCAGAGCATTTCAATGGAAAAATGAGCGTTGAACATTGTCAGAGATATTAATGGTAGGTTGGGAAGCAATGAAAGAAAAAATGGGCAGAATTTGGAGTATAGTTATGATGTGACAATACAAATATGATGTGACAAAACCAAATGTGTATTGTCTAATCAACCGACACTTCTTATCTCCCTCTATTTTCATCTGTCATTTATTATTGCCTTGTATTGTCTACTCAACCGACACTTCTTATCTCTCCATGTTTTCATTTACAGGCTTTGTCTTGTCATGTCCATATTAAATTGTAATTTTTTCTGTCTTGTATTGTCAACTTCACCGACACTTTTGAATATCTTAGCTTCACTTTTGCATAAGAAATTCTCAAACTACCGATTAGAATATGGATTTCTTAAGTTTTTTTATAAGTCATTTAATTGAATCGAAAAGGAATATATTAAAGGAAATGAAATATAATAAATAAGTAGATTACACTTAAACACTTAAGTATACCTATTATGAAACCTTAAGCATTGGCTTGTAGGACGACGGGGACGACGTTCTTCACTTCCTGGGAGAATAATCAACATAAAAGGATTGTATTCTTCCATCACCCTTAGGATCTCGAAATGAGGTTTGTACATGAAATCTGGATGTTTCCATCTTGTCCATTCCTCCAGAGATCTGGCAACAACTTCATCATCAGTTTCATTCATAATTCTTCTTTCATTCACCTTAGCGGTTAAAGAAGAAAATTATAGTACTTGCTTTGTGATTTGCACATATCGACAGAAAAGACCTGCTCTGTTGTTGGGATTACCGGTTTCGTTACAAAAGTTAGCATGTGTATGTTCTAACCATTGCATGCATATTGAACCATTCATCCGACGTTCATGAACCTTTGCTGGATAATGCAATACTATGTTTCTACATATGGATAAATCTTCTTCTAGGGTAAAATTCTCTGCATTAAGCCTAAAACTTTCATAATCTGATATAACATAAAAACAAAAGATTAGAAAGTTTCTCCAAAATGTAAAATATGTGGATTTGAAATGGGAATGATAGATATAAATTCATTTATTTATAGATATACAGAATACAAATTATAGTCGTTGATAAACGGTAACAATTCAAAACGGTAAGAAAACAGTAACAAAATTGAAAATCCTAACTTTTTAAATAATCTGAACATTTTGTAATTGGTCACCAATGTAAGGAATTGACAATACACGGTCACCATTTCAATGCAAAAATCAGCAGCACAATGAAAGGAAAAAATATCAGAATTTCGAATATAGATATGAGAAAGTAATTGGAAATATTGTCGTTCAACTAACAATTCAAATATGATGTGACAATACCAAATGACATAAAATAGAAAGTTAGAAAAAAAACAGAGTTTTTAATTTAACACTACAAAACAGAAATAGTTTCAATTATATATTGAAAAGACAATTCATATTTGAAAAAACTAATCTTCAATCGGAGTTGGATCTTGGTGGGATAAACGGCGGCAAAGATGGTCTGACATTATGCATATTTGATCCAATTGTTGATGAAGATCCCTGAGCCATTGTCATAGACATTGGTGGTGGCATATTCTGAGCATATGTGGCAAACCCAAGCGGCTGTTGTTGACGAAAATGGGTAAGCTGGTTGTTCAACAAGGAATTCTCATTTCGGAGGTTGTTAATTTCAACGTCTTTGCCCATCAAATACTCCATATCCGATCCTTAGTTTCAGCTAAAGTAAAATCACGCAACTCTTGCGTAAAATCAGACAACTCTTGAACTAAATCATAAGCCACGACCTGGGATGAAAAAAAATAGATTAACTATTGAACTAAATTTATAATCTATATTCAAATTTACAAGGCATTGTTGAATACTTACGTATGGTAGTTGTTGTGGGGGAGGAATGGGTACATGTTCACAACGACGTGGGATGTTGTGTTTGATACGGTCACCAGCATAGCCGTACGTTTCAACCTCCCAATCAACTTTCGTGACATATTTGTAAAGGTTGGTAACATGTCTCCAATATTCATAATACACATCCTAGGAAACGACACGTACATATTCACTAGCATTGACCTGACAGTTTACTGACATGTCCTCAATCTCGTCGTCGGTGAAGTTGGAAATGCTACTAGGGGGTTTGCAGGAACACCCCACGTTGGGTTGTTCTGACTCCAACAACGATCTCCAAGATACATGTTATGCTTTATCCCATAAATGTACAATAAATAAATACCTATCATATTACCAAAATAATATTGAAAAAAAATAACGCAATATGACAAAATTAATTAAAAACTCACGGTGTCTAGCCAAGTGAATGTAATCCTTTTCCCAGAGAGCTCTAAAGATTTGCTTCCAATTTCTGGTGGCAGATAGTTAACTGCATTTAACCACGGTTGCCATGTCACGGAGTCAACGGACAACTGGTTCAATTCAGTCCTTGACCGAACAATGTCAATACCCTTCCTCCGGCTACACAACCACCTACGACATCTAGGCCATTCATTTTCTCTTTCAGCCGAAGGGTTATTTGGACGACAAATGCCCAGATATTTGTACCCCCAAAACTACAACTTAGCAACAAAATTTTATTTAAAAGAATTATAAATAACAATAAATAATTTACCTCCAAAATTTGGAAGGGTCCGGACACTGACTTTTGTCCCCTAGCAGCTGAGGCGAGACCTGAATACAATTTCGAAATTACAGGAGCACCC
>JAJJMC010009453.1:3455758-3485758 GCA_023531435.1 Papaver californicum | reverse complement strand
GTGAATCTCTTAACTTTAATAGATAATGAATTCGAGCAAGTTGCCATCGTGGGCATTGTTTCTTGCCTTTTATTAGCTTTAGAAAGAGTAAAATTAATTATGGAAATGAAGAGAAAACTTGGGATAGTTTCTTCACGTCAATAGAGGACGTGCGGAAGATGGCTCATCTCCTTATGAATCCAGTTACTAGTCAGGCCTGAGATCGTCCCTTCCAGGTTCGAGAATCTAGGCGGTAAAGGTGCTATGTTATCAAGGGAGCGAGACTCGTGACCGATGAGTGCCTGCATGAGTAGTTGGAGTAGGAAGGAAGCGAGTCTATCATCTAGACGAAGCGATGAAGCAAGAGGTATATTGAGAGATCTACCCTACATATAGAGAGAGTCTATAATCTTGGCGCTAAAGCAGATATTGAAGAAGGGAAGTATTCACCAATAATAAAATTTATAAGGGAATGTCTTTCTCGCTAATGGAAGAGGGACAGAGTCACCTTAGAGTAATGGTTCGATCACCAGGGACTGAACCTAATGATCTGTGGCCCTAGAGCCTGCTTGCCCACTAGTATAGGTCTAGTCTATAATCCCAGGGATAAACCTTTTTACACTCAAGTAATCCAACCGTGGAAAAAAGGATATGCTTGCTTGCTGTAACTGTAGGGGCTTACCTTAACTTTAAGGGAGGAGATGAGTTTACGAATCATAAAAGAGGGAAAAGCTTGGAGTCATACGAATCGGGCTCGGGATCGGGATAAGAGGCCTAGGGCTAATAAAGTAACTCGACTAACTAAGTTATAGTCTCGGGATTAATTTGTGAAATCCAATCCAGTAAGAAACGAAGTGGCTCGATCAAAGGTTTTGAGATTTCTCTTCTCTTGTTTGTCTCTTAGGTATACCTTTAGCGAAGCGTTCAACAATACCATCGGCTAAACAATTTATACATCAACTCAAAGGAGGAAACGAAGAAGAAAGATCTAATCCCAGGTAATGATTCTACTTCTACTATGGTGCTATTTGCCATTTGTTCTACAACTCATGGCCCTAAGTGATGAGTAAGGAGATGGAAGCGAAACTGCTCGAATGAAAGCTCTAGCGAGGAGGGAAGCGAAGCTGCTCGACGACAATGGATCGAAAGAGAGTAAACGAAGTTGGCGAATCAATAGCAATTAGGGTAAATGAAGTGACTCGACTAGTTAGTCTCGGGATTGAATCAACCAAGGGAGGAGATGAGCTAGCGAATCAGGAGCAGAAACCAAGTGAATTACTTTACTTGGATCTGTTTTTAGCTATATTTCAACCTTTTCTCCGATGGCTTTTGACGATTGGATTTTTCGAGTCTACTTTCCATGCTTTGACCATTTCATTTGGCAGAGAAGAAAAGAAGAGATGCGGCTTTTGACGGATGTTCTTAGGTTCAGCAACAGTTGAGGAGCCAACCTGCTCGACAATAATTCCATAAACACCTAGCGGAGACGGTGACAACCTAAATAGGAAGATTACAACTCCGAGACATTCCAATAGAAAAACAAATTATAGTCATTTATGCGGCTATCAATGGATGATGGAAAACCAGCTAGCTCGGATGCTCAGAAACATCGTAAGAGAAGTCGTCCTGACAAACGGTTATTTCAGACCTACGTGGGATGACTGAGCTTTCCGTCTCACTCATCTTACCAACGATCTTTCTCAATCGAAGACCCGGATTCCCGACTTGTGGTTCAATTTATTCGTCGTCAACCGGGATCCCTAGTCTTGTATCTAGGATCTCTTCCATTGCTTGTTGATTTCCTACCCTATCTATATATCCTTATTGTTCATTCGCTCTCTTTACAGGATGGTATCTAATTGGTAGTTCAAAGAATTAAGTTGAGGGACCTGGAAGCCACAAAGACTATAGATTCTAGACCCCTTTTTCCTATACTAGTGGGCAAGCAGGCTCTAGGGCCACAGATCATTAGGTTCAGTCCCTGGTGATCGAACCATTACTCTAAGGTGACTCTGTCTCTCTTCCATTAGCGAGAAAGACATTCCCTTATAAATTTTATTATTGGTGAATACTTCCCTTCTTCAATATCTGCTTTAGCGCCAAGATTGTTCTGATATGTCGCAGGATTGAATCCTTGTTTTTTTACTACCCCTGGCCAATCGAGATGGGGAATCCAAACAGCTATCTTCTTAACAGCGTTGGCTACATTATATAGGATGGGGGCCACTAATTAAAAAGAAAGAGTTCTGCGAAAGATTCATTACACCCCCATTTATGTTCTTGGTTCTAAGGAACTACTTTATATTCTTACTATTTACAATATTAGTTCATCCAATAGGGGAAGCCAACTATGCTGTAAAGGTTCGGTACCTTTTGTTTCCTCTGACAGTAGTTTATGAGAAATCAGTGTAGTAATTGAAAGCGCTATTCTGTGGCTTCACCTTTTTGGAAAAATTTAATACATTCTGATCTTAGTCAGGGGGAATAGTGTAGGAGAAGCAACTGGCAAAGCACCTTTTATATGGAAAAGGGTCTTTTCACAGTTGGTGAAGTACCTACCGATTTGTGGAACTACGAGACTTCTTTGCCTATGGGATTTCCCAATTTTACCAAGACTTCCACCAAATGAACCAAGAAATGTAGCATAACCAGAGGTAGTTAAGAAGCAGGTTTCATAAAAAAAAGTAGCCTTACAATTGGATCTTCTGAAAGACTTCCTTGGAACTGGATTGCCAGCTTCGCTTGGAACTAGACCGTTTGGAACATCTGGTCCTGCCTTTGACTTTGTTCTTCCTGCCATGCCAATGCGATCAGCCAATTGGACGGGGTTTAATGAAAGTTGCACCCTTCCAGAAATAAACGGAAGAATTCATTCAGTGACTCCGCGATCGCCCTCTGAACGATCAGAATAAGGTAAAGCTTGAAGATAAGTTTTGTACTCTATTAATTTCTCAGTCCCTCTATGTAGTGATCCAATATGTGGTTCCGCACGTTCTACTACTTCTCCGTTCATTTCCAATACTGATCGTGAAACACCATGAGCAGCAGGATGTTGAGGTCCGAAATTCGAAGTGAAATTTTTGATTTGCCCGTTTCTAGTCGTCATGGGAAAGAAAGGCAGAAAGAAGAAAGATATTATTCCCCTAGAGCGTGTCCAGTACCACCTAGTCAAAGGTTACTCAAGTCTGTCTATCCCGCTTTCAACCCAAACAAAAGTCTAGCTTCTTTTCATGAGGGTTGCCCAAGAAATGAGACTCTACCCCTGCCCCTCTTTGTAATTGTGAGCTTTATTCCTTAAAAGACTGAAACTTTGGTGGATTAGAATTTAGCGGAACTTATAGTCTAGATGGTCCGAGTCTGGGGGATGGAGTCAATAACACGTGCCTTAGGGGCATCATAAGAAGGAGGTTATGTCGAAGTATGCTAAGTTATAATAGGTTGTTCCCTGGCCTTCTACTGAAAAAGAGTTGATGTTATAGGGTTTACGCTAACAAGGCTTGTTAATACATCCTCGGGTGAATCGAACTTTAGGTGGTCTAACCCTTGGGCCTAGTGGAACAAGTAGTGCTGATGGGCCAACAAGTGGAGGTATTATAACTAGTAGTGGCCTTAGTGGCAGAAGGCTTATAAAAAGAGAGTGATTAGCCCGGTTTCCATATAACGAACGAAGAATAAAGAATAAGAGGAGTCGGTCCTGTACGTGAGGATTCTATTACATACGATGCTTCTAATCGCGAGAAAGGAGTGACTTTTAATGAGATATACTCCCTTTCAAGAGATCCCCCCAGGCCTAAAACTGAGAGACCTTTTCCCAGAAATGTGAGCTTTCCTCCTTGAACGAGATCAGGATTTTTTTAGGGACGAGGCGGGAATTGCTCTGTGTGCCTCTATCGGTATTGGTTGGTGTCAAGCTATCTGGCTGAATTTGGAGCTAACCACCCGGCAGGGCAGGAAGCCTTAACTACACCTTAGTTGGTCCACCAGCTCTTGAATCACTACTCAGTCTAGGTCGAGAACATTAGACACTCTGATTTTCCAAACATGGGATTCCTTTAATCGCGGATTATGCAAGTTTACGTTTACTCACTCCTGGAGAACTCGCAAGCTACTTTCTAGTAGATTCCAGTTATTCATGCCCTACTAAAAAAGATCAGACAAACCCTATATCTTCTAGCTCGAAAGGGCTAATAAAGAAAGTTAGGACCCGGTCTACTAAAAGTAAAAATTTAATCCCTTGTTAAGAGGCAATCGCTTTAAACTGAAGAGCATTGTCAAGATATCGGGCGGTTTCTACTCTATAAAGTCCCAAGTGTATAGAACCCTTCCTTATTCCTCCGCATGGAAGCAAGAGCGTAGCTTCTGTCGCCCAAAGTGTATCTTAAATAGAGAACCTCTCCTGCAAGTAGGAAATCCAAAGAGTGATTTATTAAAGGCTGTTGTCTCTTTTTGAACAAAGAATGACCCTCATTTATTCATCTCAGATGCACAGTGAATCACGAGACAGGAGCGAAGACCTTTGATATTGTATTGATATTCCCGGATCGAGTTCTGACCCTCATCGAGCAGGAAATAAGAATAGAATCGGACAAAGAGCTGTTAGCAGGGCATTCGTGAACAAGAGAGCATTCCCTCACAGCGGATTCTGGGCATTCATCTGTAGCTGTTACTTTTACAACGGTTATTTAAAAAACCGGATATTCACTAAAAGAAAGAGCTTTCCCACTCTTCAAAGTGTTCTCCCCTAGCAATTTGATTCCTACATACTGGTTGACCGGCCTCAGACGCTGGTGCCTTCTTTCTTGTGGTAGCTTCAAGCGCAAGTGGGACTGTTCCACCTGAGCCGAATTTAGAGGGCATACCCCTTAGTTTAGCGGACCTCAGATATAAAGGAGAGACGCGCTTGTCAACGGTTAAACCTCCTCATAGCCAGAGTCCGTGGCTTTGCTTAACTCCACCAGTCCTAGAAGGTTATATTAGATAAGTACACTAGACTGGTTAAACCTTTCTCATTGAGTTGCTTCACCGAACTATGGTATATAGCAGGGTGAGGCCTTTGCGAGCATGAATCATTCCGTCGTACCGGTTGCCACTAGGTCGGGCAGGTGCGGGCGCTTCTGCGTTAAGAGAGGTGAAGGAAGACATGAAAACCAATTCCTACACACTACAGAATGGTACCTTGGAAGAGATACATAGCTGTCAGCGGACCAGGTATGATTCCTTCGTTCGTTAGGTGAACCCCGTCCTTCTCCACTAAGCCAAGAGATTCAAGTCAAGAAGCGTAAGTAAACTCCATGCGAACAAGAAGAAGATGTAGAAGCCTGCTTGAATGAGAGGCAAATCCTAACAAGATCTTCCTCTTGGCTATACCAATCCAAGCTAAACGGAGGGAAACGCTGACTTGTGCTTGTGAACCTTACTTATGAGATCGAATACTTGGACCAGACTCTTTTTTTCAGATAGTTATAGTAGACTCTCTTGTGAGCTTACTGGCTTTGGCTACGATAATAAGGGGGTAAGCATTCCATACCTTCTCATCACTCTCGGCAGGAACTGGATCAACCAACAATTGATCAGATTTCCGAGAAACTAAATGAAAGAATTTGTACTCCACAACGCTACGATTGGAAGGGGGATTTCTAACTGGGTTCTTCCTCAGGTCAAAAAATGACAAAATCTCCTTTGCAGAAATGGGGATCTTGGAAACTTTATTCCTCTTCTCAATTTAAGACAGAAAAAGGTAAATTTGACCATTGAGCTGACCAGGGGCCTTTTTCAAGCAAATCAAGGTTTCCCTCATAAGTGGTGATAAAGGAAATCTCAATCCATTCAATAATTGGCCTTCGCTGATGGAAATTTCACCATTTTCAGTCTTTTCGCCCAGCTCCATACCATATCTAAGGGTAATACCTTTATTTGAGATATTGAAATCAGATCTAATCTTTTCAATGGTTAGGAGCCATAAATAAAACAAGATGCGGGTAGAATACAACACCTGACAGGTTTGAGATTGTAATAATGGTTGTGAAACAACCACGCCCAGTGCATACGGTGTTTAATGGGTTGGTTTTCTCCGAGTTACACGATAGATTTACTTTTTCGACAGTGAGATTCATTAGTACTGGGGATGCATTTGAGAAGTCCTTCGGGCTAAAGCGGCTTGGAGAGACAGGTTGTCACGGGTTGTGGGGACGGATTGTAAGGAATCTCTTAATCTAGGAGAAAAAAAAAGAAGGCATCCCCGCCGTAACTATTAGCGTAATCGCGACTTCGATAATATATGTTAACATCTGAAGCAGACTTGCTCATAGCATATTACTATGCCCCATGGAAAATCAGTCTCAACCCTCGTCCTACAAGCAATGCTTGCCTTCTTCACATATCCTGAGATCACAACAGACAGCGCAAGCACCTAGCAATGGCTCCCTTCTTACCAGAAATGACGGACTGAAGCAAACGCTTAGCGGTCAATATCCATAGGGCGATTCATGTGAACTTGCTGCAAATGATTGCATTTAGCGCATTGCCTTAGATTGGAGGATACCTTGCCTGGACTAATTGATCTTGTAGATCTTCATCTTCTTTCTTTCTCTGAAAAATGAATACTTACTGTAGGATAATTATACTGTTTTTAATGACTATGTTTCTAATCTAATCTGAAATAAAGGGTTGCTATTCACGCTAATATATAAAGGATTGCATGTTACTACATTTGAAAGTTGCCTCTTGCTTAGAGCCGTGGACGTTCTCGATTCTTTAGTCCCAACTCAACGGACAGAACTTTAGGGCCAGGACCTTACAGCATGTTTCAGCTAGAAACCTTTTGCATAGGATTTTGTCTATCTCGGTCGGAGCGCCCACTACTACCTTTTCTAACTACCACGGGGCAGGGGTTGCAATTCCCCTTCGTTGGCAGAGCAATTTACTTCATCGCATCAAAAAAAGAGGGCACTTAATCAACAGGCTGACAGCAAGACTAAAGAGATGAGCTAACAGATGAAGCGAAGAATTATACCTGACTTTCCCACGGAGGACGAGTCGCGGCGTATTATTAGAATTGAAGGACCTGAGTTTGGGCAGTACCCTACTTATCTGTTCTCGATCAGACGATGGGTAAAGATTGGGTGAAGCCTTATCTGTCGAAAAGACGTGCTCAACTACGGTAACTGGTGAACAGAGTGACTCATATTCATAGATTGGAGACCGGGAGAGAGACCTCATAAACAAAAATAAAAAAGAAGGCGATATATCCAAGTCCCTCGTGCACCGAGATCCGTTTTCTTGGGCTGGTTTAAATGGCAAAGAGGATATTTTTCAATTGACACCGACGGATCCATTTGCTCTAGCTAGCAAGGAAATGGTAAGTGTAAACTTGACGACCTCTCGCAACATCTTGCTTTGATCAAAATCAAAGAAGTACGCTTTTAACGAAAGTTAAATTAAACTATATGGGATCGCCCACCTAAGACTCCTTCTGAACCTTTAGGATTGGATCATCGTTGGTACTTCTTTCATTTCCTATTTTGCTTGCGGGATGTCCTCGCATTAGTGTGAGTTCGTTGCCCACGTAAGGGCGATCCTTCTTGATGACGAATTCCACGATAATGAGAAATAGAAATCAATCGGTCGATGTCTGCTCGTTCTTCTCTCTTCAATTCCCAATGAACAACATGATCTTGGCCTATCATTTCTTCAATTTGCCCTATCTGAGACTTTCATTAAACCCCGTCCAATTGGCTGATCGCATTGGCATGTTAGGAAGAACAAAGTCAAAGGCAGGACCAGATGTTCCAAACGGTCTAGTTCCAAGCGAAGCTGGCAATCCAGTTCCAAGGAAGTCTTTCAGAAGATCCAATTGTAAGGCTACTTTTTTTTATGAAACCTGCTTCTTAACTACTAGACAGAGGGGGATACCTTAAAAATAGAAATGGGGCGTAATCTACTCTTTTCGAGAAGGTTTCAGCAAGCTTTAAGCTCGGTAGAAGACTCATAATATGAATCCAAAGAATGACTTGCACAATCCAAGCAGCTCGTAGACAGTTATCCCGAGGGCCCGTTTGTAGAGCGAGTATTCATATAGGAAATAGCATTAGAAGCTACTTGGCGTTCCAACCCAGTTCCAACAATGCACTTTTCGGACCGAGGGACGTGCTCGTACGGTTCATAGCAGGGGTATGATCAACGAGTTTATTGTTGGGAACTCCTCTATATTCGAAATATGCCTTTCTACCTACTATCATCGTTAGATGCAGTCAGAGTATCTTCATCAAAATATGTGGTCAAATTTTTTATAGTTATTGCATCTGAAACCCACTGTTGCGGAACCCCTTCTCTTTTACACACCGCATTATCTTTGAGTTCAGGAAATATATGCTCTCGGACATATTCAAATTTAAACTTCGCTGGGTCATACGGAACAGATCTGCCAACACCAATACTAAGGCCGGTCAACATTACCCAATCAAGGGGAGTGAACCCAAGCTCCCCAAACGAAAAGTGGAACGTGTTTGTCGTATCCCAAAACCGCTCAACAATATAATCAATAAGAGCATGGGATGAATCAACTTCAGGTAGTGAAAGTAATCGACCCCATCCTCCCCTTTCAATTATATATTTGACCCTAGATGAAAGTTTAATAATCTTCAGTATGTTTGAAGGACGAATTTGAGAGAACCACGATGGGCAAACCTGAAATTGGCACCGGTTGAGTATGTAATATTGGTCGACACATGCTCCTCAGTATCTTCCACAACGGTATAGTGTTCCAACCCGGGGGTTATCTACCGTTTCTGGTCCCATACAGCCAGGTTCTGAATCCTCCACGATTTTAACCTTCTTGGTCTTCTTCTTTCTGCCAACCCATCTGGACGTCAAACTGCTCGACATCTAGCCAAACAATTCATAGAACATTGTCAAATCAAGAGTAAATCACCACAATGCATAAAGATAAAAATCAAGTAATCAACAAATCAATTACAATTATTTTAACACCGGATAAACACAAAAGTTATTATCTAATTACATAATCATATGTATAATGCAATAAGAATCAAACATTATAAAACTAAATTCATCATTAACAAAATACAACAATCTCAATGCACCAATTATATCCAATATCATAAAAATTACCCTATTGCAAATACTTCCTTACACATATGTTTTTAAATTTAATCAAAATAAATTCCCAATTTTTCTAGACAACCTACTCAATTCAAAAAAAAAATTAACCACAACCCCACTAAAATTAAACAATAAGTACATCAATTATATATTCAATTTATCAAATTATCAACAAATTTTTATACCCAATTTATAACATTCATAAACCCTAAATATTTTCTCAATTCCATAATTACAACCTAATAATCACAATTCGATAATCAAGTTATAACATGATAATAGAATGGTTAATTACAAACAAAATCATCAAAATATTTTGTACTAATTTAGAACTAATTTAACTACAAAATCATCAAAATAAATTACAAACAAAATTATTTATACTAAAAGATACCTTGATTGTGCTTGGAAAAACTTGAGCGAAGTATGGAAGAAATAACGGGACTTTTGGTGCTCGTTTGTTGATTTTAGGATGAGAAAATGGGGACAATGAAGGACCACTTGCGGCTACAGGAGGAAGAACTGAACGAAATGCTGTGAAGAAGAGGAGATTAGGGTTATAACGGTTATAAAAGGTAAGCGAAACTCCAGTAATTCGCCTAGAAAACCAAACGAAATCCTGTTATCTCTCCCGTAACGCAATTCTCGCACGGTCACAATTTTCTCAGACGAAGCGTTGGGGTTTCGTTTGGCCGGGCGAGAAGCTGGAATCTCGTTTACACATCAGGCGAAATGCTGGAAACTCGTTTGGTTCAGGCGATACCCTAGCATCTCTTCTGGACCAAGCGAGGTACCTGTATCCCGTCCGTCTTCTTAAGCGAGTTGCTGACACTTCGCTCAAGCATATGCGCGACCCCAGCCTTTCGCTTGACTACTCATGGCTGTTCTTGCAGCCTATCAAAAATCAAAATTTTTGATCTTTAATCTTTGATTTTGATCGCGCCGCTGGAGTTGCCCTAAGAGAGAGAAGTGGATAGAGAATAAAATGGGAAGAGAA
Organism: Papaver californicum; assembly: GCA_023531435.1. Lineage (NCBI taxonomy): Eukaryota > Viridiplantae > Streptophyta > Magnoliopsida > Ranunculales > Papaveraceae > Papaver > Papaver californicum. The sequence continues at coordinate 3,475,662 of JAJJMC010009453.1, read as the reverse complement.
ATTTCGCTTATAAATTTTCTTTCTATAGAAAGCTTTTACTCTGACCGTTTCATAAATGATGTAAATTTTATAATTTTATCCCTTATAAAAGCTCTGATTCTATCGAAACTTTAATTTTTTCGTGTTTTTACTTTGAAAAGGTCGGACTCTATCAGCGCTATCAAAGATACATGCCAAGTCAGTTCTTTCACAAATAGCCTAATTTGTTCTAAAAAGCCCATTCTCCACTAGTGAGTCCCATATTGCCTAAAAACTCTAGCCTCTATACACATAAAAAATCTATGTGTCAATCTACTTATTGCCAATTGGTTTTGAGTTGGACCTAGAAATCTGACAGGAATGTATGTAAACTTGACAAAACTAGCTTTAAGAAGATCCCTGACATAATGATAATCTACTTCAATGTGTTTCATGCGATCATGAAAGATAGGATTTGCAGCACGAGCACCATTGTTATCACAGTATAAGGTAAAAGGCCTAGAAAAAGGTAAATGGAGTTCGTCAAGAAGAGAGGAAAACTACATAACCTCTGCTGCCAAAAGACACAAGGCTTTGTACTCTGCGTCAATGCTAGACTTTGAGACTGTAGGCTGCTTTTTTGAAAATCCAAGACACAAAAGAGTTGCCAAGAAGATTACGGTATCCAACTGTAGATTTTCTTGTGTCTGGGAAGCCATCCCAGTCAGAAATTGGTATTTGTACAACAGAATCAGATTAAGTAGATGATGGTTGTGTGCAAGTACAAAAAGGGAAAGTAGTCTCATCAAAGACTACAAGCCTTGAAATGTAAACCTTATTTCTAGAGTTCTCATAACACATATATCCCTTATGAATGTGATTATACCCAATAAAAGTGCATAATGAGGATTTAGAACTAAGCTTGTCTTTCTTGTACTGACCCAAAAAGGGAAAACAAGCACAACCAAAAATACTAAAACAAGATAAATTAGGTGGTGTACCAAAAGGTACCTCGAAGGGAGTCTTGAAGTGAAGTAACTTGTAAGGAGTCATATTGATCAAGAAAGTGGCAGTGAGAAAAGAATCAAACCAGAATTCTTTTGGCATGCAGGCAGCAAAAGCAATTGTGTTACCAACTTCAGTGATGTGCCTAATCTTTCTCTCAGCAACACCATTTTGTTGAGGAGTTTTTGGACAAAAGTAGCATACCACAATACCATAAGTATCAAGAAAATTCCTGAATTCTCCCTTGACCAATTCATAAGCACCATCACACTGAAATGACTTAATTTTTGTTGAAAAGAGATTCTCATTTAAGCTTTTGAATGACTTTAAACAAGTAATACTCTCATCTCTAGTTTTCATAGGATATATCCAATGGTACTTTAGTACATGAAGCCCAACTTAGATAATATAGGAGTTGGTCCCCAAATGTCACCATGAACCAGTTGTAATGGAGCAATGTAGTTCCTTTTTGAAGTATAGAATGGTAACTTCTTGCTTTTCCCAATCTGGCAAGAGTGGCACAAGGAGCCTGAATTATATGTAGTGATATGAATAAGAGATGCAGACTGAAGTTTCTTCAAAATTGGATTTCCTGGATGACCCAGCCTCTTGTGCCAAAGTGTAGATGTACCCTGAATAGTGACATGAGCTTGTTGTGAAGCTGTATGTGTAGAAATGATAGGGTCGAGATTTCCATCCTTTGGTCCTTCAGAGATAACTTGCTGAGTGTGAAGATCCTTGATGGAATATCCCCATGGTGCAAACTCAATAGAACAAAAATTGTCACTTGTTAGCTTTCCCACAGATACAAGATTTTGTTGCAACTTAGGAACATATAAAACATCCTTTAATACAATTTGGGAGTCATTGGTTTGCAAAAAGGAATCTCCCACCATTGCAATAGGTAATAACTTCCCATTACCCACTTGAACACTATCTGCACCATCATAAGGTAAGGGATTCTGGAGAATAGCAGCAGAATTGGTCATATGACTACTTGCAGCTGAGTCAGATAGCCATTGGATGTTCTTTGTTGTAGATGGAAACAGAATAGAGTTATGTGCCTGAGTTCTAGGACCACTAGGTTTAAAGTATCTATATGGGCATCTGTAGGATGAATGGCCAGGCTTCTTGCAAATTTGGCATACACAAGTGGTATAATCAAGTTTCACAAAGGAAGTAGAAGAACCAGAGGATTGGTTATTAAAGGTTTTCTTAGTGGAGAATGCGAAAGACGTGATATTATCAAGGGCCATAGTGTTTCAGTATGTTGGTTCTGCATCCATTGTTCATGTTGAATGAGACGAGATTTTAACTCATTAAAGGTAAGAGTAACATCACGATTTTGTATTAAGATAACAAATTTATCAAAATCTCTACCAATCCATTTAGAATATGCACAACAATGTCAGAGTTAGAAACTTTTTCACCAATTGTAGATAAAGAAACAGAAATTTCTTTAACCTTTTGTAAAAAATCATAAATATAATCACACCTTTTCTTCATATTGTATAACTGATTACGAAGCATAGATTTTCTAGCAACAAAAGTATCAGAAAAACTCTTAGGAAGATAAGACCAAACCTCCTGAGAGGTTGTTTGTCTCATAATATCCTTGGAAACAGAGGAGAATATTGCATTTAAACAACTAAGCACAAATCGATCCCACTTTCTCCAAAGAGAAAAATCTGGATTAGGTTGTTCAACATCATTGATAATTATTGTGGAAGGAGGTAAAGGTATCGTGCCATCAAGAAATTCAAACATATCTGTACTAATGAGGATAAATTCCATTTGAAATTTCCACACTAGGTAATTTGTATCATCAAGTTTTGAAGAAACATAGTTAGAGATATTGGAGAAGGGAGCAAAAGAAGGGAAATTGTATTGTATGATGTAGTATAGTTTGTATTGGTGTTGTATTGGTATTGGTATTGTTTTTGTTGTTTGTTGGTGTTCTTTCACCACCTGAAGAAATAGTGGAGGACGACATGAAGACGATAGCGGCTTTAGGAACGAAACCTTAGGATCTCGATACCATAAAAGATAAAGTTTGTATTAATTATAGTGTCTTGTAACAAAAAAAGGATAACCTGAGCATTCATAGAAAAAGCTCAGGTGAAATATAACGGAAACCTAACAGAAGATAGAGTAAGGACAACTAACAGACTAACAGAATAATAAAGATAATAAAGCAATCCTACACTCTAATAACACTTCAAAGATATCTAGGTAATACTCTCCAATAATATTGTTCATCCAATAGGTCTTCTAAATAGTAGTACTAGTGTAGGTACATATAATTATGATTCATAAACTTTTTGCCAAGATTATTTTTTCGAAAAAATAAGGGATATTTATACTGTAATATCCAATTTTGTGACCAAATTATGTTTGAATCCCAACAAATTTAATAATAAAGTTTGGTACCTAGAACTGTAGGTGATCGTCTTGATCGTTACCAAAATAATTACTTCCTTCGTCCCAGTTTAGTTAAAGGTTTAAGTATTTTTACGCAGATTAAGAAAAATGAGAGAGGATAAATCTTTTCCACATATATACTTTAATGTTAATTCTTAAAATATTTAAATCTCCAAGTTTTTTGTTCCTTGTTTCTAGTGTCTGATTTCAATGCAGGGACAAATCAGAAAAAACTTTTAAAAAAATGAAAACCTTCATCTAATTTGGGACTTGAAAAAACCATTTTCCCTAGGGAGTATAATTTTATAGGGAGGTAGTCAAATGAGAATTGTATAGACTTTCATAGACTTTTGATTTGAGCGACTCCTTGAGATTCTCTGGAAATCTAGAGATTTGTAGTGATTTTATGAGAGTATTTCAAAGAGTCTTTGTGACTTATAGATACAAATTTAGTGGTTTTAGAGGGTTTTGATGATTTGTAGAGACAAAAAAAAATGTATAGAATTTATCTACCAACTTTTTTATTATGCAAGTTACAATGTTAACAAAAGTACCATGAATAAATCGTAAAATACATGTCGATTGTAAAAAAAATTAGTATATGTATCACACCATTCGTGTTTTCTTTTCTTATTTCTTTTCGTTTTTTTTTTCTATCAATATTTCTTCTCTTGGCCATCACAGAGTACTATCACCCAACACAAATGAAAGAGAATGAGTGTACAATGAATGTAAAACAGCTAGAGTCTGGATGCTAGGGCATAGTAAAATAAATAAAAAGAAGATTTGTATGTGAATTTGATGCTTATGAAAATAACCCAAATTTCAAAGTCTTCAAAAATCTCACCTTAATATCTCACCTATTTATGAGAGATTTTTGTCATGCCTATTTTATTTAAAAAGTCCTCCAACGTTTCTAAAATCTACAAATCCATGACTTATACATATAATTCCAATAACAAGGGTGTTTGAGTGAATCTTAAGAAATACAAATCCAATAACATGGAGTTTTAGAGAATTGAAAAGACTTAAAAAAAAATCTTTATTCACTAACAAGGGAGATTATGAGACTCTCTTAAAATCTATATTGACTAAGAATAGATTTGAGAACTCTCTAAAAATCCTTTAAATTCCCATTTAGCTACCTACCTGTAAATTAATTTATAGGTAGCTGACAACATCAGTTACTGCTAACACATGAATATTTTTAACTGACTCAACGGTTTAAATGAGAACATTATTACGTGGATGGTTATAACTATCCACTACCAAGAGTATATGAGCTGTTAGTTTTATACATGAACGGCTACAAACAATCCATACATGCGAAAAATGTGAGTCGCTCATGTTCATCTTCTTCATCGTCTATTACCACTAATAGCTCCTTCGCCACCTTCACTAATAGGAGCACATCAATTCGTTTTTACAACCTCAAAGTTTTTATCATCATCAATAAATATATCCTAATTTGGTAGGTCAATGGAATAGTAATACAACAACCACCAAGCCTTTGGTCCCAAACAAGTTAGGATAGGCTAGAAATGAAACCCATGTCGAAGTTACCAAAACCAAAAGCAGAAAAAAGAAACAGTAAAAATATTATAATGCTACGAACAATGCTAGGGTAATCCAGATACTAACTATGCTAATAAATCTTTGGAGTCAAAATCCTAAGCTCTAAATCCTTGATCCCGGGCCGATAAACCGAGCCCGCTAATGGAATTATAATAAATCATATGAATTTCTTTGAGGAATAAAACCAAACACCTAATACCCAAGATTTAAATTGCCCATATTTTTTTGGGTTAGGGTTTCTAATGTTAATCAAGTAGATGCTCTTATCTCTTAAAGATGCTACTTATATGTGGTTATATCTTCTGATTCACCAGCTATTTGTCAAAATGTACTTTAAATTTCTCAAAATTGAACCTAATTTTTTTAATTAATTTTCAGAGGGAATACATATATTAATGGCGTGATTTAAGGCAATAATTATCGACTTATGATAGGTCTCCAACTTCATTGGTAAGATCTAGAGAATTTGATAGTTTATTAAGATGGTCTGAATATATGATACTTACACTGTTAAGTTGCTCATAAAGTCTGGAGTCTTTGGACTATGCTCATTCCTTCCAATTGGGCATGGTCTTTTCCCATTACTATGTACGCACTTGCACATTGTTGGTTTTTGGACAGGCTCTCTACTTCAGGAAGGATAATTTGGCCTTTGATACCAGCTGTTGCACCTGGGTCCTGTGGATAGAAAGGAACGGTCACACCTTTGAAGAAAAGCACTGCTTCAAGATTGATTTAGACCTAAGGTACTGAGGCAAAAAAACTTGTAATTTCTTGGGCGGCAGCCTCTTGTAACACCCCGAGTTCCATACCAGATTCAAATCCATATGAATATCCGAACTCAAGGCGTTACGGGTCGGAACGACACAGATGTATAAATATTTCGACTAATTTACTTTTCATATCAAGTATAATTGAAACTTTATGTAATCATGAATTGAAGCATATGAATCCACTATTCATCCTTAACATCATTTTCAACCAAATATTTTAAATCAAATTACAATTCAAGCAATACAAGAACAATTAAGCTAACTAACTTCTTAGTTCCATTCCCAACTTCCATGAAATCTGCAAGGAATGTCAATTGGGGTGAGATGACAGCTCAGTAAAATGCATTCACATTCTCAAAAGATGCAAAAAGATAATCAATAAATCAAAGAGAACATACAACAAGAGAATACAACATAACTTCGAGGAATCAATAGCATATTCAACAAATAATCTCATAATGCAAACAATGTTTCCATAAAATCATCCAATTTAGATTTCAATGCACGAGTTCATAATACCAATAATGTTTCCAACAAATCATCTAATTCAGATTTCAACTCATTAGTTCACGGTACGGAAACCTTGGTTCGTACAACCACCTATCGTTTACCTCGGCACGGACAGCCGTCATCGATGGATCAGGGGATCATTACCCTATACGTTCTTGGGAATCATTACTCATTCTCTCTCGGGAATCATTACCCGCCGTTAGTATGGAACCAAGTTCCATATAACGGAAAAACATGAACTCATTTCTTTTTTTAAATTATTTTTACAACAAATATTATCAAATCATATGACAAACAAGTAATGATTCATTTCACTCAAGCATGCAAACAAGAATAAGTTTTACAACTTGTACATATCTTACACTATTTATTTCATGATTATAACTTTGTCCGATCTATCTCAAAATTTTAGTGAATATTCCTGACACCATATTCTATAACATATCCAAATTTCACATCATACTAACGACTTAATCATAAGTTATTGATTTTACAAGATCAACATAAAAACTGGGCAGATTACATTATGTTACCAAAATATTTATAGTAAATTTATATTAATCTCAAATTGATAAAATCCAAAGGACAATTAAATAAAAGACATAAACCTACAACTTTTGTTAAGTCCTCAAATCATTTCAATATCATCAAGATTGCTGAAACGCAGTCAAAAACATAACCAAGCGTAACTGTCTAGAAAATTCAGAAACATCACCCAACTTAAAAGAGACTTCAACATTGAATTTATAGTGGATTATATTAAAAATGTAGCTATAGATACCTAATCATGTTATCTATAAATAGGAAAAAGTTGATCATCAGTCAGAGATATATATTTGGACAAATAAATTCCAGAAACATGATAATACAAAATCATACGAATTAAACACTCAAAGAAAAAAATCAAAAGAGAAACGGTTTCGCATCCTACCTCAATTACATTGATCATCTACTGATTTTCTTGATTAATCTTCCTCAAGAACCCTAGCCCCATCTCCTTCTCCTTAGCTTTTGGTTTTCTTACCTCTAATTTTCTCCCCAATTTTAATTATAAAATCTATATTAATACTAATACTATTAATAAACACTAATACACATATTTACTATTTATTTTATTTATCTTTTCATTTTCTCTAAATTTTTATTTACTTATTAAAGTTAGTTTGATGACTATATTTCTAACAAACAACCCGTCGAGACAAAGGCAAAAAAAACAACAACCTAAATATCAAGGTTAACTAAATCGAGTATAACCCGACTCGAAACGATAAACTAAAAATACCGGGTATGACACCTCTGGTCACATAGTGCATCTGAATTTTTCTGCCACTGTGTTCAATTGGGACACCTTAGTTTCTTAACTGTTTTTTTATTGTTGTTGTAATTTAACTACCTCCAGTAGCTTTTGTATATTATTATATTTATAATAAAGTCTATCTTCCAATCAAGAAAAAAAGTACAACAATCACAGAATTCAACTCCATCTCATAAGGATTTATTAGATAATGCAGTATTTGGTACAACTTAATGAAATTGCTTAAGGTTTATTAGTTAAAATGTGTACATTTTTAGATTAACAGATGCAGTATCTCATGTCTTTTTTGATATATTTTGGAAATTTTGTATTATTCTAAATAATCTAAAAACTAGGGTTTGTAGAAAGAAGAAGAATGATACAGCTAGTAAATAGGGGATTTTTATGTTCTTAAATAATATATTAATTTATATTACTTTTCCTATTATTTTAAAATAGGTAGAATCTTTATTTATTAATTGTTCTATCCATTTTCTAATTAGCTGATTCAGCAGTGGGTACACGTGGTAAAATAAGAGAAAAAAATCGGTGAACTATCCAAAATACCGTCATCTTCTTCCCACCGTCCATCAACTTCCCACCGTCCATCAAGAACAATAAAAACCTAAAATCTCCAACTTTTTTTCGTGATTAATCTGAAATATCAAATCGATAAGGAAGCTCATTTATCTTAAAATCACAATAACAAACAATCCACTTTTGAAATCAAAGGATATAAAATCAGAAGAACTGATCAATTAATGACAACCAATTGGTACTCTTACAGTGATGACAATAATTAGTTGCTTCGAGCAACGAATGGGGTTTAATTTCAAAGTAATACTGTACAACCAATTGATATCCGTACAATAACAACTTGCACTACAACTAGAAAAAAACTAAATTCGATTCTATTATGGTTAGAGCTGTCGAGTAATCAAAAATCACAATAACAATCACTCACTCACAGTAACAATTAATCACTTAACCTTCATCTTCGAAACCACTTTTAAAGTTCTGTTATGGTTAGAGTTGTTTAAAGTATCCTCTAAGATCAAGGTATCTGAATCTTGGAGAGTGGGTGATGTAGAAATTCATATATATCAATGATATGCGTGCATTAACGAGATTCTTTAGCCAAAACCATGGAGTACCTAAAAGATGATTAAATCTTCGATTAAACACAAAATAAAAAAAAGGGCATCAAAATCGAATGAGCATAACAATATATACATCACATCAATCCGTAATCATAAATAAAAACACGCAAATTCACACCACGAACAAACCCTAAAATCAGATTGCTTAAGATGGTCGTTTACGAGGTCTCCATCCAATCCATGGCACTAAAACCCAACTATTAAATTCAAAAAACCTTAACATTAATCTTTGTTCCTTTGATCAATATCACCTTCTATTCGATCGTACCCAAGCATTTTAGAGAAACAGATTTTGGGGGGAAAAATTCCTCACTTTTCTCTCGATTCAGATTAAATCTCTCCTGCGTAAGTACGGTGGTAGTGGTAATGGTAGGAAGTATAACATGTGTCACAGATTTAGAACTTTCTTAAAATTATTTAAATCTCGACCTCGATTGTCTAGACATCACTGATCCGTCAGATTAATTCACACTCGTTTATTTGGAACTGTCGGATTAAGGGGAATTTTTGGATTAATAAAATTTAATATTTATAATGGCATACACATGAATTATACGTGCATAATTAACTGAATAGTAACCACAAAATTAACGGAAAAGAGATTTTATCTATTTTGAATTAATAGAGCAGATAATACAAATTAACATATTATTCAGGGGATAACACAAAAATCTAAGACATTCAATTCTAGTCCTGGGTACCAAATTCGAATATTAGACTTTTTATAAACCAAGCATATTGATCATAAAATTGGGTACCAAAAAAAAATAAATGGAAAGTTTGCTAGATGGTCCAAAGACCCGTCTACCATTTATGTTTTAGTCCACCGAGAAAATCCTTTTATCCGGAGGAAAGAAAGATCAGAATCAAAATAAAGTAAAATCATCAAGAAAAAAACGTATTAAAAAGAGAGATCAAAGAGGAACAAAATCAGAAAATCAAGACTCAAGATCAAAAACCTAAAATCAATAGATCAAACACTAATAGATCTGAACTAATTTCTACTGAAAGTTGAAGGAAAATGGTTACAACAAGAACAATTGAGAGAAAAATAAGAGAGATAGTAGTATAAGAAATAATATTAATCAACAATCATCAACAAAAACAAATCAAAAACCGTGTTAAAGATCCAGTGAAGAAGAAGAAGAAAGAAAGAAGATCATATAATGCATATTGATATGTACTGAAGGAAAAAGTGTATGATCCCACGGTACATATTGATATGTACTAAAGGGAAATATGTATTGAAGGAAAAAGTGTATGATCCCACAGTATATATTTTCCATACTGAAGGAAAAAGTGTATGATCCTACAATACATATTGGTATGTACTAAACAAAAATAGGTATTGTAGGAAAAAATGCATGATCCAATAGTATATATTGATATGTACTGAAAGAATAGAGTAAATGATCCAAGATTACATATTGGTCCAACATTACATATAGATATGTATTGAAGGAAAATATGTACTGAAGGAAAAAATGTATGACCCAACAGTACATATTGATATGTACTGGGATACAAAATAGAAAATCAAAATAGAGGATTCAAACAAATCATCAACAAAAACCCATATCAAAGCTGGTTTCTTCTGAAATCTGAAGAAATTATCAACAAAAATGGTTACAACTAGAAGAATTAAATGAATAATAATAGAAGAAGTAGAAGAAGAAGAAAACTTATGTTACAAAGAAGAAGAAGACCTCTGTTAGTCACCAAAAACAAGTAGAACCCAGCAAACAGTGCATATACATATGTAAAAACCTAATTTATGCTTGAATAAGCATAAATACATATTGATATGTACTGAGATACCCATATCTAAACAAGAAAAATGATGAAAATAAAAACAAAAAAAAGAAAAGTCGTACAAGAACAATTTCTACATAAAAGAAGATATCACTCCCAAATCAGTAGAACCAAACCTTGTTATCAAGATGATCCTGCAATATATATCTCATATTACATACCCCACAGATGAAGAAGAAGATTAAAAAGTCTAAACCAAAACCAAAAATTGATAAATTTATATCTTTTTCTTCTTCATCTTAGATTTATTCTCAGATCTACTTCTTCTTCTTCACCATCACTTGCTTCTCTTCTTCACCGTCACTTTACTATAGAACTTACCTAGGACAAATGGAGTTGGAGATGATTATAGAGCACCGAATTCGATCTTCAAAACAAAACCCTAAAAACACAACAAAGAAAAATAAAATCGAATCTGAAAATTTTGGAAACTGAATTAGTTTTAGAGGAGTGGGTATGAATGAAATATATATATATATATTACATTATAACACTCACACGTGAATGGATCAGAGGAAAAAAAAAATTAGTCCAAAAACACGATGGGTCAGATGGATGGACTACCCGTTAAACGGTCCTCTAGATTGGATTATCTAGTAATTCCTACAAAATAAATAGCTAATAGTTGTGGAATTTGAACCCACGCCCTTTTTAACCATAACCTAAATCTGGCGCCTTAGACCACTCGGCCAGTGGTTTAAATTTTCCTGTAATTATATAAAAATCAATATGTTATTATTTTTTGGTAGTTAAAATAAGGTAATGCACTTTTTTATTTTTGGAAATTTCGTTTGTGCACCATAAGATTTCATCTCTTTACCACAAATGTGTTTTGAAATTTTCAAAGTAAAACAACTCTGTGTATGCGAAAACAAGGTCTGATGTTCTCAAGTGGAGAAAGGTTGATGTACAATCAACCAGAAGACCAGTGGTTTTAATGTTCACCCAATAACCACTGCAATCAAGTTTAGGAACAACTCTTGGGGAGAAAAGACCAACAATTGACATACACAATTGGAAGTGGATTATAGATAACCGTAAATAAGCGATATGGGAAAGAGTGCAGACAAACATTCAACCAAGTATTCGTCTCAACCCTTTTATTTGATGATAATTCTTTCTATGTTAATGATTTTTTTAATACAAAAGTAAAGAACAAAATCAGAAGGAATAAAAACAAGCCACAGCCTATGTGTTGTGAGGAACACCAAGATTTAGGTGGCTCTTTTTTAAATGCATGTGGGGAGCAAAATTATGCTCACTTTAACACAACCAAGTTGTGTTGAGAAGTGCTCCCTCACCAGATTGAACAAAAGAGTGAATTGGAGGTTAGGGAAAGCACAGATAAATATTGAATATCTTGTGATTACAGGATTGATCCAACCTAAAAAATAGTTATTCATGTTTGATTGTTAATTTGTCATTGATCAAGTTGACTATAGATTTATATATTATATGCAAAGAATCTTTGATCTATCATTATCAAATCATTTCTTCTTCTTTTTTATTTTGCTATTTAATGTTTTATATTTGAAAAGTTTTGGATTAATTTCCAATGAGATGAGTCTTCGTATAAAAGATAAAGATGTCTCTTAAAAAGGTTAGTATATGACGTAAAATCCTAGCGTGGTAGTCGTAATTTCCATAATAAAATAAAAATCCAAGATCAGGTGCCTCCACATTGTTTATATTGAGTATAAAATATGATGACTCGTGTGGGAATCAACCCTTTGATACGATATGTAACATTTCCCTACTTCCAATTCCTAAGGTAAATATAATATTGCAAGATACATGAGAATGACTATGTAACTAGTTGGTGAGGAACATGCACTTAGAACAATGTTATCCAAATCATGGTTGTTGGTATTTAAATTTGGGTTACGAAAAGGTAGGGAAGAATTCAATTTATTGAAGTTATCTCTGGTTGTGATTATCATATATATATATATATATTGAAACAATGTTCACCTTAGTTCAGCATGCGCACAGTTCAACTTCCATATCCATCTTTAATATTTTTATGGGAATGAAATTAATAATATATTTATATTTATGTCAATTGTGTTTATAATGTTGTTGTATGAAAAATAAATTAGTAAAGTTCGATAGTCAAACCTTTCATATATGAATGTGAATACAAGGTATATCGTAGTTTACAGTCGATTCATGCAGGTTAATGATCCTTAGTCATGATTATATTTCTTGTTTTATGTTTAAGTTCTAAAAAGTACAAATTAGAAAAAACGAGAGAAAGATGAGCTATCAACGAAGATCTAGTATAGGTTATAGGTTTGGAAATTTGTTATTTGGAAATTTCAGAAATGGTTTCAAAATCACATTGGGTTTAGATTCTAAATTTGAAGTAATTAATGAATTACGCAAGTAAAGATTGCATATAACTAGTTGACTAATTAAGCAAAGTACATGGATTTACAACTAGTTAATATTGGTTGTCATACTAGCTAATAGGATATCTTAAGTATTAATATTTGGAAAATATTATTGATTATATATTTTGGAAATAATATTTTGTATTTATTACAAATGAGTTATACATGTAATATAATCATGTAATATCAAGATCTTTGCTAAAATCGAAAATGACATTTATTGAATATATTTTGATTTTCGATTTTGGTAGATCATGTTTCCAAACAAGCTTTTGTCATAAAACTATGAATAATGGATCTTACAAACTCATCGCGAAACATGTCATATGAATTTTTTGGTAGTTAATTCAACAACGACAAGTAGTATGATCTAATTTGGACAAAAACATGATTAACTAGTTTAAAGCCTTCTTTGGGATAAATAAGATATAGTAATACTGTTGGTGGGAGACTTAGAATCATACTTCAGTTGTCGCTGTTTTATTATTTGTAATTGAACTAACTAATAGTTACCTTCTAGATAAGTTCTTGTTTATTCTATGATCATTCTCTTCTGATATAAGGCCACTCAAGATTTTGAAGATTTAACTATACTGATATACTGATAGACACATTTATATGTCTTATTTAATCTCACGTTTATATTGTTATTACTCAGTTTATGTATTAATATTGTCATTTTATTGTGTTTGTAGGCATTTTTGGAAGAATAAATAATTATGGAAAAATTGGCTAAAAAGTGTTAAAAGCACCCAATAAATTGACAAAGGAACCCACACTCTTATCAAATTCAAAAAAAAAAAAATTGGCGGAAAACTATTTATTCGAACTGTGAAAAGTTTTGCTCGATTGGTTTGGAAATATTTTGAGCTTGAAAACAAAGATCATTTTCTTAACATTTGTACAAGAGTTATACACGATTTGAAGACCCAAATCTCGTGTGGTATTCACATCAGAGAGAAAAACAACTTTCACGTGAAATATGGATTTAAATTTCCTATTTTACTGGATTTGTTTCCAGCTAATCGATATCTTGTTCAGACAACTATACAAAAAAGAAGAAAATAAAGAAAATGAGTTAAAGAGAATATATCACCAAGAAACAAAATCAAATCAAAAAAAGGAAGAAAATATTCTCGTGATCTGTGGAGTTATTGCCAAGGTTTTAGAGAAGATTCGGGGCTAGAATTAGAGGTAGTATAAATTTTTGGGTCGAGTGAAGAAGTTTGAGGAGGCTGGCTTCTGTCTAGATCAAAAGAAAAAAAAATCCAAAAATATTTTGATGATGCTCGAGGAAGAAGATAAGAACATTAGGCGTCTGTGAACTGTCGTTTAAAATCGTCACATTTCCTTTCATAATGAACAGTTTTAGTGACGGTTTCTTCAACAGTTCCAGCTACAGTTCTGGGTTTAACGTCACAAAGAGTCTGTGCTTTTCCAACTTCTCTAGAAGTTTGTCGTTCACTCGATAGGTAATTCTATTGTTTCAACGACTCAATAGGTTAGTTCTTTGTTGCAATTTTCTTATAAAATCATTAATAAAATATTTTCTTCTTCTATTCTTTTTGCAATGAGTAGCTAGGTTTCTCCCCTAGGATTAGAGATGAGTCCTATTGTGTTTGCTAGCATGATATAATTATTTTTTATAACAATTTCTCTTGGTCCTATTTCTTGATTAAATATGATAATAATTTCTTCAATTGTCCGATAATGCTTAACTAATTCATTTATTCCTGTTAGACACTAGCATTTTATAGTGAAGTAATTATCAATCACCAATCAATTTTTCATTAGCATATTAATTACTTAAAATTTAGGAATTAAAGCTCTGAAATCCCTGTGGAATGAACCGTATTTGCATACTGTCTCATCGAAAACCGTGCTCTTGTGGTATAATTAAAATCCAATCAAGTTTATGGCGCCGCTACCAGGGATTGAGAAATTGTGATTTTTTATTTTTCTTTAATTTTGTGTTAATTAGTTTAGGATTTTTATTTTATTTCCATTTTCTCTTTTAGATTTTACTTGGGTATTTTTTTAGCTTTGATGTGCAGGTGATCTTTTATAATAATTGTGAAAATTGCCTATCAAAAAAGGTAAGTAATAATACCCAATCTTTTTATTTCATTAATTTTTAGGTTTTTCATTAAAAAAAATTTAGAAACAATTTGTATTTTATTTTGTATATAAAAAAAACACACGTACACACACCATTTGCATCATCCGCTACCGGATTTTAGGAAAAACACATCGGATAGTAAGTTGAACCCTCTGGGCGTTCTCAGTCGAACCACCATAAAACTTAGTCATGTACCTTTGACCAATCTTTGACTGTAGGTATATTTTGCAAAGGTAACCTGGGCCTACCTATTTTAGTCGAACCTGCATATGCACGTGCACAAAAAAATATGTCAAACTGGTATTATGAGGACCAATACAATTATCGACCTGAATCTCAAAATGGACATTATCCGTACTATGAATACAGTGTAGATAGTACTTTGGATCACTACCAGCCTTCTGAAGGTTATGGTTCATACCATAGTGTTCCCAATTACTATTTGCACGCTCTCCAGTCGTACGAACGGGTAAATGAGCAATACTATAATTATCATAATGTGTGTTCTCCATCTTTAGAGGATTCAATGAAGTAGTTGCAATATAATACTTCTTATGATCAAAGTCTTTCTTTAGAAGATTCACTCAAAGGGTTGACTGAAAGTTCACGTAAATCTGACATAATAATGGAAAAATTCCGATAAACATTTAGGAAATATGAAGAATTTTCATCTGCTAATATTGCTCAAAATGAACTTAATTGCCAAAATAGTGTTTTCAATTTTATCTTTGATAATAATGATGAATATTTACCTAGTCTAGAGGGCGAGGTTAAAATTGAAAGCACTACTTATTTAGATAAGGTTCAGTCATCTTCATATTATTATGATGATGAGGATAGTATTGATGAAGAATTTGAAATTCGTAGTCATAATGATCAGGAAATTTTTACACCACTTGAGCCGTATGCTGATAATGTTGTTTCTATTTTAAATCCTAATAATATTGATAATTATTTCCCTATTCAATAGGAAAAGGATTTAACTAGAGATACCATTGTTATAAACGGTGCAATAATTCCTTGTTATTATAAAGATGATGATGGGTTAGAGGAAGCAGTTTATCACCAGACCAGTGTTTAAGAGTCCAATGATTCAAAGACCATAATCTCTGAAGAATATGATAGACTCATAGAGAATTTAAATGTGAGTGAAGGTACCCCACCTAATTACAACTTAGATGAAATAATTGACCATTTTCCTAAATATGATAATTTATGAATTAAAGAAATTGTGACTAGTTTGTCAAATGATATACTGACTATCCTAAGTTTGAGGATGAATATCATTCTCCCCGTGGTAACCCTTTGAATCTTATAAAGGTCCCTCACTTGGGATTTGACGTATGTGCCTCTACCATACTAAGAGATTATCTTCAAGAACTGTTTCCTGAGCCTGATTGTATCCAAAATGAAATTCAGGTGTTAGAAACCCATCATTATGTTGCTGTGGTTTACCCGGACCATAATACCATAATTGACTTTGTTCTCCCACCAAAATTTTAGTTACCAAATGTGGGAATATTTCAACTTCAAATGTGTCAATATTCAAATTTTGAAACTAAATCTGATTACTTTAGAAAATTAATCGACACATTTTCATGAGAATGACTACCAATTTCATTTATTTCATTGTGGTCAACTTTTTGAGTCAAATCCGATTGATTTTAAGGATCCATAATTATTTCGATTATTGTTATATGATTCGTAAATTATGACTAATCCTTTCTTGGTCTGGCTGAAGACTTTAAAATTAGCGCTTTATGGGAAGCAACCCATATGCTTTTGGCACACGGTGTTGGTAATATCTTTTCATATCTCTTTTACTTTGTTCATGCTTTCAGTCATTTATCTTTAGAACATCAAAGACTATGTTCAATTTAAGTTTGGGGGTAAGTGAGAAAAAATTAAAATTTTTGTTGTACCAATTTCTAACTTTTAGAGTCACGTAGTAGACTTTTAGCTAAGTTTACATACTGATTCTCCCCAAAAAGATGGAAATTAGAATTGTTAGAGAAAACCACATTTGTATTCTTAACCCGTGAGAGAATAATTATGACGGACCCAACCATCCATGACGGAGACAATTATGTCAGAGGGAAATGCAGAAAGATATAACTAACCTTATCATTAGTGGAGACTACCCTATTGAGTGAGGCACCAGACCTTCAACTATCCTCTTAGAGTGTTTCATCTGCACAAACTCCGGGTAGAACGATGAGCTACCCAACCTTGCACTACTTTAAGCACTATGTGATCTTTGAGTTGTAATTCTTATCACCATGAGGGTGACATCAAAACTAGCCTCATCTTTTAGTTTCAGTCATAAAATTACAACTCTCTCAATAGAAACTCAGCATTGTCAACAAGAGGAGCAACATCAATTAATGAAGAAGTTGAAGACGTCCAAGGTCTACAAGCAACAAAAGCAAAGAACAATACATATTCAAAGTGAAAAAAAAAACAAAAAACAAAGAAGAAAAGATATAAATTTTTGAAGATTTGTGTATCAACAGTTGTGAAGATTCAAGTGCAAAAATCCTTCTCCATTGGCAAGTAAAGTTTTAAGTTTTTCTTTGTATTATTCATTTTTTGTTTCTTATTTTGTATCAATTAATTTTTTTAATAAGAATAATAATAAAAAAATCTTTTTATTGTGTAAGTTTGTATTTCCTTTTGTATTCATTCAATAAAGCCATGGAAAAGAAGAAATTCAAAAGGAAGTTACAAAACAACTAGTGATCGAAGACAAAGAGGAAAAATCTACAAGTTTCAAGAGTTTATTATCAAGGGTTGAAGCCGAAGACTGAAAACAGAGTTGTTTCTATTGAACAACATTAGAGAGTTATGAAACTAGAAGGTGAGAATATGTTCTCATCCTCATTTATGGTCGATTTCATAAGAAGTCATCAGATTTATTTTCCGTTGAGATCATCATAAAAAGATTTTGGTTTGAGTCTTTAGAAAAAGCCTTTCCATCAATAGTTTGTAAGTATTCTCTCTTCAATCCTGCTTACACACCGGTGTGACCCCTAAAATCATCTTCTGAGTGCAAATTCATAAAATCCTATGGTGAAGCAGAGTCGAGGCGAAATGCTTAGTCGGTTGCTTTGTTAGTCTGTTGTCCATCTGGAAAAAGACATCTTTGGCACTGGTTCAACTCGTCACAATATATCTCTTATTGATTAAGCGTATTAGCATGTATTTTCTCTGACACTTCTAATTACTTAGCATTTTGAGGAAAAACTTTATGTCCTCTCAGCTCTTCGGATACTTGTGACATTAGAAGTTGGAATGAAAGGTTTTGTGGGTATATCTCTTGTAAAACCCTCACAAGGCAACACTCGTCCGCTAAGGCCAGTTGGGGGTTTAGAGGATGGTTACACATGCTAAGTATAATATCGATTCCTGTGAAAGTGAGTTAGGATTTTTATTTCATTTTTAGGTGAATTTTCATTTTACGTTTTGCTCGAGGACTAGCAAAATATAGTTTTAGGGGTATTTGATAGAAATATTTATGTGTCTTATTTAATTTCATATTTATATTGCTATTACTCAATTTAAGTATTAATATTGTCATTTTATTATGTTTGTAGATATTTTTGAAAAAATAAATAATCATAGAAAAATTGGCTAAAAAATGTTAAAAGTACCTAAAAAATTAATAAAGGCACCCAGGAGAATTGATAAAGGCACCCAAATTTTTTTCAATTCGGAAAAAACAAAGAGTTTTGGCGGGAAAAGTATTTGTTCGAACTGTGGAAAGTTTTGCTAGATTGGTTTGGAAATATTTTGAGCTTTAAGACAAAGATTATTTTTTTACCATTTGAACAAAATCATATCAAAAAAGGAAGAAAACATTCTCGTGATCTGTGGAGTTATTGCCGAGGTTCTAGAGAAGATTTGGGGCTAGAATTTGAGGTAGCCTAATTTTTTAGGTTGAGTGAAGAAGTTTGGGGAGGCTGGCTTCTGGCAAGATCGAAAGAAAAAAAATCCAAAAATATTTTGTTGCTGCTCAAGGAAGAAGAAGATGAAGAACATAAGGCGTTTGTGAACTGTCTTTTAAAACCTTCATATTTCCATTCATAATCAACAGTTTTAGTGAAGGTTTCTTTGATGTGGATTGTAGATGTTGGTAAGAATGGGTTTCAAACTCTTGAACTTGCGAAAATTGATTTTAGATTTAAAAATTGATTTTAAAGTAGAAAATATACACAAAATATGAAAGTAATATTCACAAATACTGAGGTTATGGATTTCACCATTAACCAATTAAAGTGATTAAATCTAATTAATATTTATGCAATTCTTTACATTTAAAGTGATTCTAATATGTTGCAAAAGTAGATTTTCAAAGTAACAATTTTAAATCGAAAGTATAAAACATGAAAAACCCTAGGTTAAGAATGCTCTATCAAAAAAAATCACAACTGCTTAATAAAAATCCTTAAATCAATTTTTAATCAAAGCAAATAATCATGAAAGAAATTGCAAAAATCAATTAAAATAGAAATATACCACTTTTCTTGGAACAACGGCTTCCTCCGTCGCCTCAGCAAAGGGGTTTATCTCCTTATATTAATCACTTGCTCAAAATAATGATTCATGGCTCAAAGTGTTTACAAATGATGAAAAGGAGTGAAAATAATGAAAACAAGAAATTCGCAACGTTTGTTAGGTGTTGTGAACTCACTGTTACAGAAGGAAAAGTGTTTCACTGAAGATAAATGTTGCTTAGTTTAAAGATTTAGCAACGGTTTCTTCAACCTTTTCTTCACGATTTCTTCATCTTCTTCATCACGAGCAAAATTTTCTGGATTTTGATTTCTTTGTTTCTGGCAGGGGGGGGGGGGGGGGGGGGGGGGGGGGGGGGGGGGGGGGGGGGGG
>JAJJMC010009453.1:3394372-3455658 GCA_023531435.1 Papaver californicum | reverse complement strand
ACACACACACACACACACATGCACACACAGTCTTTCTTACTTCCTATATTTATACTAAACAACAATAACCCTCCAAATCTCGTCATGAATCTTTATTTTAAAGCAAAAATATATTGGCAGGGATTTTGATATGATTTTCTTGTCGTGATATTATTCATCATATTTTCTTTTTTTCTTGGTCATTAACTCTCGACAAAAACTTTAATATGGTGTTCCCTTTTCAATGATGATGTTTTCTTATCCAATATATCTCACAGAATATTACCATACTCGAGAATATTTCCAACAACTTTTTCTTCCAAAGATTGACGCTGACATGATGTACTTGGATTGTATACGAATCCTTTGTTATAAGGCAAGAATATTTTTTTCTTAAAACCGTGGAAACAACCCAAATTATTTGCGATAATTCTTCTCAGTTTGGAAACCAAAATTTTCCGCCAAATCTGAAATTTGAAATGGAAGAGAGGTGCCCCTATCCAATACATGGGTTCCTTTATCAATTCTTGTGTGTGCCTTTAGAAAAAGTCCTGGGGTGCCTTTATCAATTTCCTTGGGTGCTTTTAACACTTTTTAGCCAATTTTTCCACGATTGTTTGTTCTTCGAAAACACCTACCAAATAAAGAAAATATCATTATTAATACAAAAATTGAATACTAACAATATAAATATGGGATCAAATAAGACACATAAATGTGTTTATCAAATACCCCCAACCTTATTATTTGCTCGTCCTCGAGCAAATCCAATCTAGAAAATAAAAATAAATCCTAATTCACTTTCGCAGGCATCGCGATTGCATTTAGCTTGTGCAATAAGCCTTTAAACCCCTAGGTGTCCCTAGTGGACGAATTTTGTCTCGTGAGGGTTTACAAGATGTGTACCCGCAAAACTTTAACTCCAAACCCTAGCTACCTGTGAACGATTGAGGGTAAACACTAAACATGCTATTTAGTTGGCATACTAAATTTTTCGGCTATGGGAATCATTACCATATATGAGTCCAATTACTGTACACGAGTTTTCACTCAGCATACTAAAATTCATACAAGAATTCAAAACTCTACTTAGATAGTCGTTCAACCACGATACTCAGAATCCACCAAAGTACAATCACATGTAAAGATTTAGAAGATGGATGTGGACAAAATGAAGTTCATGCATGTTGACTAAGGTGAACGGTATGTCCCATATCTGTCTGAAGGTCATGCATGTTGACTAAGGTGAACGGTATGTCCCATATCTGTCTGAAGGTCAGTGCCAGGATGAATCCTAATGGATTGAGACACGCTCCCACCGGTCTTTAATCCCTATACTAATATCGACTCAGCTGGTATATACAAGGGTCCTAGCGGTCGATTTATTAAAACTAAAAATTATTTATTATTTTTAAATATACCGACAACATGATTGGATCAAATGAATCCAAGCGCATGCTCCTTATCAGCATCTTACATGATAGTTCTCATGGATCCTGCATTCCACGCTTGCTTAGACGATGAAGACAGGGAGAACACACACATATTGCTATCAAAGTGTCAATATTCGATTATTTTTTTTAATAATGGTCTAATAATACAATAATGGGACTTGGTCTCAAACACTCTACTTCATCCTGGCGGTGTTAACAATTCGATACTGGTGCCTCACCAAATCACATAGAGAAACACAAAAAAATTACAAAAATAAAAAACAAAAGGTGATATGGTCGAGATAGACTCTAAGATATGGTGACAACTATCATGTTACTTCTAACACCTTAGCTAGGCATGATTTTATGAATAGACCATTTAGATAGGACACCAATTCCTATAGAAAAGGAGCTAAGTTTCCATATAACTAAAATGGTTATTGTCATCCTGAATTGTTCACAAGTTTCTAAATTTTGGAGTTTTATTTTTCACTAAAATTTTCTCCCTTACCCCCAAACTTAAATCTAACATTGTCCTTAATGTTCTAAAGATGAATTATTAAAAGCATGAACAAGGAGAAACTGTTACTAATCGAAGGAAATGAGTTAAGGAAAGATATTACCGTGTCGTATGAGCATGGGTTTCCTCCCAAGAAGTACTAAGTTTAAAGTTTTCAGCCAAACTAAGAAAGTCACCTTATAAAATCATATAGCAATAGTCGGAACAACTGTGGGTCATCTGAATAAAATAATACTATCCAAAATAGAAGGAAACTGCTGCAGGCCCAAAAAGTGAACAGGCAGAGCACAACCTTATCCCTATCTAGTGTCTTGTTTAAGACAACTACATCTAGTTGAGGTTCAAGTTCGGACTCTATGAAAGGGTCTAGATAAATCTCTTTAGGCTGAATTTCCTCATAGGCAGGATCCGGAGGATCAGGTCGTAGAGTCTGGAAAAACTCAACTAATAAATTTAAGGTACATAATAATAGCCTGAATAACTATAGATCCTTAAAGTCAATCAGATTGGACTCACACAGTTGACTACTATGAAAATGGTGTCCATTCTTAAGCAAATGTGTCGATTCTAATTTCCTAAAGTAATTAGGCTTATTCTCAAAACTTAATAACTGACACATTTGAAATTCAAACGTTCCCACAATTGGAAGAAATTTTTTTGGTGGGAAAACAAAGTCAATCTTGGTATTATTTCCTGGTTAGACCACATCAACCAGAGCATGGGTCTCTAACAACTAAACTTCTTTCTGGATATCAACAGGCTCAGAGAATCTAGTTTGAAGATGATCTTGAAAAATGGTAGAGGTGCAAATGTCAAGCCCTAAGTGAGGGAATTTAAGCAGGGATGCTTGACAAGAACAAGAATCATCGGTACCCCCAAACTTAGGGTGGACATTATTCTCATATGGACTAAAACCTGTTGGTTGGATTCTGGTGTCTTTAAGGTCAGAACTACACTCAGCTTCCTCTATAGAAGGAAATAAGGTAGACTTATAAACTGGTATAAGTTCAAACTTAGATTTCCATATATTATAAGTGTCCATCAAAGGTGAGGAATCTAACAAAGTATTCACCTCATTGATAACACTATCATCGTCAACATCAAACCCAAAGTGGGTTAGGCATTTCTCCAATGGATCTTCTAACAAAGTGTTTGGCAAAGATTTCTTAACTGAAGTACTAGTTATGTTCACTTCTTCTAAATCATAGATCTCATAAGAAGGTTGTCTACTCATACTAAATAGATTTAGTTCAACAGTCACGTTGCCAAAAGAAAAACTAATTATTCCATTTCTATAATTGATGACGACATTATATGTAGCTAAAAAGGGACGACCTAAGATCACTGGTATTTGAGCCTCTGGGACCTGAAAAGGTTGGGTGTCTAGGACAACAAAATCCACTGGGGAAATTATTTTATCAACCTGAATCAAATCATCCTCTATCACATTAAAATTCTCTATGAGTCTATCATCTTCGTCAGTGACTATTGTCTTTGAATCGTTAGACTCTAAAACAGTATTCTCAGGATAAAACCGTTCCTCTAAACCATTATCGTCTTCAAAACAAGAAAATTCTACATCGTCTAAAACAATGGTATCTCTAGTCAAATCCTCTTCCTTTTGAATAGGTGAATAATTATTAAAATTATTTGGATTTGGACCAGAAATAACACTATCATCTTGAAACACAATTGGAGTGACAATTTCCTGATCACTCTGCCTGTATATTTCAAGTTCTTCGTCAATACTATCCTCATCATCATAATAATATGAAGAAGTTTGAACCTCGTCTAATTGAGTAGTGCTACTAATTCTATCCTCGTCCTCTTGAATAGATGAATAATTATCAAGGGTAGCACTATATTGGCAATTAAAATCATTTTGAGCAATATTATTCTATGCAGAACTTTCATTCACACTTAATACAAACCTATTTATATTCTTAGTTAACTGCTTGAGGGATTCTTCTAGAGAAAGAGTTGGAATACAAATTTCCCCCCCCCCCCCCCCCCAATTTAATACAAACCTATTTGTATTCTCAGTTAACTGCTTGAAGGATTCTTCTAGAGAGAAAAATGGATCATAAGGAGTACTAGATCACAACTGCTCGTGTGATTTTTCTAAAGAAGGAGTTGGGCTACTATTTATTCCTATCACACTTAATTCAAACCTTTTTGTATTCTCAATCAACTCCTTGAGGGAATTCTCTAGAAAAATAAATGGATCATAAGGAGTACTAGATCGCATCTGCTTTAGGGC
Organism: Papaver californicum; assembly: GCA_023531435.1. Lineage (NCBI taxonomy): Eukaryota > Viridiplantae > Streptophyta > Magnoliopsida > Ranunculales > Papaveraceae > Papaver > Papaver californicum. Next base: position 3,451,466 of record JAJJMC010009453.1, on the reverse strand, counting down.
ATCCCTCCAAGACAAAAAACTCAAATTTTACTCATTTTTCATGTTCATATGACGGGTGTGTATATGAATAGTAATTGGTATTACCCTGGTATGAGTAATAACCTCCAAAAGGTTGGTGGTGGTCCTGACTACTATACACACCATCTTGATAGTACAGATAATGTTTATTTTGAAATTCAGTAGGATATTCATTGTATTGGTCCTCATAATACCAGTTCGATATTTTTTGACAAAAACTTCCTAATATATTTACAAAAAATCTAAGAAAATAAATCATAACAAGAAGGGGGTTCTAAGTATACACAAACAAGGCCGACTCAACCAAATCAAACCTGCTGAATATAGCAAACAAAAAGCATGATGGCTCCACTTAGATTGTTTCTAGACCAGCTTCTATTCTTCCAAAAGGCAACTAGTTACAGTTTTAGCGAATCTCTTAGAAATATCCGAATTAGATTAAGTCGAATAGAAACAGGATAAGCTCTAAGGAACTTTGATAACCCTGCCTCTTTGGCAACGTTTTCTTGGGTTACAAGGCGGCTCGAATCTACTTAAAATAATTTTCCTGAACTTTGAGTTAGGTTAACAGAGTAACCAATACAGTTCTTTTGAATGGCTTTCCAATAAGCTCGTTACCTTATAGGTCTCTTTCTAATTAAATTTTAGGCTTAGGTTTGCGTAGGTAACGTGTTCTTAAGGAGGGAAAGAAGGAAATAGTGATGAAATATGAGTCCTTATCTTATATGGCCAGTCCTTGCTCTTTACTAGAAAATAAATCCGTATTCATTTCCTCAACATATATGCATACGAAGGAATACAATAAACCCACTTGCAGGGGATTTATGGGTTGATCGAGTCTTACTTCCCGTACCAGATGGGGGAGGAATCGGTTGAAGTCGACTTAGGCCACCGACTCATATATCAGTGTTCGAACCCGAGGAGTAAAGACAATATCGTAATTGTCGTCCTTCCCTGTGCAGTTTATATTTAATTACCCTTTCGTAGGGTTTAAAAATAAAAATAATGTCCAAAAATGTCCCAAAGTAAAGTCCAAAAAAAAATTACAAAAAAAAAAGCTTTCATAATACAATTTTCTAAAAACAAAAATAAATAAAACCCTAAAAATTAAATAAAATAAAAATTAACTAAACAAATAAAATAAAATAAATTATAAAATTGTCTTCTTTTTTCGTTCTTTTCGATTTATCTTTGACTCCAAGTCTTTAATCTATCAATATAATCTTTGGCTCCAATTTGTTTTTGATCCAAAACCTGTAATACAAACAAAAATACCCAAAAACGTAAAATAGAACAAATAAAAATAAAAATCCAACTAAACTAACTAACCTAAAATAAAAACTAAAAACAAATCTAAAAACAAGTCCGCATCGGCGGCGCAAAAAAAATGATTTTGATTGTAGATGTTGGTAAGGATGGGTTTCAAACTCTCGAACTTGTGAAGATTGATTTAGATTTAAAAACTGATTTTAAACTAGAAAATATACACAAAAGATGAAAGTAATATTCACAAATACTGAGGTTATGGATTTCACCATTAACCAATTAAAGTGATTCAATCTAATCAATATTCATGCATTTTTTACGTTCAAAGTGATTCTAATATGTTACAAAAGTAGATTTTCAAAGTAACAATTGTAAATCGAAAGTATAGAACATCAAAAACCCTAGGTTAAGCATGCTCTATCAAAAGAAATCACAACTGCTTAATAAAAATCCTTAAATCAATTTTTAATCAAAGCAAATAATCATAAAAGAAATTGCAAAAATCAATTAAAATAGAAATATACCACTTTTCTTGGAACAACGGCTTCCTCCGTCGCCTCAACAAAGGGGTTTATGTCCTCATATTAATCACTTGCTCAAAATAATGATTCATGGCTCAAAGTGTTTACAAATGATGAAAAAGAGTAAAAATAATAAAACAGGAAATTCGTAACGTCTGCTAGGCGTTGCGAACTCACAGTTACAGAAGGAAAAGTGTTTCACTGAAGATAAACGTTGTTTAGTTTAAATATTTAACAACGGTTTCTGCAACCTTTTTTACATGGTTTCTTCATCTTCTTCATCACGAGCAGAATTTTCTGGATTTTGATTTATTTGTTTCTGGCAGAGCCAGCCCCCCCCCCCCCCCATACACACACAGAGGCTTTCTTACTTCCTCTATTTATACTAAACACAAATAACCCTCCAAATCTCGTCATGAATCTTTCTTTTAAAGAAAAAATATATTGACTGGGATTTTGATATGATTTTCTTGTCGTAATATTATTCATCATATTTTCTTTTTTCTTAGTCATTAACTCTCGACAAAAACTCTAAAATGTTGTTCCCTTTTCAAGGATGATGTTTCCTTATCCAATATATCTCACAGAATATTACCATACTCGAGAATATTTCCAACAGATTTTTCTTCCAAAGATTGACGCTGACATGATGTGTTTGGATTGTATACGAATCCTTTGGTATAAGGAAAGAATATTCTTGTCTAAAAACCGTGGAAAAAACCTAAATTATTTGCGATAATTCCTCTCAGTTTGGAAACCAAAATTTTCCGCCAAATCTGAAATTTGAAATGGAAGAGAGGTGCTCCTATCCAATGCATGGGTTCCTCTGTTAATTTTTATGTGTGCCATTAGCAAAAGTCTTGGGGTGCCTTTATCAATTTCCTTGGGTGATTTTAACACTTTTAAGCCAATTTTTCCACGATTGTTTATTCTTTGAAAACACCTACCAAATAAAGAAATATCATTATTAATATAATATTGAGTACTAACAATATAAATATGGTATCAAATAAGACACATAAATGCGTCTATCATTCTTCAACAGTTCCATCTACAGTTCTGGGTTTAACGTCACAAAGAGTCTGTGCTTTTCCAACTTCTCTAGAAGTATGTCGTTAACTCGATAGGTAATTCTATTGTTTCAGCAACTCAATTGGTCAGTGCTTTATTGTAATTTTCTTACAAAATCATTAATAAATATTTTCTTCTTCTATTCTTTTTGCGATGAGTAGCTAGGTTCCCCCCTAGGATTAGAGATGGAATCCTATTGTGTTTGCTGGCATGATATAATTATTTTCTATAAAAATTTCTCCTGGTCCTATTTCATGATTAAATATGATAATAATTTCTTCATGTGTCCGATAATGCTTAACTAATTGATTCGTTTATTTTTGTTAGAGACTAGCATTTCATAGTGAAGTAATTATTAATATTTAAAAAAAATAATTAAATAAAAATGATATATTTTCCGAGACGGAAATAATTGTCTGCAGTCGTCTTGAGTATTTTTTTGAGAAATTATAGGAAATGGTCGTTAACATCTAGTATATAAAATAGTGATGGAATCTCAACATCCTAGGTTTTCTTTCACTTGTAAATCAATTTTAGTTTATTTTCTATGTTTTAGAATTTTAGAATATAATCACCAATCATTTTTTCATTAGTACATTAATTACTAAAAAATTAGGAATTGCCGTTCTAAGATCCCTGTGAAATGAACCGTACTTGTATAATGTCTCATCGACAGCCGTGCTCTTGCGGTATAATTAAAATCCTATCATATACAAATTTGAGTGATTCCGAATCTGTTGGTAAAACTATTGATTTTCCAACCTTAACAGACTCCTTTATGTTAGATAAATCATATAGTGGAACCAAGTGTAGGTTGATACTAATGAAAATTAAAAAGATTAGATACTTTGAAGTCTTAAAATTCTTTTGTGTTTTTGATATTGATATGATTATTTGCTTAACTTGATTGTCTGGGACAAATAAGTAGTTTATCTTTGATTAAAGTAAATATTGTGGATTAAAAAGTTGATTGTGATTTATTATAAACGTAAGTATTGTAATCGAGTGAATTACTTTGGTAACCGTGAAACTTGATTAATCTTATCAAGGAGTTTCGAATCTAATATTATCTTGTCTATCTTGGTAGTTTAGATCTAAAGAGAAGATCCTTGACTCTGAACTTAATCATCTAATATCTTTAGTATTATTATTGGTAGTGATTGGTTAGAAAAAAACTGGTTCCTTTTTGTTTGTAAGACATCCTAAAGGAATCAGGTTGCAGAGTCTTTACAGAGGTGAAACGACTCTTTACCGTGGATTTGTTGAGGGATTCACGTGTGTAGAATAGATTAGTTGTATGTGCATGGATACTGAAGAAACTGAGTATCTAGGGGTAGATTATTCGGTCTCAACTACATGAGGTTGTGGAATTTGTGTAACGCCTTAAGTATGAGAGTTTTAAAAACTAGACTAGATCCGGGGGTTTTCTGTCAAAAAAATTTCCTTGTTAACAAAATCTTGTGTTGTGTGATTTGATTTATATATATGCATTGTAGTTGTTGTAGTTATAATTAAAGTAAATAATACTTATACATTAACAACATCTTGGATCGATCCCTTTAATCTACTACTTGATTGGAACAAATATTAAATCCAAGATCACCTTGTCCAGTAATCTTTAATCTTTATAAGACTGATAAGATTATACAAGGTTTTTCTGATATATGTTAAAAAGAAAAAAATTGGTGGTGTATTCGGTACCCTCGTCTTTTCATTTACGATTATTTCAATCGTGGATTTGGATTCACATGGTATACCTCTTAAAATAAGGTGAAGACCGAAGTACTTTAATCAGGGATTTTCCGTTTAGTTGGTAATATAAACTAAGTATCCTAGAGATTTTCCATTAATTTGGGTAAACCTATTGTTTGGGATCACAACATCTTGGTTGGGCGAAATTGGAACGCTTGTAGGGCGGAAGAAATATGGTAGGTCAAAATTGGAAAGTAAAGTAGGTTTTAAATTTTCTCGATGAGGAGTAACATCTAGGTACTGACAGACGTGTATAAGGTGATTCGTGTATGTGGCCTTACAACTAGTTTAGTTGCATGAGTATTGCTAACATGGGGTTTGGATTAGAATAGATTAGGTTGTATTCGACAAACGGAGTAGTCAAGTGTAATATATAGCTTTATTTAATGAATATATATTCTAGACTAGGTCCCCGTGTTTTTTTATTGTTGGTAGTTTTCCTCGTTAACAAAATATGTATGTATTATATTTACTTTTATTATGTATTATATTGTCCCCTCTTTATGATTAAAGTAAAAACACAAGTTGTAAATATCCTTGTCTTTTTCTTTCTTCTGATCTTCTTTTTTTTCGTAAAGTCAAACAAAGATTTTCCTATGTAAGTTGTTACACATAAGGTTTTACTGTACTCAGTACCCTCGTTGGGCCCGCTTTTTTAAAAATCGAAGAAACCTAGTATGTTTTAGAGATAACCAGCAATAAAAAATAAAAAATAAAAATATGGAATTTAATTAAAATACCCCATTTGAATATACACCAAAGCAATATGCCCCATATTATTTTTTTCAACTTTGTTAAAGTGCCACTAACGTTAGTATTTTCATTTGAGCCCATCTCAAATGGTTTATCTAGGTTGAACCTGGTTAGTATCTCATTGCAATAGATGAGAAAATTGACGCAATTATTTATTTATCCTTACAAATACCTAACCATAATCCGAACTAATAAATTTTTTTAGAAACAAAAAACAAAGGGAAAACAAAATTGGTCGCCTTCTCTCTAGTCTCTACATCTTTTGCAACTCTTCTAAAACTTATTTCAACTTTCTCTAAACAAATCTTTTTGTTATGTTGTTAGGAAATCAAAGAAAGTTGAAGAGAAAGAAAATCAAGAACAAGAACAAAATCAACAAGAGATGAAGAAAATGATGATGATTAGATCAAAATCTTCTTATTCATATCGAGATCAGATTAGTGAGAATGGTGATGTTAGATTTAGTACTAGTAGTACTGGTAAATGAAATAATAAAAGCTTAGTTATGGCATCTGATTGTGGTTGTGGTCTTGAAGTATGATATTTCTCAGGAAATGATGATGATGAACATCGAAGAAGATTAGAGTTTCGACAGCGACAGTGCTAAGTGAGTTTGTTGTAACCAAATGATGTTGTTACTGGCGAATTCAAGATTTGGGGAAACAACACCACTGAATGAATGATGCCCTTATTTAGAAGATGACACTACGATAGAATCTCACCGATAATAATGTTAATTAAGTGTTTAAGGGTTTTTATTATGTTCAGATCACGAATGAAGAAATGACTGAAATTCATTTTTCTTTTCGTTTTTCTTTTATTGATCGTGATGATTTGGGTTTTAAGTGTTTCTTTGGTTGAATTTGGTTTATTAGGATAATGATGTTTGGTTTTGTTTAGCCTAGCTAGGGTACTGATTCAATTCGGAAAGGAATGATTTGGGTTTCCTAAGTTGTTGATTGTAATTGTAATTTGGAATTGGCATCAAAATTGTAATTTGACAGCATATAATAGTATGGTGATTAGTTATTTTTTTCAAATTTAATTTTGGGAGGAACAAGAAAAGGGTTTGATTAGGGTTCTTGAACAACAGTTTTGGGAAGAACTTGATTTATCGCAGCTGAGGGTTTGTCTTAAAGTCTTTGACTGACATAAATTGTCACCTGGCACTTAACAGGCATGAGCCGTTTTTTCAAAAAAAACTGGACAGACAAGGTCAACGTGGGGACACTTTAACAAGTTGAAAAAAAAAACGGGAAAGATTGCTCAAATGATATTTCAAATGGAAATGCTTTAATAAAAATCCCCGTAAAACTTGCGTAGTACTTTTTTCATATTATGGTTTTGAATACCTAACCTGGTTATATAGGAATTAGACCTATGCGAGGGAAAAAAAATTTACATGGTAATTTATGAGACGAATAACGAAAATGTTATTCTTCTTCCTTTTATCCTCCCTGTTCTCCTCCCTCGTTGATATAACATCTATGATGTGCACAAAAGACAAAGAGATATAAAAAAAAAAAAAAATACACGTGACTCCTTTTTTTTTTTTTTATCTCTTCGTTTTTTTCTTTCTCCCTCCTTCCAATCTTTCACCTGTTCAAAACTTCAAATAAAATAAGATCTTTATTGTAAAAAGTTGGGGTTAATTAGATTTTGGTACCTATGTTTTGATCAGATTTAGTGTTTTTATTAACATTTGTCCAACGTTAGTGTTTGGTACCTGAACTGGATGTTGACCCGGATTCACTCAGTTAAGTGTAATTTTAATTAATTTTACCATATAAATTTTTTACATTTACCATTATACCCTTCGCAAATCTCATTTCTTCTCTCTTTTTTCTCTTTCTTCTTTTTCTTTATTTCTCTCATCTTATCCGCCTCTTCCTCCCTGTTCTTAGTCTGTCGAATCCATTGAGAGATGAATCGAGAAATTTGGGAACGAGTGTATAGGGGAAAGGTTATGGAGGCATAGTGGAAGATGTTGTTGGTGTTGATTCAGTACTATTAGAAGAAAAAATGTTGAAACATGGAAGATAAAGAGTTAGGATTTTCTGAGTTTATGATGAAGATGAAATTAGAAGAATTAAAGATTCAATTGAAGTATACGAGATGAAGAAAGAGGATGTAATAATGATTGGAAGGATTAATTTCAAAGAAGAACGAGAATTGAAAAGATTAGGATTTTCTGAGATGAAACCGAAATTAGGGTTTCAAATTAAGTTTGGGATCTTATGAAAAGTGAAATTGAGTTGTTTATAGATGAAGAAACAAGGGGTTGAAGATTAATCGATGTTTTGAAGCTGACTAATGAAGAATTGAAACGATCAGGGTTTTTCTATGAGCTGGAGTTAGTGATGGAACTGGATAATTAAAGAGGAGTTTTAAGAAAATACGATGAAGGAGAAGATTGTTATGATGTTTGGAAGAATCAATTTCAGAGAAAGATGTAAATAGAGAGAAATCAGAAATTAGGGTTTGGTTTTGTTGTGTTCTTCCCCAAATTATAAATTGAAGGATAAGGGTTTGATGTGATGATTTTGAAATTAGAATTGGTAAAGAGAAAATGAGTTCAATTTTTATCTTCAGGTAATTGCTCTTGTAGTTAATTTAGTAAAGAGGTTTAATTCCATTCTGAATTTGTGAGTGATTGTTATATGTGAATAGTTATTGTGTTAGATGGATACTGAAGTGGTAGTAGTAGAATTGATCTAGCTGTGATAGATGTGAATTTGAATGAACTGAAATTGAATTGTAGGAGATTGTGGGTGATGAAACTGAACTTAGTTTAGGTATATGGGGAGAACTAGTGATGATCGCGAAGATGTCTTTTTCTAAGCAGCTTCTGTCTTATACCACCCTTGTATCTTTCATGGAAAATCGTATCTTAAAATGCAACCCAGTTATGATTATAAGAACTGACTTAGTGGAGACAATCAAACACTTATTCTGATCGCATTAGGAGGGTGTAAGGATAACGGTTGTGGGACAAACTTATTTTATTTGCTACCATTCTCTTTCTTTGTGCATTAAGTTTCTTAATATACGCATACTCAGCAAAACCTACCATTTTCCTTAACTTTATTTTCCTTTTATACTGCTAATGCTAGTATTTAGTTTGTTTGGTATTCCAACAACTGGTGCTCATCAATTTGTTAGAGTGGTACTGACAAATCCCCCATTTCCGTCTCTCAATTTTGCCGACAGATGAAGAGCAGGAGAAGAAGGAGGAGAAGAAGAAGAAAGAGAGAAAAGAGAAAAGAGAAAAGAGAAAAGAATTGGTCGATTCTCTTAATAGATTAGGTTTTATTAGATTTTCTTATTGAGGCACCCACAAATGGATGTGGGATGTCAAAATAATTTCATTTATGTTTTAATGACAGGGGTATAATTGTAACTAGATATTATTTATTCTATAAAATTAATTAAACTCAGGTCAATAACAGTCAATAGTAGTCAATCGTCAGTCCAGGTACCAAACACTAACGTTGGACAAATGTCAGTAAAAACCCTAAATCTGGTCAAAATATAGGTACCAAAGTCTAATTAACCCAAAAAATTAAAAGCAGAAGAACTTCAAGTCCATGTTAGTAAAATTGAAATCACTTAACTGATTTATTTTCTTGAACAAATAACTAACAAAAATAATGAATCAAAAATTATGGAATTGATTTGTAATTTGAGGTTTTGAATTGGATATGATTTTGTGTTAAGATTTTGATTTGTATAAGAGTTTCAAATATTAAGTTTTCGTATAGTGAGTTTGATTTGTATTATTTTGGTGTTATATTTTACCCTAGGATTTTAAAGATTACAGATCTATATTTGGATGAAACACATTAGAGATGATGGGTTTTAATGATGGTTCTAAAAGTTTTAATAAAAACCTAAGATCTTCGATTTTAATATTTTGAATCTTTGATAATATAACTATTTTTTTTTAAAGCATGATATAACAAATTAACTATTGTCTCTTTTCATTAATTCATCTGGGTTTCGTTTTAATGAAGAAAAATCTGAAACAAAGTAACCATAGTGTGAGTGTGAAGACAAAAAAAAATGAAAGAGAAAAAAAAATAAAGACAGGAAAAAACCCAGAAACAACTAAACTTCACACCCAGAAAGGAAAGAATATACATTTTTTATCCAACTCAGCAAGCCACGTACGAAGAGTCATTAGGGAGGAGAGTGGGGAGTGGTATAGCATTGCCGAACAAATAAAGATTAATTGGTTGTATATTAGGTCACAACAACGTCACATTTTGAATCATGGTGCAAATGTCACATGATATATATTGAGTTGCATCGGCAAATTTGATCCATCTCACCTCATTTTATACTATGCAGCTTACCTCTCAAGCAAAGTTTTAACAGTTTAGTTATTCAAGTAACGATGAATTGGTTAACCGTCGTGTGTCGGAGTCAAGAGTTATTACCGAGTCTCAAGACGTATCACCTAGTCTTGTCTCGCTTACAAAAGAATACGACGAATGTATCAAACTTCAAATAGAAATTGCCAATCTGAATGTTGAGAAGTTTATTTACATCAACGGATTTAAAGGTCTAGGTAAATAATTTTTTTATGTTTAACGATGAAAAAATCTTTATTTTTTATTGGTCGAAATAAAGTGTTTTTAGTTTTTGTGGAACTGACTTTTTGGTGAGGACACTTTACATAATTTAATTGATGCAAATATTTATGGGTTAAATAACCCACTCTCCTATTAGCTCTTTTGTTTTAAAATTATTATACTTCGTTTATACCTAATATTTAATTATACCAGGTCAACATCACCTACAGTAGGTGGACAATATCGCAAATCGACGATCTACGTTTAATCATCTTTAATAAACGGTTACTGTTAAATTTAAAAAGGAAAACGAAATTCAATTGGAATTCGTTTTTTTTAAAGAAAACCTAATTAAATTTGGAATTCGTTACAAACCTGGACTAGGAAACCAAAAAAAAAAAGTTATATACAATCAAAATGGATTTGATTGGTGCAAATATTTAGCGGTTAAAAGAAACCCACTCTCCTATTGGCTATTTAGTTTTAAAATTATTACACTTCGTTTACACCCAATACTTAATTGTACCGGGTCAACGTCACCTACAATGGATGGACAACACCTCAAAACAAAATACACGGCTGTCACTTTAAATGGTTACCAAAAATACTTAATTGGTAAATAATCGGCTGCATAATGTCATCCATGTATCTATAAACCTTCTCAGTCAACCGCAATGTATAAAATCAAATACTTAAATAATGTAATTCAAAACTAGTAACCAAATTAAAAAACAGTGTAATGGTCCCCCTATATTTGAAACAGAGAGGTCATGTAAAGAGAAAGTTGCAGAACAAACCGGGTGCCATGATTCATCATCCTCAACGTGTCCATGATTCTGGTGATGTGTTCTATGACTAATTCTCATGTAAATTAACATTTATGGTAAAATTAAATAACCAAACCGCCGTTAACGGCTGATGAATTTTTCAACCAGCCGTCATGACGGGACATGACAAAGCCTCGTCACGCCGAATCAAAAATTCTAATTGAACTTGATCGGAAAGTAACTGTTATGAGAAGTTAAATATACCCGATATGTAACACGGATGCAGATCTAGTTCACCTAACAAGCTCATGTCAAAATTCAAAGAAAAGCTTATATTCTAAAATTGAAACACCATGAAACACTTGCCAAGAAGTATACTTCGAAGATAAAAAACAGAAAATGAAACCCATTGAAAGCCAACAAATTAAATTCTCTATCTATTTAAACTTATACAACTAACAAATTCCACTTCGATATCCAAAATCATTTGCATTGTTATCCAAAACAAAAATATAATAGATACTTTCATTCAGTTGTTGAATATCTTGAAATCCAGTATTTTTCAATCTCCTCCGCTGTTCTCCCTGGAATCCTCCCAGCAATTAGAGGCCACCTGATAATTCAAAACTTTCATTGAGATTCATAAAGCGTATATATGGAAAGAGAGAGATTGTGTGTCAACATATTTACCTCTCACCAACAAGATTATGCATTAGGATTATAAGTGTCTCCTCAGCTTCTGAAAAGTGAAGCCTAGAGTCCATAGTGTTTTCTTCTAGAATCAAAAAAGTCGGAGTGAGCCAGTCAAATATAACATCTAATGGCAAAACAAGTTTACAAAGGGAAAAAAAAAACTTCTGTTCAGAAATTAGAACACAATCGAATTCATTGATGTTAAATGACTACCATGAGAATCAACAGAAGTATCCACAGAAGATTGATCATCCAAGTTTGCCATTTGTATGTAAGAAAGGAAAAGATGAGTGAAGTAACTGTAATTTAAATGGAAACAGCAAAGTAGATGAAACTAGAGTGTTGAGCTGTGTAAAAGTAATGGAAATATCTTATTGGGTTTATTTATAGGAAGCGGTGTAAGAGATGACGAAGAATGAGAAGTATTATACCTTAGAATGAAAAGAAGACCGGTAGTTGCAGATTGTAAAACTAGCTAAATATTTGTTAAAGTCCAACCTTGAATTTTGGATGGGGTAGTTGAAACACTTGAAAGTTTGTTTCTTTTCTCTTTTCATTGGTTGCTGTGTTTTTTGTACATAAATTCTTCGCACCCAGTTACCTAATGGGTGCAAAGCTACTCAAGTACCATAATGCTCCCTGGATAAAATTGAACCCACCTCTCTTCATTACTAGCTTGTACCCACCATAATGTACATTTTATCACTGGATAGTCAAGACTCAAACAGGCAGATACCAAGTGGAATCAGTCACACTCAAACCTGCTGGAAGATATAGACATGGAGGTAACAAGTCGAATTTATACAACCATGCAGGTGTGAACTAACATGGAGGCAAATAATTCACAGTCGACGTGTAACCAGCCCAAAAATGAATATACTATAAGTTGAGGATGCCTAAATTAATTACACATGAAAGCAGTTGGAGGAACATCTGATTGCTTGTGAAGGTAATCAGAAACCCGAGAAAATGTGCATCACCGGAAAAGGCAATGTATGGACAGTATGGTCCCATGTTCATTTCCTTAACAGGCGATAATTCAGTTGTTGGACAAGATAAAGCTAAACCAGCTACAAAGAATATTTATATTTTTAGGAAATAAGATTTCTATGTTAAAATAAAAGCTTTCCCAAGAATGCACAATCTGCAACATTACAAACAAAAGCAGCACTAGAACAAACTTACTCAGAACCCCGTTACACTAGAGATTGAGGGTATTCTATATCATGTGGAGGGACAAAGGCAAAGCCCCTTACTTTTGAAGTGAGATAACTGTATCTCAACATACAACCCAAACCAGGACACCCTATATAAAACTATTAGTAGAGAACCAACTGCCTAAAAACCATGGATCTTGATACTCTCTTTCTTCACAATGCCTGCCTGTCAAAAAGCACATAATATAGGGGTAAGAGATGAAATGTAACTTCAGAATCAACCTTATTCTCTTGAAAAGGTAACATTTTTTTACCTGCACAAGGAAGGTGGAGACATTCTTTCGCTGATCACCTTGGAGTTGAATTACCTGTGGTCACATAATAGTACACTATTAACACAAAGAGAAACGAACATTATCTAATGATAAAATGAACCCTTAAAAAGGATCAATGATTTTTCTAGTGTAGAGGAGGGTAGTAGAGAGACTTTTACTGACCTGGCCTAGCTCTGGGTCTTGAACAACAGTGCCGTTGCAGCAAAACTCCCTTTTTAGGTCCTTAAGGATCTTGTTATAGCTAAATTCCTTTCTCAAGCCTTGCACTGTCGTCAAACTTTTCCTACCATTCCTTTGCTGTATCCGGATATGCACATACTCTTTTGACCCAGCACCCGAGTCCTCAGCATTTGCCTCAGCAAACGGATCTATAAGCCAAAAATGACACCCACAAATGCAAACTAAGTACCCTAAACTAGAAAGAACCCATCAAAGTATCAAATACAGCACAGCTGGTTGAATGAGTTAAATGAAACACGACCTACCGAAGACTGTGGGAATCTGAACATCGACTTCAGACATGAAATTCGGCTGTAGTAATTAAGAACAGGTAACTTGAAGCTTTACTTGATTTAGATGCAAGAACGCAGACCAGAAGCAAAACCATCATCAGATTAAACTCAAAGAAATGAAATACATCACAAATCAGTTTATATGTTTTGCATTACTCGACAAGCAACAATAAAATTTTCAACAGTTTATGGGACTGCAGTGTGCATCATGTTTAAGGATTCACTATAGAAATCTATTCTGGTTAACTGACAAACTTCTCATGGATCAATGCTGCGTGTGCGTCATTGTTAAAGTGCAATCATGGTTAAGTAACCACTTTGTGCACCGATTTCAATTTCATCCACATATCTGTAGATTCTTAAGAGTGTTAATAAAAAAGGTCCAGCATATATTTTTTTCCCCAATAACTTTGGTCCTAAGACTTAAGCCAAGTAACCAGCACTAGCAGGGCCAGTTGGAGGTTGCAGAAGCTTAAGAAACCAACCTATAGCCATGACCGAATACATAGTGGTGACCTATGGAGAGCAAGCCCATGGTAAACTACCCTACCAACCCCTGAAGGTTCAATTGGTCCATCATATCCTGCTCCCAACTTGACGATTCAAAACAATTACAATGGTTTTCACTAAAAGTAGAAAAAAAACCATATTTTTGAATTAACGATCCACATTAATTCATTGACATGGGAAGAAGAACAAATTTAAACGAGTAATAATTACGTCAAGAATTAGGCAGCACAACTTGATGAATTTGCTATTTTAGTATAATAAACAACCAAATTATCCAATTACTAAACGTTCATGTAGCAAAGTTGGATCAAACAGTAATGAAAACCATCCCACCAAAATGAAAAAAATTCACCATTAAACCTCAATATCATGGTAAATTTCAAACAGTAAAACCATTTAATAAACTAACTGATATATTAACATGCCAAAAATGAAAACTTTCATGGTAATCTCGCTTTACCAAATTTCACCATGACAAATCAAACTTCTGTCAAATGAAAAAAATCAAAAATTTCTCCACCGATCTACTATACAATTTTGACGTGAATTCTTCTTTTTCTATAATTATTTTTTTAAAGCCAACGTGAAAACATATTGATCCTTTGAGAACATGAATAATTTGCATAACTCAAATTTAAAATTTTCAATTAGACTATTTCTAACAACTTTGCATCATTTAAATCACAAGAAAGTTTAGACACAGACAAAAGAGAGAGGAGTGCAGTACCTGATCAATAGTTAGAATTTGAAGGAGACGAAAGAAGATTGAAAGATAAAAATCTGAAAACAAAAAATGACGGGGGAAATAGAGAGAGCATTAGAGGTGGTTAAAAACTCAGAATGAACACTATTTTTATAATCCCGTATTAGCCACAAATAAAAACAGCATCTCTCAAGAAAAAGGACAGTTAAAGAATAACTTACTTCTTTATTCCTCCTTTAAATAAACTCGGTCCGTTACTTTTTCTCTACGGTGGAAAGGCTACCACCCCCTCCATTGTAAATAATACTATAAATATCTCCTTATTATTTAGAAAATTTATCATTCGGTTCAATGTCTAAACAAAATGTTAGAATATGGTCACCCATTTTTTAGGCTATAATTAAAAAAGATGGCTAATTTAAGTTATTAGGGTCACCCTTTTCGGAAAGCGGAGTTAATTTTAATTATAGCCCAGATAAGAGTGGGAAAAAAAATTCGTGTTTTATGTTACTTGGATATATGGTGGGTTTTCGTCGAATAATGACATGTAAAAACTGAATTTCCGTCAAAGTTTTTATCAAAGTCAACCTATAGACCTTGATCTGAGGGAAATTAAATTTCCGTATTTAGGTAATAATATTACATTAGAGACGCGTAGTTTGGAGGAGCATGTTTAAAAAAATGGATACGTAAAAATAGTTACGATTTCGATTCAGATAAAGATTCAGATAAAAATTACAGGGTTAGATAAGTTTAAAGAAAAACCGTTTTTTATTAAAAAAAATTAAATTGTATCTGTTCATTCGACTATATAATTATAATAATAATTTCTTTATAAAAATTACGAATGAGTATTTTTTTAAGAATTACAATGCTCTTTTCAACTTGATACATATTTTCTACTCGGTTCTTGTGGTTGGAGCCGTCGAAGTCAAAGTCGAAGCGTGATTTTTCTTCTTCGTTTTCTTGGGTACTTTAGAAAATTTGGCTTTTTTTTTTTGCAGCCATAAATAAGAACTCTGTTAGCACATTTTTAGTCACCCCGATGTATTTTTTTACAAGTCCAATATAACCTCTCTATATGCGTTCAGGCCCATCCTATAGACAATCCCCGGACCATTGATCCTTCTCCCCACAGAAAAAACTATAGTAGTTCTTATTTTTTATGAGTCGCAAAGTGTGTAGATACATCAAGGTTACTCTCTTCAATAACTAAGTCCAACCATTTGAATGCGCCACATTCTTCCCAGGATTTTCTTTGTGTTTGACTCGACTATCTTGCATCACCCATCACAATTTTCTTTTTGTATATTTCTTGTAGATAAATGGAGGCAATGCACTTTTGTGGTTCTCAATTGTAAGTACAAGGTAAGCCTAGTATGCCTCGAAACTTCAAGATCACAATTCAACAAGGCAACGTCTTGTATAATCTATGTCACTAGATCAAATTCAACAAGATCAAGTTTTGTAGGATCTTTACTAATGAGTTAAATTATCTAGATTGTTTAACGTACTACTTGTAATATTTTAATTATAAAGATAAAGAATATAATGTAGAAAGAAAATAACACAAGACACCATAAATTTTGTTAACGAGGAAAACTGCAATCTAGTAGAAAAATCTTGGGACCTCGTCAAGTTTGAACCCGTGGTATTAAGCCGCTACATACACTATCTTACTATCATACTAAGGACTGGAATGTAATAGACAAAATATACCCTCCAAGATATTCAGCTGTAGTTGTGCTCCTATATCTCTTGGATCGCGCAAGACCTTGCGCACACGATTCCCCTTGTTGGTGTCCGTTACAGGACTAAGAGTTGCTTCATATATAGTCCTTCGTGGATACTAGTGTTACCCTGTCTCCAACATGAAGCATGTTTGATTTCCTTCAGATTTTTCAATCAAGGTAATGTTAATATATCTGCTTTAAGGGATCTCCAGGTAAAAAAGATGTCAAAGCAAACCTCAACAATTAAGGTTTAATCTCTTTAAAACTTATACAGATACCTAATTGATTATACCTTACAAGATATATCTAAATCAAGTCAGATCGTAATCTTATGAAACTAACAAAGGTTGGAGAAGAAGAACTCCTTATAGTTTCTATCAATCTTATTCTTCGATCGATAGTTATTGAGTGGCCGTATAACATGTTGGAGCCTCGCTCGGTCAAACTCACAAGTTTTGGTATCTCGGGCTCGTTGTCAATGTTAGATGAACAATATCTTGATTAATAGTCTACCAAAGTCAGTCTAGCACTAGGGTTAGAGCATGGTAGTTGAGTATCAGAATTCACCGGATAACCCTTGAAGATTGAAGACTGAAGATCATCAAAGAAATTTGCGAGAACTTCATCAGCAAAGGTATTTGAATACGGACGATCGTATTTACTCATTATTTCTATTATTATATCTACCGAGACAATGTTCTATCGCTTTGACATAATTGATAAATTGCAAAGAAATTTTCTTGACTTCAAGCTTGTACTTGACAAATTTATAAACATGAATTCAAGCATTGAATGTCTATATCGCTTTTGAGGTTGAGAGCAATTTATTGTTCAAAAAACTATGACTCGAAATAAGATCCTAAAACATCTAGTAGTACTAATGTTCATAAATTGATTTTCCAGTTCAAATAGGGAATATTGTAGAATATCCAAGGCTAATATGGCTATTCTTGACTATTGTTCTGAGGATGATGACTTGGTTCATATAACCAACAATATTATTTATTTTGTTGATGATCATATTCACGAGTATGATAATTCTGACAGAGATTCCTGATATCTCTCTAGAAGTGCAAATTAGTCTCTTACTAGACGAGGTTCGCTTAACGAAGGAAATCTTCATTCGAGATAGTTCAATTTTATCCTTTGGAAAAGGAAGAGCTTAATAAGAAACTTATGAACGTGGAGTCTTAGTTAAATCAACTCAAAAATGAACAAATAAGAACTAACAAGTTTATCAATGATCTAAATTTTAATATAAAAGAGAAAAATCCACTTAAGAATGATACCCATTATTAGTAAAAAAAAATCCTATAAGAATAAGTAAAAGTCTTTTAAAAAATATTAAAAATATTCTTCCAATACTTTTATGATAATTAATAGATCTATTTAACGTTTGATATCTAATAAATATCCAACATATTGGTTTAAAATTCAACGTTTAAAATATTAAGGGTTGGTACCTTGATCCGTCAGAGACCGTCAAGTCAAACCGTTGACTTAACTTAGAGATCTAAATATTTAAAACAATTAATAAATATAATTATTTAACGCAGTTGGATCACCATTAACACCTGATTTCCAAAAAACGTGTGACCCCAACCAAATTAATCTTGCGGTCAGAAATTGATTCATCAGACGGCTAGAAGGAAATAGAGTTATAAACACAACTTTTGTACACTTTTTCACCACCATTTTCTTCTTCATCATTGAACCAGCGACCACCATTGCCAATTTTTATCAGTAACAATCTCGGATGAAATTGAAAGGCTATTGAAAAAGAAATGTATTGGTTGAGTTACCTAAAGTTTTGGGTTTGATTTTAACTCGAATTTAAGTAACAAAATAGTGAAGTATTGAACCTAAAAACCAATTGAAAGCTGATGTGTCTGTAGCTAGTTTAGGTTGATGGATGCTGTAGATTCTTTGAAGGTTTTTAGAATTCGTGAATAATTAGGAGTATTGGGTTTGTTCAGAACACAAATTTGCAGGGAATGAGAGTCTATCTTAGAGGAAAAATACAAAGCAAACATATCTCTCCATCATCAATCTCACGTACACAGGTGTTTGAAAAAGATGCCAAAAGAAATCTCACATATTCTGAACACCGGTTTAAGCGAGCACCACCTCTTCACCTTCACATCCATCAATATACATCACCAAAAGTATTGTTACAAATAAGAATATTGGGGTTTCTTATTGAATACTTTGTTCGAATCTTAAAAAAATATCAACATTAACATTGGAGAATAACAAGTTGTTCAATGTCTTGTAGTTACCTCAGAAGCTCAAGAACTTGCTCACGAATCAATTGAATCTGTAAGCAGTGATGATGATGATGATCAAATTGTGAACAATAACAGATCCTCTAATGGAGATGTATATGATTGTGAAGATGTTATTACTCTAGGCTACCCCAAATCCTTCGAAAAAAAATAGTTAGATTTAAGAAAGAGAAAGCAACTGGAAGTGTTTCTTCTGAGCCTCGAATTAGGTGGTCTAATCTAGATTTTCCAAACTTGAACTCATCGTGGCCGTTTATTTGAGTATCCCGTCCAGATATAGACACGTGTTGCTGGGTTTAGACAATTGTAGCCATTGTTATCATTAATAAGGTTAATAATGTAATAACAAAAGTCCAGTTACAGAAGTTTTAACTTAGTTAAGTCAACGGTTGGACTCGGTTTCTGACATATCAAGGTATCAACCCTTACATTTTAAATATTGGATACCAAAGCAATATATTAAACATTTATTAGGTACCCAAACCTTAAATACCCCTGATTAATATGCCTAAAATTCTATTTGCATTAGGCATTCTCTTTAATGTTTTTATGTAAATAATGGGTCATATTCAAAGTCAATGTGTTATGAATGACAAAATATATGAGAACAATGCTCAAAACTCCATACGCCGTTTTAGGATTTCTTCCCAAATCTGGTTCCAAAAAGGTAAATTGAAAATAGGTAAAAAGAACAAAAAAAAATCTAAACTTGAATGTTAATATCAAAATGAGACAAATAAATCTAGAGAGGTGAATAAAGTTGTTGATAGCTATATATAAGGTTGTTATCAAAGGATTGAAGGCAACATTTGAGACATAAAGGAACAAGCAAAACCATCATGTATTAGTTCTGGCTATTGAGTTAATTCTTCAATATCCAAAAGATCATCTCAAAAAGAAGAATAGTTCCAAGGAATTTTCTGTCCTTCAACATCCGCCTAACCACCTACGATATGTGAGGTACTTTTCACCTTTGTAACCCAATTTTATGCTTTTTCGCCTTGTCCCTTGGGGTGAGAACAATACTAATAAATGGTGGAGATATCAGTGGCTTGTGAATCCTAAGTGTTCTTTGAGAAATATATATATTGTTCATTGAGAGATAACAAACGTTTATCTAAATTTTATTGATCCTTCTTGCTCCAAAAATATGTATCTTCTTTCAACAGTTTACGTTACATTTTGTTTGAATGGGTTATGACATTAAAATCCCAGTGTGATGTCATTATCGTCTTTATGCACCTATTGAAAGAAAAAGAGTATAAATCCAACTCAAGGTGCTACCACATCGCTAGTAGTGATTCCAAAATGTAATTACTCGATGTGGGTATCAACATTTCTTATGCTCTTTGTAGAGTTCCCTGCCTATTTGACTGCTAAGCAAGAGACGAGAATGGGATCCATGGGAATTTATTCATAACAAACTAAGATGAGTTTATGCGTTTAGATACTCCATATAATAATATTGTTGATATTTAAACTTAGGTTTTTTAAGTTTATGTGAAAAAAATTCCGGACAACGTTATTTTATCTGAACATTATTTCATTCTTGGAATAACATTTATCATTATAGACTGCCTCGACATCATTCATTAAATTGAACATATTTTCTTGATGAATTGGACTTCAGGTGCAATCTACTCTAAGAAGTTCACTTCTTCTTTAAGATTTCTAGTACGAAATTACGTATGGCAAAAATCTGAACTGCCTTTTTTTAGGCTGGCTAGTTTTAGAACCGTCTTTAGCAAGATATGCTTATTTATAGAAGGTTGACACACCATTTAAAGGTGGTAATAATGGTTATCACCTCATTCCTTATATGAAATACTTGCTTCAAAGGTACTTCTGATCATCTCTTCTTCCCCAAACTTTAATTCTTGTAAAAAAGATGATGTTTGGACAATATACTACTTCCTTTTAAAAAACTCGAATTGAATACTTTAATAGTGAATCAAGTCTATGTCAAGAAAAAGGTATTCCTACACCTAATGTTGACCAGAAAATCTCTCATAATTGTCATCTTAATGAATTCTCTCTTAAGACGAGTCTGGTCCTCAATCAAATTTAGTCTCTAGGTAATGATAAATCTAACTTATTATCTTTAAATTCATGTTACCAATTAGATAACAACATTACTTGTATCTTATAAATAATAAGAAATACATGTAAAAACAAAAAATTATGGTTAAAAAACTATGACCTAACATAAACAGTTATCAGAAAGACGGACAGATCGGGCATAAAAATTTGACTAAAAGTATGCGTCCACCCACCTAAATAACCGAGCAGGCCGGGAAAGCCCATGAAGGGTTACTGGGCACCCATGGGATCATTCTGACCTAGGTGTTACATGGCAGGTTGCAGGCTTCCGGGTATCCTGTACATCCCTAGGAGTGCGGCTGTGGAATTTCAGGAGAGAATTGTACATATCTCCTTGGTGAAGACGCTCAGTTGCCAAACTTAGTGGAATAATCTTAAAAAGCTGGTATGTTATCTTCAGTCCTTACATTCTCTTAGGCGTAGTTCATTACGATCCCTTTTCTCAATACCTTTGTCAATTTGTGACAAAAATAGGGAAAAATGTTTAGTAGTCATCTACTAAGACATATAGCTTTTCAGAGCAATTTTTAAGGGTGAGTGAATTACTTGTGCGTGTAAGCGTCGAGTTTAGCAAAAAGAGACAAGTAAAGACTAAGGTGGAGAACATATCACCGTAGTATTATTTTAAAGTTTTGGTACAACAAACTTTAAATTAGGTAACGATACAATGTATTGGCATAACAACTTGAGTAGATTAATTGTTCATTCTAAATACTTAAAAAAGTTTTTATAAAACTATGGATCTTCAACAACAAGGTGCTGAACGAACACATGGATAACCATATAATAACTTGAAAAACGACGAATTCAAGAGATGTTGAAGATTCAAGAAATCAAGAAGCATTATGGAGAATGAGGTGAAACTGTGAAAGTTTATTTTTTATTTAAATCCATATGTAATTGATAGTTTTATCATTAAAATTGACAAAGGAAGAGATTATCAGAGTATCGCCCGATCAAACTCACAAGTTTTGGTATGTCAAGCTTGTTGTCAATGTTAGATTAATAAAACTATATATAGATTTATAATCTACTAAAGTCAGTCCCAGACTGGGATTAGAGCATGGTTTTTGAGTATAAAAACTCATCGGATAACCCTTGAAGATTGAAAAATGAAAAACAACAAAGACACTCGCGAGAACTTCATCAACAAATGTATATGAAGACTGACTATCTAATTTATTCATTATATCTACCGAGACAACGTATGACTTTATAGCGTGTTTGGTTTGGGTAATTGGAAGCCCAGGAATTGGATTCCAAGGGAATCAGCCCAATTACCCCGAACCAAACAGACCGAAAAAATCCAGAATCAAACTCCAAAGGAATCCGATTCCCCCAAAACTTGTCATTTCATTTCCACTGACCAAGTGATGTAATCCAATTCAATTCCGAAAAAACATCAAAAATCACATAACTACCCCTTCTTACAAAACGTAGATTAAAATGTTTTCTTTCTTCTTTCTCAATTCGATTTTTGAACTATTTGATAATGAAAAGAAAAAAAACTAGAAATGGAAATCTTCCATGGTTGATCTTGTTGAACTTTTTAAAACTAATTGCATCAAACCTTGATTATTCGTATCCATCACCTACTACGAGAGAAAATTTAGGTATTAATTCTTTCACCATTACCGGTAGTACTCCTGCTGCTCCAAAGGGTATTTTTAAGGGTGTTGTAAAGAATATTTGAGTGTTCATAAGACGAACAATCTTCGGGTATCGTTGTATTTTCTCTTCTTTAGAATAGATTTTCAATTTATTCTCGTTTCTCTTGTGTTAGGTTTTATCGAGATGTTCTTCTGTATGGTTTTCAAGTAAAACTCACAAACTCCTTCAGAGATATAGTTGTTTTTTTCCATAAAAGATGCCTGCAGAAGAGTGGTTTGTTTGAGTGTCTTGTAGGTGAGGAAGTTCTATACTTTTCATTCAAGGCTCATTTATCATTTGCAGTAAGCCTCACACTCTATGGATTTCTTTCGGCAAGTTGTACGTAGAACACAACGATATTGCAAATACAAGAGTGATCTTTGATAAGGTAGTGCAAGTTAATTACAAAACGATAGATAATCTCGCCAGTATTTGGTGTGAATAGGACGAAATGGAACTGAAGCACAAAATCTTGGAAGGAGCACGGGAGCTAATGAGACGTGCAACAACAGAACCTTTAGTGGAGGTTAAACGGAGAGGTAACCATCATATTACATATTTAAGTACTTTTGGTTTTTATGCTATACTTTTGGTAAATTGGTATGTAGTTTAAGTTATTTTTATAGCTGCTGAGCTGCAGTCCTTTTTAATCTTTTCAATTTAGTTACAAAATAGACAAATGATTCCTACAATCTAAGACACTCATTATAGATAATCAATGCTCTTCTGATTTTCTAGCTTTTCCTATTCTGCTATTTTTTATCTATAATATCTTTTTAGTATGAGAGTGTCCGTGTGAGTCAGATGAAAAATCGTCTTAAATATGGTTTTGTAAACAAAGCTGAAACATTATGCGTTTACGCTACACCTTTTTCTTAAAACTTGGAACTAGCATCACTTGACATTTCAAATGAATCACAGAGGTGGATAATTCAAACTGTTGTGTTATTTGATTGCGTAGATGTTGACTAAAATTTTATTTTTCATAGTTTTTCTTTTCTTTTGAGAGTTTATTGTTAAGTTACCACTTACCAGTGTAAGAACTAATGTCCATTTTTTCTATATTATCGTTCCTGCGAGCCGATTCTCTGTTCTTAATTATGTATGTGTTGATACTAATTACTTTATTTTGTTCTCTTTTGTTAGGCCCTTGATGATAATGCAAAGCCGTTGTATTTGCAATATGCAAAACTAGAAGAGGAACACAGTCTTGCTAAGCGTGCGATGAAAGTCTATGACCAAGCTGCAAAAGATTTACCTGACAAGGAGAAGCTACAAATGTACGAGATTACATAGCCCGTACCACAGAGTTTTTTGGTGTTCCTAAAACAAGGGAGATATACGAGGTTGGTTGTTTTCCTTGTAAAACTTCAGTTACATAATTTCATCATATATGTTTCTCTCATTTGGTTACGCTTGAAATTTGCAGCAAGCCATAGAATCTGGGTTTCCAAGTGAAGATGTCAAGACTATGTGCATGAAATATGCAGACCTTGAGAAGAGTTTGGGAGAAATTGATCGCGCTCGTGATATATACATTTTCTCATCACAGTTTGTTGTTCCACGATCAGACAATGATTTCTGGAGTAGATGGCATGATTTTGAGGTGCAACATGGGAATAAGGATACTTCCAAAAATGCTTCGAATAAAGAGGAGTGTTTCTTCTAGTTACACCCAGGTTAGTACTGCATCCATATTAATGAAATAATATTGAATAGTGTGAATCTTGTGGCTTCTTCCATCCATATGTAGGTTTTTATGGCACATGTCTTGGCTTAATTTTTTTATTTCGATGTTGGTCTATCTATTGTTTCTCTTCAGTTTTGTGTACTTAGTCTTCTGACTTTCATCTTTCACCTGCAGACTCATTTCATTCTCCCAGAGAATATAATACAGAAGGATTCAAGGTTAAACCTTGAGGAAACTGTGGACACACTCAAATGTGCTGGAGTCCCCGAAGATGAAATGGCTAACTTGGAGAGAAAGTTAGCACCTGCAGCGCAAGATAATAGTACTAGAAGACTGGGATTTATAAGCATAGAAGTTGAATCACAATCTGGTGTCATCCATACACCAGATGGTGGGAGGAAGGTTGTTGCATATCAGGACGTCATTGAATTACCTGAAGATGATGATGAGGAGGGAGATAAAGAAGTTGAAATCGCACAAAGAGATGTCCTTGTTGCGATGTTTGGGGATTTGGCACAGAAGGTAGTAGAGGATGTGGGTGAATATGGGGATGCCAGAAAGAGGGAGAGTGACAACAAGCTTGGCGCCCTTGGTCTGTTTTCTTTGTTGTTGTTGCTGCCTGTGGTAGTAAAGAGTAATGATCACATTGGATTTGTAGACATTTGTAATAATTATCACTATCATGTAGAAGTTTTTGGTAAAAATTTACAGTGTTCAACTTCGGTTGGTGTTTGTATATATCTTGTGAAGTGTCTGATTTTGAATTAGTTAATTATAGGTATTGGAATTTCAAAAGTAAGGGTATTTATGAGATATTATATATTTGGATTACCATGTAATTCAATTCCCCAACCAAACACTATTTTTTTATATTAAGAAATCCATTTCTTGGAATTCAATTTTAGGAATTGGATTACCCCATAATCCAATTCTTTGGCTTTGAAAATCTTGAACCAAACGCCCTATAATTGATAAATTGCAAAGAAGAAATTTTGAGTTCAAGCTTGTACTTGACAAATTTTGGATTCAAGCATTGGATGTTCATAGAATTTATCGCTTTTGAGGTTGAGGACAATTTTTTGTTCAAAAAACTATGACTGCGAAAGAAGGTCCTAAAAACTTCAAGTAGTACTAATGCTCGTAAACTTATTTTTCAGTTCCCAAACTAGTAGAAAACTTGATGTTATGTATTTTCTCTTTGTTCACAAACTTATTTTTTCAGTTCGCAAATTGTGCACTTATGGCAATGTTCCTGGACACTCTCAATTTGTTCATGTACACAAACTGATTTTATCAGTTTGCGAACTGTACACTTTCAAGGTGGTTCCTATATACTTTTTGAATTTATTAATGTACACAAACTGATTTTAACAGTTCACGAACTGTACACTTTCAAGGTTGTTCCTGTACACTTTAAACATATCATGTACACAAACTAGTTTATCAGTTCACGAAATGACATGTTCTTGGGTGTTACTGAACTCCAAATTTCTTGATGTTCACGACCTAACTTGGTCCATCGTGAGCTAACCTTTATGCACGAGTCTTTAATCGACAAATACGCGTGTGCACATTCTTCTTTGTAACTCAATGCAAACTTCTCACATGCTATATGGTTTCCATTCTTCATAATCAATCTATATTGAGAAGTTAAGTTTGCTTGGTATCAAAATAATTCGTGAACATGCAAACTAGTTCACGAACTTACTTTGTCCTGAAGAAATATTTGTTTAAACTTTAAGCAATCTAGCCTAATTCATCATTATTAATAAAAGACTCTCTGCAACCTAGAATCTCAATCCTGGCACGTGGTTCCCTAGTTGCGGCTAGATTCATCCTTTAAAGACCTAGGTTTCTAACATAATTAGGTTACGACTTTTAAAGTCTTCACTAAGGGATTCATGAAACTCGATTAGATTATCTTTTATTTGATATTACTTTGCTATCTTGAATCTTACCTTGATCATCGTAATTATTTTCTATTCTAAAGATTCATTACTTCTGCTATACGACCAATCAAGAATTATTGATTAGGTAATAAGATTGATAGAAATTACAAAGTGTTCTTCGTCTCAGACTTTGTAATTCCATAAGATTGATTTCTAAACTTGTTTTAAATTTATGATTAAGATTGAAACCTATTATAGAAGATGCATGATTTTCTTTGAGGGATGCAGAATATTTCAAAATGTCTAGGTAGTGGGTTAGGCGTATCTTAGTGGGTAATAAATGTCTAAGTTACCCTTTTATTTTTCAAACCAAATTAAAAATCTAACTTATCTTCTACCCAAATCAAACCTAATTATATATATATATATATATATAAACCCTAAATATATAAACCCTAAATATATTGTTTTCTCCTTATCTTCTTCCTCAATAACCTCCATAAAAAAACCTAAATCTATTCATTAATAAAAAAATACCTCAACAACCAAATAATATTCTAACCATGACTTATATTAGGTAAGAATCAACAAACGCACATTTTCTTTGTTGCTTTTGATTGCTTAAATAGGTTAAATTTGACCAATTTAGGATTCAATTTCATTTTTTGAAACTACTTATGGCTAGGAACAGATGAACATCTATCCTTAGGAAGTTACGACTAGGAATTCATCATTTTCTAGCCGTAGACTAGTACTATTTTGTTGGTTACGCCTGGGAAATGATGAATTCTTAGCCGTAAGTAACTCTTAAAAATACAAAATTTTCATTACTCAGTTTCTAGCCATAGGCAGTATTTTCCTAGTCGTAGAAGATGTATTACAACTAGGTCGTAGTCTTGATTCCTAACTGTAAGTCTTACCTACGACTTCCTGGTCGTATCTTACTACGACTAGGAATTGATGAACTCTTAGCCGTAGGATGTCCTGAAAATGAAAAAGAGGGGTGACGGATACCCTTCATTGATTCTAAAAGTTAAATTAATATATCTACTAATACATAATTAGTTTAACTAATTAAGTTTATTAATATAGGGCAGCTTGACCATTATAAAAAATAGTATGATAAGAGGTTATTGACTTTACTACTTTTATATTTTTTGAAGGAATAGAAAAAGGTGTCCAATTTCATATATTATATAAAAGAGTGCATATATTAAAGTTGAAATATAATTCATTGAGGAGATCAACAATATTTGAGGGATGGTGTGAATTTTTAGATTCGACCATTTGAATTCTTGTTCTTCAAGAATGATTTCTTTATGTTCATCAAGATTAAATGCTCCCATAAGAAATGAGTGATTTGCATAGTGCATCGAAACCGCAATCTTGTCTAGTAGCCATGGATCATCATAAGAATTTAGATATACATCAAACCGGTGTAGATCGCCCTCGAAAATATAATTGAAGTGATTGTATCAGTCGACGGAAACACCCTGGAAGCTATATGAAATTGTAATTGAAATATAAAATAACATATAAAATAAAAAATCTAACATAGCCTGATAATCACCCAAAGTAGGGTTTATAATTTATTTAATACTACGTAATAATTACATACTACTCCCTCCGTCCTATTAATAGATGACATAGTTCAAGATTGTACAATTCTTAAGGTAAGGAGAATGAAGGAGTACTTTTATGTTATTTTCCAACTATACCTTTATAGATATTAATTGGTAAAATTTAGAAATGATATATCTCTTAAACTATATTACGTGTATTCGTAAACTTTATATCATTGAAAAACATTTTAAAACACCTACATAACGAATATAAACATGTTTATCAAATTATACATATTTTTTATACTACCAATAATCAACTGAAAGAATAATTTTAAAAATATACCTTTATTTAATAATATAGATCATCTATTAATAGGATAAAATCTTAAAATAAATAAATTATCTATTAGTAAAACAGAAAAAATATTTAATTAAAAAAATATTAATAAGTTCACCTAAATCTATTCGATTGATCCGAGACTCAGATCTAAAATCGTCACGCAGAGGGAAAAAAGGTTATTGACTTTCCTATTTTAATGACCTTAATTTATCTCTTTGTGAGCCCTCAAATTTCTCATCCTGCAATCTCGAGAGTCCCTATATCTCTCGATCCACTAACCCTCAATAGGTTTCTTGAGATTTGGATATCTAGCCCGCCCAATTTTCAGACATTTGTATCTCAGAAGCGAAAAGAGCAGGAACAACAGCTCCTCGCCTCCTCCTTCACTCCTTCTTCCCTCACCAATCCACCATCACCTCAACCCTGCTTACACCAGCAGCAGCAGTGCAGCAGCACCTTGACGAAGTACGAATAGTCTTCGTATCATCTCCAAATCTTCCTTCTATTTCGAATTGGTAATTTAAAATTAAAACCCTAAAAATTCATTTTACTTTTTGATTTGAATGCATGAAAGAATCGATTTATTTCTAGTATAATGTATAAAGATTTTGAATTGTTGTTACGAAAATTTGGTAGCTGAGCATTTAAATCATGGGAAAAAGGTGAGTTTTCAAATTTGGGGTTAATTAGAACAATTGAGATAGTGCTACGAATTGGGTTTATATTAATTTTGAATTTTGGTAAGGGTTTAGTTGGTGAAGTTTTAGGGGTTCAGAAACTCTGTGCATCCGATGGCAGTAGGGTACCCCAGTAGTTGTTACTTGTTTGTACTCTAATACGCCATTAACTCAAATATCTTTTTCTTCTTTGGTTGTTTCCTTTTGTTTTATATTTTTCTATTAACTCACAAGTCTTGTTTTTTGGTTAATATAGGATGCAAAAACGACAAGCATGTCATAGATCTAGCAGATGAAGTCAGACGAATTATTTCAGAGCAAGAGCTGAAAGCTTCATCATGATTTTCCAGTGAGGTTGAAATTGGTTTATCTTGGTGGTTACATACCATAAAATTATTTTACATACATGTACCACCCTGAACAAAGTAACTCTTCATGCGATTCTAAATTACTGAGCCAGTTGGTTCTTGCATGTTTTAGAAATGACTACGTTAATTCTACCTTCTTAAGCTTCATGTTTCGTCGTGCCTTGTATTTTTCAAGTTTAATATGAACTGGTTAGGAAGGATGTTGTTTGGAGTCTCTTAACTGAGCACTGAGTATGCCTGCCTCGCTTTATAGATGAAATTCAAGTCTAGGGTTTTTCAGTTCATCTCATAGGTGGTTCAAAAAAACACACTTAAGAATTAGATTCTTTGAATAGCAAAGGGTAATCTGTCCTTTTCTTTGTTCCTTAATGTTTTTCCTTTATTTGGGTGTTCTGTACAATTTTCTGTGAACGTGTGACTTTGTCTAAAACCTTTATGAATGTTATTCATTCTTCTGTTTGATTTTGGTTCGCTCTAAACCCACACACACAAAAATGAGAACCTGAAACTCACTGTTTGACGAAATGCTTTCAAAGAAACATGTTTCTGTTCATCATCATTTGCTTCACATAGTTTTACTTGTTTTCTTGAATCATCTTCTTGTTTGTATTCTTATTAAGCTTCACTAATAGATTGTTTTGGATGAGCTGTTGCAGTTGTTATTGTTCATGGTTTTGAGGCAAAAACTGAGGCAAATTACTTTGGAAGATATCAGTGGCTACATCAAGGGTTATCGATGTTATAGCTCAAAGTTGGACTGGAACAAGCTTAGGCCAATGATACTTAAAAGAATAGAAAAGAGGGCTAAAGACTATCCAGTCAAGAGTATGATTCCTGTTGCTGAAGATGTTATTATTAACAGAGCACGTCTCTTCGAAGGTGTTTCCACACTCCTCAGACATTACCCTATCAAGGCCTGTAAGTAAGTCATAATGAACAAATTCTGGTTAAGTATTTACATTATTGATCAGAAGCTTAATAATTGGGAGTACTGGAAATTGGTTTTAAGTGTTAGTTTGTTTTTACAAGTTGCGCATTCTTTATGTTTTACGATAAAAATAGCTGAAAAACAACCAGACCCAGTCGTAATCTTGAATAAACTTGGGTGCCACTAGCAGTGCAGTAATGAATTCATCATTGTATATCATTTAGACCTGATTACACAGCAGTCTGTATCAGGGTTTAACTTGCCTGATGCTCAATTGTTATGTTTCTCTGATCATTACAATTTGGTTTAGTACTAAGCGGAAACATATGGGAGGCCTAATTTGGGGTAGATAGATTGGGATTGACATACAAATATTTGTTACAAATGCTTTTGTATGTCCTGTCTTTGTTCCTCAAGTGAAAAATCTTGCAGGTTTTGCCCGGAATTATACATAGGCAAAGAAGGGCATCTTATTAAAACATGCCATGGCTACAGGCGTCATATCAAGAACCAGGTTCATAACTGAGTTGATGGTGCCCTTAATGATATTATCATTCCTGTTGAGGCCTTTCATCTAAACAAGTTCCCAGATATAATTAAGCATGATCAAAGATTTGATTTTGATCGCATCCCTGCAGTACTTGAGCTATGTTCTCAGGCAGGTGCGGACATCTTTGATCAAACATTGCACTCCATTGGTAAAGATAGTTTTTCTTCTGATGTGTCTACTTCGCTCCCAGAGCTTACATATTTGGCAGTTCGAACTTTAAAGGCATGGGAGGATATGAGAGAAGGAGTGCAGAAGTTGTTGTTGGTTTATCCTGCTAAAGTTTGCAAGTTTTGTGACGAAGTTCATGTTGGACCATCTGGGCATAAGGTAGGCTTTGTGGGGTGTTCAAATATGAAACTTGGAGAGGAGCCCATTTTTGGAAGACAGCACGGGTTGACGACTTGGTCCCTCAGAAGATTGTATGGCGGAGGCGCAATCAAGATCCACTTGTATTATTGGATAAGGGGCGGAATCTTTATGGGCATTCTCCTGCAGTTGTTGAGCTATGCATTCAGGCTGGAGCACATGCCCCGGGCAAATATGTGTATAATGAAAGCAAATGGTTCATCTATAGCCCTTCATTAATTTGAAATTTGGCCGGCTGGTACCACCAAAAATTCTGTCCTCAAACAGAATCACATATTACTTGATTAGGAACTTCTTGAAGTCAGAGGTTTCTAATTTCTATGGTTTTCAACTTCATGAGCTGACTTACTCAAGTTGTGGATTAACGACGGTACGTCTTACAAACTTAATTGTAATTTATCAATCACAAGCCATTAGATTATTCTTTCACTTTGCTTGGTAGTTTTTGTTATAAAGTTGGTTTTCTGACTAGAAGTTCTACCTAATTTTGGTTTCAAAGTTTGTTTGTTTTTTGAGATTATAACCTAAAATCTTGTATAGTAAATTAAGGAAGAAATGTGTTTTAATAGATTCCCTTCAAGTTATTAATATGTAGGTATTATAAAAGCTTATTTACTTCAGAGGTTCTTACAGTGCCTTAATCAGGTAATGACATGTAAACATAGTACTACAAAATTGGAGATATATCAACACTAATTGTTGATTATAATTTGATATTACTTAAATGCCTCTCTAGTGAAGACTCAACTAATTGACTACCCACTGACTGTTTCATCTCATCAACTATTATTGCTTAGTCGAGAAACACTTCAACTATAGAATCATCAGAAACATAGTATGCTGATATATTGTACGTCTTCCATTTCTATATCACGGTGGTAGAGTTTCATACCAGCAATAGGCATGCCCATGGCACAGTACATCATGAACTTCAATTGAGCAACAGTAATGGTGTCGTGTACATCTATGCAGTAAGTTGATGTCGCACAAGAAGCATTATGGTTTGAATTTTGAATTTCTGTCCTGGTTTATATACAGGTGCAACTCTGAGGCTTGCAGATGTTCCATTTTTGAGTTCATAAAATTCGACGGTGTAATCGTTTCTCAACTCTAATCCATTCAGCCAGAAACTTTGTCTACCAACCTTCACACCTGTTAACTTTTTAAACTTCTTCTTCACTTGAAGAAATGTGTCAGTAGACAATACTTCCAGTGGATACTTTTGAAACTCATCTGTTTCGATATTTATTCTAATTTTCATAGCAGAACTCATCTTGTTGATTGCAACTTCTGATCCTTCAATTTATGTAAAACAACTTGATTGGAGTGAATTGATATGAGAGTATTTATATTAGTTTTTATGTATGACAAGAGCGTCATGCAAAAAGGGATTGAAAGTTCTGTAATTCTGTTGTTCACTGCAAAGTTGTTTTCAATTAGAATTGAATAAGTGTGAATAGCATTTGACAAGTATTCTTCGAGGACCCTGACCCTTTCACCCTCAAATCAAATAGTTGTGTGCAAGTAGATTTTTGTTGACTCGCTTCACATGGATGGCAGAACTCCACAACTCTACTGCAGGGATCCACTTGCTTTGTATGTCTATCGAGGCCTATGGCACCTGTTGATTGTCCTGTTTGTTTTTCAATTTTTTAGCTACTAACATTTACAGCGCTACTTTCTTTCTGTCCATGTGTTAGAATTGTTTCTCAATGACGTCCAACATTAATGTACATGAAGGCTCAAAGTTTCTCAATTTAATATCGTAAGATAAAAAAATATAGAAAACAATGACAAGTATTTCATATAATATACGAGTATTTGTTATAAAGGGGCATTGGCTAATAGATTCCACCTAGCCATGTGCCAGTTCAATTCGTAATTAAAATGCAGGAATATTTAGATTAGGCTGAGATATGATGGGTATCTTCCATTTCTTTGAAACGATGATGCAGTCTCATAACATCCATAGCACAATGAATACTGAACTTCAATTAGGCAACAGCACAATAGAGTTGGACCTCAGTGATAGTCATTTTCATAACATTATCACTTATATTAGTACATATATCCAGTTTACAGGTCACTCCTTTTGTAGATTGAACCTAAGATGCGATGCTTGGTGACTCTTGGCCAAACAGGACCATGGTGTACTAACTAAAAAGTGCACCACCCTTATATAGTTAAAAAAATTTAAACTCAATTTGATTTTAATAATTTTAATTAAAAATTATGAGAAAGAATTGAATTGACAATAGATTAGATAATTATAACTAGGAACCACCAGTAACACTACCATTGAAGATCTCAATTGTGTCACCTTGTCTAAGTTCATGTGACTTAAAAGAACGATCTTCATCCATAACATTTTGATTATATATGAAAAAATACCCATCGCTTGGGAGATTAAACTGAACCCCTCTTTGATTCAATTTCTGCAACTCTTTTTTCAATTCTCGAACCTTATCATTTTAATTCACTTCTACTTGAACTTTTTGTGTTCCGCATTTTGGTAATACCATCAATTTCAATCTCTTGTTGGAAGCGGGTGATAAACCTGAACTCATACTACATTCTCCTCCTCTACCACCAGACAATGTGGGCTTACTACCAGACAGTGTAGTATTCGTGGGATGTTAAGGTCCCAATCGAAGCTGTTAATAGCAAAGTAAGTATTCTCTTCGGGTGAGAAATAACCACAAATTTTGAATAAGAATTGCTTGCTTCATTCATGCCTTCAATGGAATTTAAATAGAGTTTAAACAACTTGCCTAAACTTTAGACCATGACTACCACTAAAACACTTTAAACAACAAATGCAAAATAATAGCTAACAACTAATTCCCCACGTAACTGCAACAACCCAGTAACTGGCTAATCAGAACAACTCCACTTCTTATGCCATGTACTTTGGATCTGGCTTGGGAAGACGGTCTGAACGACGTGGCTGACATGGATGCTTATTAATACCCCCCACCCCCCCCCCACCCCCCACCCTTTGACTGGAACCTTGTCCCCAAGGTCCATGTTTGGAAACCTCTCCTGTAGCGCCTCATGTTTTCCCAAGTGGCGTCTTCTGCAGGAAATCCATGCCACTGAACTAGACTCTCTTCAATAAAGCGAGAACCACTTTTAATCCAACGAGTGTCCAAGATGGCTTCCGGTGTCATCATAAGATGCCCTGCATCAGTCATAGGTGGTAGAATGGTACTCGTCATACAAGACTCCCCCACTTTCTTCTTAAGTAAAGAGACATGGAAGACAGGATGGATACGGGAACCTTCTGGCAGCTTGAGCTGATAAGCCACTTTGCCAATACGTTTCCCGATGAGATATGGACCATAGAATCGACTTGCTAACTTCTGAGATGAACGTTTAAAAACAGTTTGTTGGCGGTGAGGATGGAGTTTGAGAAAAACTAAATCCCCTTCTTGGAACTCGACGTCACGCCGTTTAGCGTCAGCTATCTGTTTCATTCGATTACGAGCAGTATGCAAATTGGCCTTTAATTGGCGCAACAAATCATCGCGGGCCAGGAGTTATTGATCTACCTCATGGACTGGGGATTGGCCAACTTGGTAGTGAGGAATAGTTGGAGGTATCCGCCCATACAATGCTTGAAAAGGTGTCATCCCAGTGGAGGCGTGATAAGCTGTGTTATACCAAATTCAGCCCACGGAAGGAGAGAACTCCATTTGCGTGGTTGCTGATGGACAAGGCAACGGAGATACTGCTCCACACATCTATTGACAACTTCATATTGCCATCCGTTTGAGGGTGATAGGCTGAACTCATCTTCAACTGAGTACCAGATAACTTGATAAATTCTTTCCAGAAGTGGCTTATGAAAACTGGGTCACGGTCACTGATAATTGATCGAGGCATTCCGTGAAGCTTAACCACACCATCAACAAACTTTTCAACCACTGTTTTTGCTGTATACGGATGGGCCAAAGCCAGGAAGTGGGAATACTTGCTAAGGCGATCCACGACAACTAGAATTGTATTTTTTCCGTTGGAAGAGGGAAGTCCTTCGATGAAATCCATGGTGATATCATCACATACTTGGCAGGGAATAGGTAGTGGTTGGAGTAGTCCAGCCGGCGCTAATGTCGAAGCCTTGGCTTGTTGACAAACATCACAGGAGGAAACGTAGTCATGCACCACATGATACATAGAAGGCCAATAAAATAGCTGGGAAAGTCGCTTGAATGTTCGTAGCACGCCGGAGTGGCCTCAAATTGGTGAAGCATGGAATTCTTGCAATAGTTGGTCAACTATGGGGGAGTTGGGAGGCACCACCACTCGATTCTTGTAGACAACCAAACCCTGTCGCCAGGCATAGGGAGCTCCTGGTTTGTCAATGGCTAATTTGCCAATTTTTTCCATGTATGAATCCAATAGCAGCAACTTTAATATCATCCCACAAGTGGACCTGTAAAACAAACATAGCATTAAGAATTGGGCTGCCAGGAACCCGAGAAAGGGCATCTGTTGTAGAATTGTCTCAGTCAGGTTTGTAGTGTATCTCATAGTCGTAACCAAGAAGCTTGGCTACCCATTTTTGCTGTTATGGTGTACCCACACGCTGCTCTAGCAGATATTTGAGGCTACGCTGGTCTGTTTGGATATAAAACTTCTTGCCCATCAAGTAGGGTCTCCAAACCCGGATTGCTTCAATAATGGCTAGCATCTTCCTAACATATGTAGACCATGATCGTTTTGAAATGCGCAAGGCTCGACTCATGAAGGCAAGTGGTTGTTGTTGTTGAGTGAGAACGACACCAATCCCATCGCCTGAAGCATCAGTTTCAATAACAAAAGGTTCATTGAAGTTAGGCATAGCAAGTGTAGGAGTAGATGTCATGGCTTGTTTGAGCGACTGGAAAACAGATTCTGCCTCATTTGTCAACCATAGTTCCCTTTCTTCAAGAGGTTGTTGAGGGGTCGATCCAAGATACCATAGTTGCAGACAAATTTTCTGTAGTAACCTGTAAGACCTAAGAAACCACGTAATTCCAAAACATTAGTAGGTCTAGGCCAGTTGAGAATCGCCTTAATTTTGGCTCGATCGACCTTGACTCCTTGATGAGTAACAATATGTCCCAAATACTCTAGTTCCTGCTGACCAAACGCACACTTGCTAACTTTAACGAAAAATTGGTTATGCCTTAGAATTTCCAAAGATTGTTGAACATGTTCAAGATGCATGATCCAATTGGGGCTATAAATCAAAATGTCATCAAAAAAGACTAGGATAAATTTACGGAGATGAGGGCGAAATATGGATTTTATAATAGCTTGAAAAACAGATGGGGCATTGCAAAGGCCAAAGGGCATGACTAAATATTCATAGTGTCCATTATGAGTACGAAAAACAGTTTTAGGAATATCTGGTGAATGGACTCGAACCTGATGGTAGCCAGCCTGTAGATCCAACTTGGTGAAGTAAGCTTCCCCATGAAGTTCATCTAGCATGTCATCGACCGTGGGAATGGGAAATCGGTCTTTAATAGTAACAACATTAAGAGCTTTATAATCAATGCAAAAACGCCAGGTACCATCTTTCTTTTTAACCAATAAAACAGGAGATGAAAATGGACTAGTACTAGGTCTGATAAGCCCCAATTTTAACATGTCAAGAACTTGTTTTTCAATTTCAGCTTTTTGGAAATAGGCATACCTGTAGGGTCTTACATTGACTGGTTCCGCGCCTTCCTTGAGGGGAATGCAGTGGTCGACTTCTCGTTTCGGTGGTAGTTGCGTTGGTTCGTGGAAAGTTTCAGCATATGCCTCCAATAGTTGTTGCATGTCTGGGTGAAAATTGGGCTGGGATCCGGCTGTCAATGATTGTAAGCACATTGCAAAAGTTGAACTTCCTTGTCTCACCTCTTTAGTGACTGCCTTCAAAGATGCAGATTGAATGGTTTGCATATCGGTGCCTTGTAATATGCGAGTTTGGTTCTCCCATTGGAATTCCATGGTCATCTTTTTCCAATTGCAGATAACTGACCCCAATTGCTCCAACCATTGTATTCCTAATACCAAATCCAATCCGGTGAGAGGTAAGGAATATAGAGTAAGGGAAAAGGGAATGCCTTGAAGAAGGACATGGAATTGTTCATATCTTCCTTGGCACTGTAGGCGCTGTCCATTAGCCACTCGAACAGTAAATGAGTCGGTGGGAATGATTGGTAAATGGAGCAGATTAGCCACCTTCGCACTTACGAAGTTATGGGTGGACCCGCTGTCAATGAGTACCGCAACTTCATGGTTTCCTATCTTGGCCGTAACTCGCATGGTGTTGGGTGTTGACCATCCACTCAGAGCATGTAATGATATTTCGGGGTCGAATTGGAGGTCTGGTACGTTGTCCTCTGTTGTGTCGCCTGAGATCTCTTCAGTTATAACGTTGCTTTCTCCAGAGCATCCTTCGAGCAGCAAGAGTTGTGGTCCTCGGCATTTATGGCCTGCAGTGAATTTATCATTGCAGTTGAAACACAAACCTTGAGCAAGTCTTTTCTGCAATTCTTCCCAAGATAGACGTTTCACGTAGGTGTTGCGTTGGATTGAGTGAGTGCAGGAAAGTCCAGCTGTAGTCGGTTGAATTGCGGTGGTCTGGTGAATTTTCGCCGAAGAAGTTGGTCTTCTCACATGCGTGCAAGACTAATGGCTTCTTTTAGTGATGTCGGTTTGAACATCCTGATGCCGTCTGCAATCTCAGGCTTGAGACCTCCCATGAAGGTCCCCACTATTCCTTCTGTGTCCATCCATGTACTCGATTTCCCAATTTTTCAAACTCCTTCTGGTAATATCGCAGGGAGCCCATCTGTCTAACCCGTGATAGCGCCTCATCGAAGTCTTCACACTTTGTAGGTCCGAATCGATCCCACAGTTCTTCTTCAAAATTCGACCAAGTCATCGTTCTGCCTTCCTCTTTGTAAGCTCGTCGTAGCCACTGCCACCACTGATTGGCTTCACCATCAAGATGGAATGATGCTATAGATACCTTTTTTGCTTCAACAGTGCCTTGAAACTCAAAGAATTGATCCACACGGTTGAACCATTCGGTTGGGTCGTCACCAGAATATCTGGGAAAATCAAGCTTAGCCATTTTAGATGAAAAAATTTATCGATTCCCCTCTGGGTCCTCTCCAGTTTCCTCCCTATTGGTGCGAGAGTAATTATCTCGGCTAGAGTTGTTATTGCTGGTTCCTTCTTTGTTTGTGAAGAAAGCTTCATACAACTTGTTGATCGTTTCTTCCAGTTGGTGTAGCTTGTCAGCAACACCAAGTTCCATTCTGCTCATGACGTCTTGAAGTCCACCAAGCCCTGCTTCTAGATTCTCGATCCTTTCTTTGTTAGATGCCATTGTGAATAGAGCTCTGATACAAATGTTAAGGTCCCAATCAAAGCTGTTAATAGCAAAGTAAGTATTCTCTTCGGGTGAGAAATAACCACAGATTTTGAATAAGAATTGCTTGCTTCATTCATGCCTTCAATGGAATTTAAATAGAGTTTAAACAACTTCCCTAAACATTAGACCATGACTGCCACTAAAACACTTTAAACATTAAATGCAAAATAATAGCTAACAACCAATTCCCCACGTAACTGCAACAACCTAATAACTGGCTAATCAGAAAAACTCCATTTCTTATGCTATGTACTTTGGATTTGATTTGGGAAGACGGTCTGAACGACGTGGCTGACATTGCTGCTTATCATGGGCATTGAAGTAGGTGGTACACTTTTTAATGTTACTGTAATTTCGGAAAGATCAACAATGCCATAATCATCTAGCGTTCTCTTATCATCGATTAGTTCGTTATTAGATAAAAACAATGCTAACCGACATGGAATACCTTTCTGAATTTCATAAATTTTATCTCTTAATTTACCAACTGTATCATTTACATCAAAACATAATGAAAATTGTTTGTTGGATACTAAAATCTTTATTAGAAGTTGGATTCTTGACGTAGAAGAAGATGTTGATGATGACGATTCTTCAATCTTTATCTTGGGCGATGTAACTAGCAACATGGGTTGTTGATAATGTTGATGAGGAGATGCATCAATTTGAAGATGGAGACAAGAACCATGAAGAACTTGATAAAACTCAGTATCGTGCTTATCTGACATAATATGACCATTGAGAATTAGGGTTTGTCTTGAGATTGGAATACCTTCATATTTATGAATCTTTTCTTTCATTTCTAAAACTGTATCAAAGTAACCCACTCCAATCGCAAAGACTTTACCTGTTGAGGCAAAAATCACATCCATTTCAAAATAATGCATCAAAAAAACCTATTCTGTCTCTATCTCTTACTTAAATTTAGATGAGAAGAGATCCTTAATATAGTTCATTTTTAAAATTAGGGTTTTGTAGCTAGTAATTTAGTTTCTACATCTCCGTTTAAGCCCATTTTATGCGGATTAATATAATAGATGAATCATATACGTGGCGCTCAAAAGTATTTCAAAGTATAACGGTCTGCACTGCACTGCACCATTATCAGTTATCACTTATCAGTGTACATTCTTATATATCAACGTTCGGATTGCTATTAATTTGGCAAAGTAGTAATTAACGATTTAATCTAACAAATCGAAATGTTTAGTATTTGATTCTTAATTTTGTGTAGAAAAATCTAAATTCTTAAACACTGTCAAGGATATCACCCGGC
This sequence comes from Papaver californicum, assembly GCA_023531435.1. Taxonomy (NCBI): domain Eukaryota; kingdom Viridiplantae; phylum Streptophyta; class Magnoliopsida; order Ranunculales; family Papaveraceae; genus Papaver; species Papaver californicum. Next base: position 3,412,000 of record JAJJMC010009453.1, on the reverse strand, counting down.
CTATGGTGGGACTCAACATTTTCATGTGGTAGCCAATTTTTAGACCATCTCCAACAGATGGAATAAAAAATTCTAAGACTTTGATTTAGAAGAGTTTACACATATACTAGTAATAAATATGGAACCTTATAGTTTATAAACTATCTCCAAAAATACAGGATTCAATTCTTAGAATATTTTATATTTTATTTTAAGTAGTTAAAAAGAAAAAATAATAAAAAATATGACATAGAAGTCATCCTGTAAGTATAGTTAAGATTTTCTTTAGAGCATCTCCAATGATATTAAAAAGTCTAGATTTTTTTTACCACCTAGGATTTTAGACCTCATATTTGAGAAAAAATTAATCACCAATGGTTAGATCCTACATATAATTAGGAGTGATGACACGACAATTAAAAGATCTTAGAGAAAGTGTAAACTGGACTTTCGGTTTGACCTCCATGTCACTTTTTTAACAATTTATTTTTAATTTTTATTTCAGATAAAAAATACTAAACCAATTAAAAAAATAATTATTCCTTATCCAAATATGAAACTCTAAAAATAAGACCCCACACTACTGGAGATGGTTTATGAGGCAAAAGATTTTATTTTTGACACATATATAAACCTCTGTAAATAAAAGTCTAAATAAGACCTCGACATATAATTTTTAACACCCACTATCGAAGACGCTTTTGAAACCTTTGTATTTAGTATGTCATTGCTCCTACTTTATAGGATCTGATATATATTAGAGGTGAATTTATGTTAATGGGGGTCTAAAATCCTATGTATCATGAAACAATAAAACTTGCACCTTTTATTGAAGATGATCATAGGGTTAGCCGAGACCATAACGTTAGGTTATGGTAGGGTTAAGCAAAGAACTAAAATCCACGTTTAGGGTTACCTGGGGCCGTAGGCGAAAATCTAATTTTAAAAAGGTTTTTTTCACTAATACCATAATTTATGATACATGGGTATCATCAAAATTAAGTTCATATTTCTAATATTGGGAATACGCTAAAGGCTAAAATAAGAAAAGCAACGGATTTCATGAAATCAAAAGAATTTCTTAATCTAAGATATTCGCCTATATATGTGTAGGATAGAGGGAGTATTATTTTTGTCATTATGTGGAGCCCTTCATTCAACAAAAACAAGCAACCCCAGAAATAGTTTTCTTGAAGTTAGTTTCCTCCGCTTTAGAATTAGTCGGGGCCTACGGCCTTGCGCGAGGTTAGATTAAGGTTAGTTTTGGTGGAGCCATTAAATAATTTTTGTCATCTGATCTAGAGAAAATCTCGACCGCCATTAGTCATATGAAAACATCGTTCTTCCTTAAAATATAAATATATGTTTTATAGTTATATTTGTTTTTGTTATAAGCCTAAAGTTTAATTACTAAGATATCTTTGTGTCTAAGATTAGGGTTTATATATCTTAGGTACCTACTCTTCTATTTATATGAATAGAGACTAAAACTCCTGTATTCTACACACATATGAATAAAATTCTCTCTTTTTTTTCTTCTACTTTATATCTCTTATTCTCCATTTTCTAGTTTCATAACACGTTATCACGCACATATCTCTACCGACTTAGTAGTAATTTTTTTTCTTTTCACAAAAAGTAATTAGTTTTGATCTCGTAGTTATTGAATTTTTTTTACTCATATGAGTTTCTACTTATGTGCTCAATTGATATGAATTTGTTATAATTAAATCATAAGAATATTAGTGAATATTTCTATCAAATATTGATAGTACAATTGATATATAATGGAAGATTAATCATAAGATACATTGCATTAGAATCCTCATATGCTACTTAATTAATCACATAGCAAACATATAATTTGTTAATTTTTGTTTTCCTTTAGTTGGGTCAAAAGCCCAACAAACTAAAGTACACTAATTAATGTTCGTGAGCATGAGCCTAACTGCAATGCTTGACATCAATAGGTAAGTGAATAAGCACATTAAAATTTTCATTATGTTGTTTTATTCTGCCTGATATTATTCTTTGGTCCATCGAGGAAAATATAATGATAATATTTTTTTTATCTGTCGGTACTTTGTTAATCGTATAAGCTAATTGATATTGGTTTTTCTCCGTCGATAAGATGAGATACAAACGATTGACATATCTTTTGTCAATAAGGTTTGATATTTTTGTCTATTTTTAAAAAAAATGACAATGATCCTTTAAAACAAACCTTTACCATCAAATATGGTTTTATCTAATAACAAACCAGTGGTTTCTATATCTTATAAGAAACCATTTGTCAACCACAAATTGGAAGATATTAACGATTATATTTTCTTTATTTCATAAAAAGAATTGTATAAGCCAATTGAAAATGGTTTTGTCTATCGATCCTAAAAGGTTGAGATGTTGTTATTATGGTATTCACAATTGCAATTGCAAACACCAATGAAACGAGGTATTGTTGCGATACTGATGAGGAATATTGAACAAGTTTTTATTTTTATTCTGGTACTAATCTCCAAAATTGTAGTTGGAATTTGGTATGACACTAAAGGTCAATGAGTGAGCACCCGACTTGTTAGTCTATCTCATTAGTCCTTAAAGTGACTTACTTAAGTGATATTGACTCAAAATTCTTTTGATAAAGAAAGTGTCCATAATTTCATTCGAAAATGATGACTCGTTGTCCCTATAGGTCACTATTTATATTTTTTGGAGATTTATCTGCATATTAAATATGTTTTTGGCTGTAACCAATAAAGTCCACGTATGATGTTAAATTTGTATGTCAAGTAGACTACAAAATTTTCATGTTGAATGACATATTTTTCTATGTCTCTTGAAGTTAGTATTTGTCATCCAACCTGGTGTCATTAAATACATAAATAATTATGAGTTTATGTCCTCGAATTAATCGGATAATACTTTTTCTGTATATGGGATGAAAATATTTCCGCCATAATCAGGGGGAAACTACACACTACGAGAGTTTGGTATTAAGTAACTTAAAAGTTATATCAATTTCTCTCCCATCATGACCAAATCGAAAAAAGGTTCCCATCAAATAAGCGTTGAAAATATCTCATTTTAGCTTTTCCATAAGCTTATGCCGTTTGAAAAGGTAAATACAATCACATCTAGCAAGCATGTAGCGTTTTAGTACATGCTACAAGTATTCTAATAGAGTTTATCTTAATAAAATTCACATTCTCAAAAATCATATCTCCTCGTTTGAAGATGAGGAGATTATAGCGCCCGTAGCCACTAGTACAAGTAAATTTTGAATTTTTTAAAATATGAATACAGTGGAGAATTATGTGGGATCATTGTAAACTAATGACTATCGAATATTCATTTTCGATAGCTACTGGAAAAAAAAATGATGGTCGTTGTTAACCGCTCTAGAGAGAAATATGGATATATGTGATTGGTAGGCACAAAATCCAAGTTATGTTGGATTGAAATCTTTTGAATAGCGTAAGATTTGGATCCAAGACTTCACACCTTAAATGTGCAAGTTTGAATTCTGAAAATTATAAGTATAGTCTTCATGTGTTATATAAGAAATATAACTGTAGTAAAAATAATTTTAGGGTTTCATTTTTTTTCTCAAACCCTAGGATTGGTTCAATACTACTTTGTTCACCCTGTATGATGCATTTTTTTCTCAAACCGTAGGATTGGTTCATGAGTTACACATGCATATGGCTTGTGTAATAAGTATGTAACATAACCAAACACTTAAGAACACATATTGCTTTATTATTCATTTACAATAATTTCTCCATTAATCATTTGCTGTAGTTAACTGTTCTTGAAATAATAAGCAATTCGTATAAAAAAATAATAATAACTACATCAAGAAAATTCATTTCTATAATTTCTAAGCGAAGCCGGTAGATATGTAAACCAAAGTATTTACTAGGCCATCACAATAGCGCATAGAATGTATACCTGAAAAAACCAAAAAATGTCAAACATCAATAAAGTTTAGAACTACGAAAATAAATTTATACGCATCAAGATATGGCTTGTTTATTCAGCAAGTACACATGCATATGGCTTGTCTACTCAGTAAGTACATATGTATATAACTTGTGTACTCAAAAGATATACATCCATCACAACCGCTTTAAGATTCATGCATTTTTTTAACTACAAACTACTATAGCAACAATAATATTCCCAAGCCAACTTAGAGAAACTTGAAATGTTGGATGAGGTAAAAAGTAACAACGATGTTCATAACAAGGAGTTTTCTTAATTATGCAAGGCCAGAAAAAAATATAACTTTTATGATATATAATTAATTAACATGGATAGATAAAAAAATATATGGATGAGTATCCTTTCATACAACCCAATCTCAAAACTAGCAACTGTTTGTGCAACTTTTTTTACAGTCTGTGCAATTTAAGTTATTAGGTGAAACGATAAATGAGAACATAAATTCAATGAATTAGTAATCCATACTGATAAGATGGGATTCAGACTCTCCCAAAAAGGTTGATTATTAATAATTTGGTTTAATTCTATTTTATTCTGTCAGCGTATAAGGAAATAATAGATATGTATTCAGCAGTTATACATACATATGACATATCTAATCAGCAGGTATACCTACATCTAGCATGTGTAATCAGCAGTTGTACATCTATATAGTTTGTGCACCTAACATGTACATATGTTTATAGCTTTTGTACCTTCCAGGTACACAACAACTATCCTTGCAAAATCCAATGCATAACAAAACAAAGACATTAAAGACAAATAACAAAGTTATACTGCACACAAGGATATGTCATGCATTTTCATGGTAGGGACAACTGCTAGAAAGAAATAAGAACGCATAAATAATGGATATTGCAATTGCCTTGCATGATGAAGCATATTCCAGTAGCAATCGAAGTTTTGCACTAAAGCCCAACATCAAAGTAGACAGTTTAGAAAAAATGAATTGGTACATGGACCTACACATCAGAACTTTTCTTTCACTTTTGAGTTTTATGCAAAAGTTGGAAGAAGGAATTACCTTCCCGTTAGTTATCTGGTTGAGGATCCTCGGGTCAAAACATCGTTCGACTCCTCAAATTTAGAGTGTTCTTTTACCTTCTCTAACGTTTTTCGAACATCCTGCAAATTATAAGTAGGAAACAAGTTTGTAAACAATGAACTCAAAGCATCTTAGAAGTTTAGAGAAATATCAACAATACGTTTTCTTCAATTTATACAAGCAACACTAGGATACAAACCACTAGGATACAAACCTTTCACTGCTCCTTTAGTGAAATGATTTGATTATTAAAAAATGATCATTAAGTCCAGCAGATGATTATTCCGACATTAAAAAAATATTACTTCAACCCAAGTTCCTTCAAGCAAGCAATAACATCTGTTAGACTAAAAAAGCGTACCGAAAGTTACAACAACCGAACATCCAATTGCGATTAGCGACTTTTTAACATTCTCAACCGCTAAAGAGACGTCTTAAGTTTTCACTTATCCAATAACATCAGCAAGGTATGTAGGGGCATAAATTCATCGGTTCAACGCGTTTACATCTTAAGAAGAAAGCATCGCATTATGGTGCACCGAGAAGTACAAAAGTAAAATTAATGATAAAGGAAGAATCTATAATACATTTATCACACATCAACTGACACCGGAAGCAGTAAAGTCAGACTGGATTAACGCATGTGAGACACGTGGAAAAAATGCAAGTTACGAGAAAAAGCATCATTGATAGCCAAGGCAAACATCTGTTCTCTACAATCATATGTGCCCTACTTTCACTTGCGCTTTACAATCATCTGTGCCCTACTATCACTTGCGCTCTACAATCATCTGCGCCCCACTATCATTCGCGCCCCACAGTCACTTGCGTCCTATTATTCACACACTATAAGTTTCAATCATGAAAGCACAACCATGCTCCACATCAACAATAAACAAAGAATGTATGAGGATAAGATCAGGACTACCACGTGGAAGATTGTCAAGACACGTACCAAAATACAATGATACCTGACAGGACACATGGCTACAACTGCAAGTAACAAACAATCAGCATCAACACTTGGCAAAATAATGCTGACACAAAGCAAGATAACTTCAACACGTGTAAGTCATACACAACCCAAAAGAAAGAGGCGATACGTGAAATTCCATATGTCACACAACCATCACCCACACAATAAGGACAAATGACCAATAATTGCTCAATCCAAAGAGAAGCTGCGCACCAGCAAGCAGAACCTGCAAGAAGCATCACAAAAGGAGTAAGATGAGCTGCGCTCAAAGTCAAGATAAGATCAAACATGTCGAATAGAGATAAGAATAAGTAAGGAAGAGGGACTCATCATATTTTTCTATAAATACCGATCCCGAAGTACAAAGAAGGGGACAACAGAAGTAAGAGGAAAAACTCTGAAAGAAAATCAAGAAGTGGAAAAAGCTAACATTAGGTTAAGGACTCTATTATCTTTAAGTATTTCAATTCTTTATATTAGTATATGTACAAAGATAACGTTTATAAATAAGATACCATATTTGTCCCGTGGATGTAGGCATAATAGCCGAACCACGTTATATTTTGAGTTGATTTCATTTAGTGATGCATTTAACATTCTTTTAGAGACTTCTTCATTTTCCTTCCAATTGCTAACAAAAGTATTTAATTAACATGTAAATTCATCAAAATTCTTCTTGATGTTCTATCGGATTTGTGGTGGCCCTTGACCATCAGATTTTCGGTAGTTACAGTTTGGCGCTAGAAACAGGAAAGGTAGGAAAGAATTTATTCTACCTGGTCAAATCTTTGTTTTCAAAATCTTTAAATCTTATGAGTATAGAAAATCTTCCCTTAGTTATGAGCTTATTTTCATTGATTCGAATTTTTCTCATTCATATTTTCAAGATATTCGTATTCATCATTTTATGGAAAAAGTTTTGTAATCAAACGTGTTCGTAACATTTCATGTTAACATGATATTTTAAATCCTTTAATAGGAACTTGGCTTTAAATGATTTTCCAATAGCTTTAATTTTGTTTATATTATGCTTCGATTGGCAATTGATTCAATAAGTTTGTAAATTAAATTTATAAGCCCGTATTGATTTTGTTTTAAGAAAATTGGTTGATGATTAAACTGATTTTTTTCCTTTTGCATGAAATCATGGTATTTATAAAGTAAAGTCTTATCATATAAGCTTATATGTGAATACTAAATTAAGTTAGTTACCTAACATTAGCAAATAAGACTCATTAGCAGCCGCAAAGAAAGAAAAAGAATCGTTCATAACATCACCAACAAGTCAAAAGTAATGGAAACCACAGACAATCAAATAACAACAGCCGTGGCTACGCAATCAGAGGTAGAAATTACAAGAGATCCTCAAACGTCTAGGCAAGAGAATCAAGCAATTCACAATGGAGGTGAAGGAACGGGTGTCATAAATAACATTCCATCACAAGCACAGGGGGCAAGAAATCAAATGCAAATCAATGTAGAAACGCAAGAACAAAGGCCTCAAAGGGAAGGACTTAATAACCATTCCCATGAAAATGATCAGACTACACGTCAAACGAATGAAGAGGTACCACAAAGTCGGGAAAACCCCATCAGCATATTCCTAGAAGAATTGAATGCGATGCGCAAGGTACAAAATGCTAATGCAGAGACAATAGCTCTACTAGTACAAGAAAATCAAGCTTTTAAGAATAAACCAAATGAAGAAACATCCACTGCCAGTTTACAAAGTAAGGAAGAGCGTTCAAAGAAATCAGCCAAAGGAAAAGCAAAGGTTAATCAGGACCAAAGAGTGATGGTGGTTGAACCGCAAATTCATGCTAATGAGAATTTCAAGCAAAGTAGGTATAATCAGCGTTACGGAACGTGCGGATTGGATTTTGATGTTATTATACCACCGCGCAACAACTAGAACAAGTATGTTGAGGATCTGGAAGCAGTAAAAGGAGAATTAAGAGCCATGAAAAAAAAGCAGGAGGGAGGACGACTGGAAGAAGTTTTGAGAGAAGTACAACGGACACCATTGGCTCCGTACTTAGCCTTTGCTCCAATTCTTCATAAGTGCAATTTTCCGGTTTTCGATTGTTATGATGGGACAAAAGATCCTGCTGCTCATTTGAAATACTACAATCGAAACATGACTAGATGGGAGCAGGATGATGTAATCATGTGTCGATGTTTTCCATCAAGCCTAAAAGGGGCAACGTTACTATGGTATGACAGTCTACCAGAAGGTTCAATATGTTCATATGCACAACTGACCCGACAGTTTCTGGAAACGTACATGTATAACAAGCCACCAAATGCAGGCATGGACAGATTACTTGGGTTAGCATCATCAGCGGAGGAATCCATTCAAGACTACACCGATAGATGGCAAGCCATTTGTCAGGCCATTATATTGGAAATGTCACCCTCGAGATCGCAATCAATAGCTAAAAATGGGGAATTTCCAATCGAATATGCCCACGTCTTGCGGAGATACACACATCAAATCCAAAAACTGAAGGAGCCTTGAGGGATATCATTGAGAAGGATGCAAGGTTGCAAGACATCCAAAGGAAAATTCCAAAAGCAACCACCTATCATCATAGAACGGAAAACAGAGACAGCCATGCGGAGCCATCCGCTAATATTGAAAAAGGAGCAACAGATGAGCGCCCTCACAATCAATTTAAGCGTGGAAGGTTTGATCATGAAAGAAGGTTTAACCAGCAATTCGAAGATCGAGTTTTTACAAAGCTAAATACTCCTTATCCACAAATTCTAAATGCCATAAAAAATAGGCATGGCTTCGAATGGCCAATTACAAAGGGAAGGCAGCCAAAGCATGCTGAAAATTCAAAGGAATACTGTGAATATCATTGCTTTTATGGACATCCCACATATAGATGCAAGAATTTGAAATTTCAGGTACAAAAAATGATCGATGCAGGGGAACTCAATGAATTTCTGTGCTTACCTAATCCCCCTCCAAGGTCAAGTGCTGGAAAGACAATAAACATTCCAGGAAACAATCCCACCATTAACACAATCACTTTCACGGAGTCGCATCAATTGTCAATGAATACATCAATTGACAGGAAATTCTACAAGAGAATAATCAACCATGAAGTATTTAAAGTTGCAGGAAGGATCACTGAGACATGGGAAGAATGAATAGCGTCCCCACTAACATTTTCAGCAGAAGAGGTTGATCAAGAAGTAGAAACTCACAACGACCCGCTGGATCTCACCCTTCCTGTGTCTGGTTGGAACAGTACAAGAAAAACGGGTTTAAGCGACCGAAATCTTAGCAAGAGCTCAAAACATTAGTCGCTTTAATAGTTTAAGCATCTAAAATTACAACTGCCAGAAATTTTAGCGGCTATAAACCTGCGTCCACTATTATTTAGCAACAACAAAATGTGTTTAGTCGCTAGATCCTTTGTTCAAGTAATTTATAGCAACTAAAAAAGTGATCATGTAGCTATTTACTTTGAGGCACTGACTCGTAGCAACAACAAAATAAATTGGTTGCTCAAACCTCTCTCAGCAACTAAGTTTGAGCCACAACCAAATATGTTTAATTGCTAGATCCGTTTTTCAAGTAATTTATAGCAGCTAAAGTTGATCATGTAGCTATTCACTTTGAGGCACCGACTCGTAGCAACAATAAAATAATTTGGTTGCTCAAACCTCTCTCAGCAACTAAGTTTGAGCCACAACCAAATATGTTTAATTGCTAGATCCGTTTTTCAAGTAACTTGTAGCATCTAAAAAAGTGATCATGTAGCTATTCACTTTGATGCACAGACTCGTAGCAACAGAAAATGAATTGGTTGCTCAAACCTCTCTCAGCAACTAAGTTTAAGCCACCACCACATGTTAAAAAATGAATTACTTGAGGGAGAAAGATAAACCGTGTGATCAAAATCCATCAAGGATTTATACCTAGTTCTATCTGTCATACGGATTGTGATCCGTGTGACTCATTGGAAAAAAATCGTATTTGTCCATTTTAGTACGATTATACTTGGTTATAACACCCTTTTTTTATTTTTTAATTATCTTTGTCTAAATATTATATATATTTTGATTAGTAAAATATTTATATATTTTATTATCGAGGAATATGTATTTATGGAAGAAAAAAATTAATAACCTAAGAAATTATTTTTTGCTTCTTACTTCTAAGATTGATTTATGTTTAAGCTATTTTTTAATTTTGAGAAATTATTTTTGATTATTAAAATTTAAAAATCAACAAAATAAATTTTGCATACATTCTAAAATGACTTGTATAAAGAAAAAAATACTCCTGAAATCTCAATAAAAATAAAAAACAGGCGCCGACTAAGGGGATCGGAATCCTTGACCACGGGATTAAAAGTCACGCGCTCTACCACTGAGCTAAGTCGACTTTTTGTGTATTTTTAAGGTCAAGTTGATAACTCCAATCGGTTTTTGATATTGTGATTTTGATGGAGCAGGGACTGGATGAACGACTAAGATTTTGGTGATAAAATTACATGTGGGGTCAAATATATAATTGTGGGACCTACCTGAAAATTCTAAAAATGGTACCTGTTGGACTTGAATTTTCTCTGATTATCTGAATGATCTGATTTATGTAATAATTTGATTCAGAAAGACAATAACACATATTACATAATAGAAATATGGAAAATTCTTAGTACAATGAAAAAGATAGAAAAATTTGAAGCTGCATTTGATTTGTTTCAATTTTCAGCCAAAAACAGTTACATTTTTCGAAGTTAGAAACTCATACCGTACAAAACTTTCGTGTTCAAGGACTTGTCTATTAGTCTCATTCTAACACTAAAAAATGGAACTAGTAATAGTGGCCACTATCCACTGTCCGACTTTGGATACCTTCCGAGAAAGCTTTGACGAGTCCAACAGAATTTAACCCACCTTGACGGTGTTGAGTTCTTCACCGCAAGCAACCCAACATCCACCAGGGAAAACTAGCTAAAGACAGGTAAATCTAAACTTATACCACAGGTCCACCATCTACCTCTTTCACCTCAGATAACTGCAGTCAAATATCAAGATTCATAAGATACCATTGGGGAATACTCAAAGAACTCATTGAAATCTCATAATTCAGTGCCTTACCTCAAGCCAAACTGATGTAGTTTCACTTCCTGTAAACAAGTATTGCCCAAGAAAAATGGTGTCTCCTTTCTTTACTGCCTGCACACAATCATATACCTCAGCACCATAGAACAAATACAACCAAGTCACACATAAGTAATTCAAAGATGAAAATTGGAAGGGAACACTTCGATTGTCATCCTTATTTCTTAATCAAGTCTCCTAAGGGCTACCTCTATCAGCAGCTAGGGTCGTTTCTATATGTTATAAAGTATCATATCTCTCTTTCTCAAAGTTTTCTAATCTCTATCATTTCTTGCTGAGATCGATGATCATGATTACCTAATTCTCTAGCACATATGATGTGTGGGTGTGTGAGAGAGAGATAACGAAATATTAATAAATTTAAGGCAGTAAGAGTAGGTGAATTATGCACAAAGTTCCTCTGTAAGAAAGTCTCATCACTAATTAACAAATGATTCTTATTTTTATTGGAGTTTCTTTTGATTAATTAAAACAATTAAATTAGAGTCTGGTTTCTAGAAAAACTAACAATACGGGTCTGCTTCCCAGAAAAGTTAAAAATTTGTTCAAAAATACTTCTGATGGGTGGGACAATAATAAACTCCACTTGTGTTTTAATAAAGAAAAAGTTCAAACAAGAAGAAAAATAAAAATTGATTCCACTTGTTATGACCAATTGATTTGGTCCTTAAATCTGTTTATAACAGAATGAATATGCAAACAAGAAGCATGTCTCATGCAAACAAGAAACATGAATATGCAAAAGCACTGAAAGATACACTAACAATAAAACACACCTTATTCAAAGCAATTGATGGCTTCTCAGCGTTCTTTATCTTCTAACATCAAAGAGGATTAGGACCATGCAAAGTTAAAGCTATTATTGTTTCAGTAGACCCAACTGGACGAGAAGGAATTAATGAATGAATAAACGCAACTAAATCAATTTAAGTAGACCTCAGTAGCAAATCCAGACCTACGACAGTTGTGTCATGAGTCTTACCATATGAATCAGTACCACCACTAAACCACCATCGAGGTGCTCCAGGTGCGTCTGCATATATACAAATAATTGCATGTCCAGAGTTGAGACGATTAAAGACATAACACATAACTAAAAAGAAGTATGCATACCCAAGCTCTCTTAGTGAAAGGATTGTATTTCTAACATATTGTCTTGTCTTAAAGCATGTTGAGACATCTACAATTTGCATTAACTACCTCACAAACTACAGATTCTACAGTAAAAACTACCCAAGATGGCTAAACTTCATCGTCTTGCTATGATAATCGTCACAAACCAATATAAAGAAGCAAATAAATAGAATCAATCTTCATAAATCTAATCAAATACGTTACTCTCTATAGTACTGAGCTGCATGTAGTAATTCCCAAACCTTAGAAGCACCCTCCTGACTAGATGCCTGAAAGAGAACACCAAATCGTAAAATCTCTGCATAACAAAGTGCCCAGCATTATGAAGTGGGTTTAACCTAAAACTACTATTAGTAGTACTAACACCTCTGGTAAACTCAAAATCCCCTGAAGGAAACCCCAAAATTTTCTTTTTAGCATAAACCAAAAAATGTTCCCCTTTTTAGCACAAATCCTAAATTGAAAGAAACCCCTCAAAAATCAGTTGAATGTTCATGATGGACGAAAAAGATACTGATCTTAGAATCAACTAATTTATACTTGCTGAAACCATTTAGGGGAAATGAGTTTACAGATCAGAGTTTATGAATCAACTAATTCATTTTTAAGGGTTTGGTGATTGCAATGGTTTGGTGTTTTCAGCTTTAAACCTAAAGAATCCAGGTCCAAACCGAATAATTATTAAAAAATTACTAACAAAAACCCCTGTAAGAAATCAGAGTTTATGAAAGAAAAATCTTGCAAAATTAGTAAACCCTAGATCTAAAAGAGATGGGTTGTTACCTGTGTTAGAAATACCTCCATTTACCAACAAAATCTACAAACACCAAAACCCCTAAATATTGGCGACGAGAAACAAAGGCTAGGGTTACAGTGAACGAAAAGAGACCTTACTAAGTTACTTTGCAATCGTTGTGAGTCTGATGCGCTAAATGGATGCAACCTGTAGACAAGCTTCGATGATCCAGATTCGGTAGATGGTGATGAAGGTATCGATGAAACCTAGTTTTTCTTCTCAGGCGGCTGTTATGGAAGAGAGACAAAGAGAGATAAAAAAGAATAACGAAAATGAAGGGAAAAAAAGTTTAGGGTTTTGAAAACAAATTTTGAACGGTAGATAAGCCACCTCATGCGGATCATGAAAAGTTTTGGATGGTTCAGATTTGATGTTGGATTCTCATACGGATTGAGTCAAGTGTGTTAGTTAACTATGTGATTTTCACTGTGTTAAAACGAAAATTTGAACGGTGAATAAGGTACCTCATACGGATCATGAAATATTTTGAATGGTCCAGATTCGGTTTTGAATTCTCATACGGATTGAGACTACTGTCTGAGTAGCATGTGTGGTAAAACATCGATAAGTTTAGGGTACCGGTGAAGATTCCGACTTAGAGGAGTAAACACTATGAGGAATACATGACGATCACTACCTTATCCAATCTAGTTTAGGGTACTGGTGAAGATTCCGATCTAGGATAAGAGGTTCTTAAGGATAACATGACGGATCACTACCTTATCCAAAAAAATAATTTTGCTCAGATTCATTAAATTTTATTTAATCTCAATCAAACTCAGTCATTTTCATCGATCTCACTCGAATTTACTCATTTTTCATTGATCTCACTCGTATTTACTTAACCCATATCAATTTAGACCGAATAAGACTTAATGAATGAGTTCGACTGAGACTGAATAAAACTTAATGAATTAAGTGAAATTGATGTAAATTAATATAATTTGAGTAAGATCGATCAAAATTGACTGTATTTAAGTGAGATTGATGAAACATTGAGTGATTTCTAGTGAAATATAACAAAATTGATTGAATTAAAAATATATCAAACTCGTAAACATCATCGAACAAGGGGTTCATTGCCTTTTCACGTGATCCTATTATTTATCAATCTTATTCAATACCGCTCGATCTCACTTAATTTCTCAAGGATTCCATGGGTTTATGGTTCAGGGTATCGACGAAGATTCCGACTTAGGGGAAGAGGTTTTCATCAATTTCACTCGATTTCACTTAGATTTATTGAATTTTATTCAATCTCAATCAAACTTATTCATTTTTTTTTATCGATATAACAAATCTAATGATATCAAACTATGATTTCATCAGTCTCATTAAAATTCACTCAATTTTTTATCGAACCGACTTGAATACACTCAATTTTGATCGATCTTACTCAAATTATATCAACTTTCATCAATTTCACTCGATTTCACTTAGATTTATTGAATTTTATCAAATCTCAATCAAACTTATTCATTTTTTTATCGATCTAACAAATCTAACGATATCAAAATATGATTTTATCGTTACATTTATTAGATCGATAATAAAATGAATAATTTTGATTGAGATTGAATAAAATTCAATAAATCTAAGTGAAATCGAGTGAAATTGATAAAAACTGATATAATTTGAGTAAGATCGATCAAAATTGAGTGTATTCAAGTCGATTCGATAAACAATTGAGTGAATTTTAGTGAGATTGAAGAAATCATAGTTAATTTTGATTGATCAGAATAGTCGAGTAATATGCATATTACTATCGTAACGTCGGAAATGGATATTTCTATCGTAACGTAACAAAATTTGGAAATTAAAATTTATCAATTTTTTTTTTTGTAATTAGGGTTATTAGTTTTTCATTTGTTTATAAGTTATGAGAATTGGGTTGAACCCCAACAAATGTTCAATTAAAAGGAATTGAGATGTAGCTTAATTTCTTGTATAAAGTTAAACTTTACCTAATAACAAAAAATATATGATCATCCCAATTGAAAGGTGGGTAACGGATTTCGGATGTCGGAAGCTGATATTTCTATCGGATATTTAGTGTTATCGTAACGTAACAGATTTTGGAAATTAGGATTCATCAAGTTTTTTTATTAATTAGGGTTCTCAGTTTGTCATTTGTTTTAGTCTTATGATTTGATGAATTGGGTTGAACCCCAACAGATGTTCAATTAAAAAGAATTGAGATGTAGTTAATTAATTTCTTGGGACGAACATGAGGCATTGGGGTTTTGGTGAGGGGAATAGGTCATCGAGGATAATATGACAAACATCAAGTGAATTCAAGTGATATCGAACAATATTAAGTGAATATGAGCGAGATCGATGAAATTGACCAAGGTCAAATAAGGTCGATGGATATTCGATAAAAATAGAGAGAAAGATCGATCAAAATTGACCTAGTAGAGTGAGTTCGCTACAAAATTGAGGAAATTTTAGTGAGATTGATGAAAATTGAATGAACTCAAATGAGATTGACGAAACATTGAGTGATTTTTAGTGAAATGTAACAAAATCAAGTGAATTCAAAATAGATCGAAGGTTAGTTAGTGAGTTCAAAATCAATATTGATTTACCTTGTCTGATCCCATATAATATTCATTAACCTCGCTCAGTATTGCTTAATCTTATTTAGTATCCTTCAATCGAACTTGATTTTAATTGATTGCACTAAATTTCGGTTAAGGTGTTCACTTGTTTCACTCAATTTCACTTCAAATTAGTCAGTCTCGTTTAATTTTGCTCTTTATTTTTCAATATTACTCAATTTCACTCAAATTATTTCGACCTTATTTAGTTTTATCATTTGTGTATTAACATGTTGACATTTTGGGTAAATCGTATCTATTGCTTTGAGGGCTCACGAAGAACCCAAATTGGACAAACCAAAGTTGAATTGTAACGAAGGTTGATAAATAAATCGGATGCACGAGTTCGATTTAACATGGTAATGATGGATAAGTGGATAAACTAATGAAATCGAAGAGAAATTGAGTGAGGCCAACTAGCAATATAAGATTGATTTTTTTTTAAAAAAAGATAGATAAAATGATTGATAAAAAATAGATAAAATGATTGAGTAAGGAATAACCGATGGAGTTCAAGAGAAATTGAGTGAGGTCGACCGGTATTGGATAGAATTAATGGACAACGGGTGAAATTGACTAAAAGTCAATGGACATTTGGTTAAATGATGGATAACTAGATATTTGGTGTGGTAGGTTAAGATCAACAGATAACTAGACATTTGAGGTTGGAAGAAATAATTGCAAATTTTGTAGATCAACGGAAGAAAAAAACAAGAAGAAATTCAAATTAGTTCGACTAAAATTAAAGAGATTATGTCAAATTGGATAAATTAGAGTGACGAAAATCTAAATTGGGAAAACATGAATTAAAACTGTAGTGAAATTGAATAAATTAAAAAATAACTCTTTTGAATTGAGGCGATTGCCTTAGATTGAATAAATATAATCAAAATCTGATACTTCAAATGTAAATCCAAACGTAGATGAGCGTTTTCACGGTGAGGGGCCTACGAAGAAGCCAAAATTGGGTAAATCAAAGTTGAATTATAGCGAGATTAAAAGAAAATGGAGAAATTGAAATTTCAGTCCTTTTAAATTGAAACGATTGCATTGAATTGTATTGAATTGGGCGGAAATTCTCAATCACTTCCAAATAATTTGAGCCATTGAGAGACGTATGCTTTATTGGACGTTCTAGTTGTGATCCGTATATAAAAAAGATGTTAATTTTGGTCCGTCAGATTCGTGATCCGTATGAGATTGATGAAATTGATATAATTTGAGTAAGATCGATCAAAATTGAGTGTATTCAAGTCGGTTCGATAAAAAATTGAGTGAATTTTAGTGAGATTGATGAAATCATAGTTTGATATCGTTAGATTTGTTAGATCGATAATAAAATGAATAAGTTTGATCGAGATTGGATAAAATTCAATAAATCTAAGTGAAATCGAGTGAGATTGATAAAAATTGATATAATTTGAGTAAGATCGATCAAAATTGAGTGTATTAATTTTGAACCGTTAGACTGGTGATCCATATGAGCACAAGACGTCATCCTCACCTTCCTCCGGCTTATCACCGGCAGTCTGTTCAGGGTTCCAAACTCAATGGTGGCAACTAAACACGAGGGTTGCGCTCGTTGCGGGACTTAACCCAACACCTTACGGCACGAGCTGACGACAGCCATGCACCACCTGTATCCGCGTTCCCGAAGGCACCCCTCTCTTTCAAGAGGATTCGCGACATGTCAAGCCCTGGTAAGGTTCTTCGCTTTGCATCGAATTAAACCACATGCTCCACCGCTTGTGCGGGCCCCCGTCAATTCCTTTGAGTTTCATTCTTGCGAACGTACTCCCCAGGCGGGATACTTAACGCGTTAGCTACAGCACTGCACGGGTCGATACGCACAGCGCCTAGTATCCATCGTTTACGGCTAGGACTACTGGGGTATCTAATCCCATTCGCTCCCCTAGCTTTCGTCTCTCAGTGTCAGTGTCGGCCCAGC
>JAJJMC010009453.1:3325339-3393972 GCA_023531435.1 Papaver californicum | reverse complement strand
CATTCGCTCCCCTAGCTTTCGTCTCTCAGTGTCAGTGTCGGCCCAGCCTATAACTCTACCAAGCCTAGTAGCTAGGATTTTAGTAAAGATCTTAAGAAAAAAAAAAGAAAGGACCATCCATATTCAGTAACTAGCCCAAACTCTTTTTTCCAGACGATAACTAGTTACTAGCCCAGCTAACGAATATTAATTTTGAACCGTTAGATTGATGATCCGTATGAGTATAAGATATTAATTTTGAATCGTCAGATTAACGATCCGTATGAGTAGAAGATGTAAAACCTAGAACCGTCCGATCAGCTTGAAATGTTAATCTTGAACCGTCAGTTAAAACCCTATTCGTTATACTTATTGACCACAAAGTTTCTATTATTTACGTTTAATACCCTTCTATATAAACACCCTAACCCTAAGTTTCATCACTTCTCCCTTCAACGCCTCCCTCCCTAAACTTCTCCTCCTCCATTGCGGAACTTCTCCGCCTCCATCACTGAACTTCTCTAAACACCAAACACCACAACACCTCTTAGCTTTTCACCATGAGACCAACTTCATGTCACGGCAATTACTATTCTCTCACATCGATTCATGTTCATCTTCAGTCGGGCTCAATCTCTCCTTGGTTTACTGCCATGGCTTCAACACCTAACATCTCTCAACAAACCATCAACAAGTTCAATACCAGCTTCTTGCTCTTCAAACCATCAACAAGTTCAGTGACAAAACCCAAATTCTCACAAACACCATCATCTGTAACACAACCATATCCTTCAGATCTCTCTCGACCACAGACCCATTATCAGATTCACTGAATTCCTCTCACTATATATATGCAGAAATACAATAACAGGAACTCTCGACCATAGACCCATTATCAGATTATTGTATTTCTGCATATATATTCCGCATGAGACTTCACATCATATTATTATAATATTGAGTTATTTTATTAATTTCTTTCTTGCTCAAGTAGATTGTTTTGTTTATTTTGGATCGGTGAACCCAGTGTATTCTAAATCCAGTCTTGCTAACAGGTCCAGGTCTAATAATGGTAACTTGAGGTCTTCATTGTTTGTAGGTTACATTGCAAGATTTAGCAGATACTTATCAACCACCATTCAGGAGTTGTGTTACAGAAGGTAAAGTAAGTGGGATAATGTGTTCATATAATCATGTCAATAGAGTTCCAAGTTGTGCAGATTATGACCTCTTGTCTACAACATCCAGAGCAAAATGGAGCTTCAAAGGATAAGAATATATTTTTTCAAAAGTGGATTACAGAACAAAATCATACAGTAACAATTCTATTGTGGATGTTTAATGGGGAATTTGTGATCAGGTACAAGGATATGCCAAAACACCAAAAGACTATCATTAATGGGTTTCACTGTTTCAGTGTATTTTTTGCCATTTTTTCTTAGTTCATGTTATGTTAAAGCAACCGGGAATTTTGATCTGGGATCTTATGTATACTTGTTTTATAGATGAAAATACAGAGCAGTAGCCGTGAGTAGTTTGGGTTTTGTAAATTAATGGTAATGCTTGTTAGCTGCAACACAAGACTGGTCATTTCAGTGTTCTATTTTTTCCTTCTCTCTGAGGATTGTTTTATGTACCACTATTACCATTAATTGGTTCATTTGCTTCTTTCAATTGATCTTATCTTGTTGACAACTCTTAACTTTTCTAATGTCTTGGATTTTCAGTATAAGATAGCTTGGAAAACTGTTGTGCGAGAGTTTGAAGAGTAGAGAGAGAATACAGTGGTTTTGCATTTTGTTAGTCATCCACGATGCACAAGGATATGCAAAAACACCAGAAGACGCAATGGGTGATGTTCTCAATTTTACAAACAATTCATTACAAGAAGAATTTGAAGAAGATGTTCTCAAGTAGTCGAATTTCTAAATTGCTGAATTTTTGTTTGTTTTTTTTCCTGTAAGGAATTTAATATTTTAAAGAAATGATGTAAATTGAATTTTGTGATATAATGAAATTTAATTCAGTTTTTAATTTGGTTCATAATTTATTCAGTATTACTTTTATTTTAAAAATTGGAATCGGTGATTAGGATCATCGGAATCGGTGATTGGGATCATCAAAATCGGTGACTATAACAAAAGAACAGAATCCGTTTAACAAGCATACAAATTTATAGCTTAAAACTTTAAGCAAGCAACTTTGAAAATTCAAGCATAAAAATTTGACATCTTAAAAACTTTAAGCAACTAATTTTAGGCCAGTTTAAAAAGTTAAGCAACTAACCTCATTGCTTTTAGCGAGAAAAATAGTTTACTCGCTTAAAATCTTATCCAAGTAACTTCAGGTTAAGTTGTTTCATGTATCTAGCAACTAGGTAGTTTAATAGCTTAAAACCTTGAGCAACCAACTTCAGGCCAATCAAAATCAGAAATCACTTTTAGCGAGCAAAATTATTTGATCGCTTAAAACTTTAACCAAGCAATTTCAGAAAGAGTTGCTCCATGTATCTATCAACTAAGTAGTTTACTTGCTTTAGAATGATTGGTATATCTGAAGCGATTGATATTTTACTTGCTATATTGGTTGGTCTAGATGTTAAGCGATCACAATTTTACTTGCTCCATGTTAGTTGGTCTAAATGTTAAGCAATGAGAAAAATACTCGCTTTAGGTTAATTGGTTTATTACTAGAGCGATTGCATGGTCACTCAAGGATTTGACATACATGGCTTTGGGCAACCAACGGCGCGAGTGCCACTTTTAGTCGCTATAACGGTTATAGCGACTTAAAAGGGGCTTTAAGCGACTTAAAACGAGTATTCGCTTAAACCCATTTTTTTTTTGTAGTGGAATATCACAAAGATTCTGATAGATGGAGGAAGTTCTCTTAATGTGTTGTTTTATGACACGTTTCTGAAAATGGGATTGAAAGAAGATCAGTTGGAGCCATCTGGCTACACCATATATGAATTCAATGGGGTAGCGTCAAAACCAAGGGGTGAAGTCACACTCGAAATTATGGCTGGACCCTTGAGTGTCGCAACAAAGTTCAGTGTAGTAGAAGCACCCTCATCATACAATGCCATCATCGGAAGGCATTGGGTCCATCAGTTGAAAGGGGTAGCATCAACATATCATCTGTAATTGCAATTTCCGACACCTCAGGGAGAAATGGAAATTAAGGGAGATCAGAGCATGGCGAGAACGTGCGCCCTCACGGAAGAACATATAAATCAGGAAAGAGCTCAGCAAGTGAAAGCAAAGAAGAAAGAAAGGAAAGTCCAAGCTAAGGAAGGAGCAATAAATCATTATTTGGCTGAAGTCGCAGCCAGCAAGTCAGGCAATGAAGAAGGAAGAGATTCTGTAGTCAAAGGAGATGAGTTAGGAGCAGAGAAAGGTGGTGAAACCTCACAATAGCAGCTCAAGGGGGATCCCACATTCTTAGGAGTCCCCAAATCTACTTTTTCGCTTGTCGAGGAAATTAAAAACATCAATGTTGGAACGTCAGAATTTCCAAAGGTAGTTAAAATTGGAACCCTGATGAGCTCAGAAAGGGAGCAAGATCTAATCAGTTTACTTGAAGAGTACGCAGATGTATTTACGTGGAAAGTAGGAGACATGACAGGAATTAACCCAAGCATTGTTCAGCATGAACTGCGTATACATCCGGGCACCATACCATTTCGGAAACGGATGCGGAAGGTATCACCTGAATACCATGATCCAGTAGAAAAGGAATTGAAAAGGTTAATGGACGCATGTTTCATTCGAGAAGTGCGCTACCAAATGTGAATATCAAATATGGTTATAGTCCCAAAGAAGAATAGAGGGGTGAGAATTTGCATAGACTTCACCAACTTGAATAAAGCATGTCCAAAAGATAACTATCCACTTCCAAGCATTGGTCAATTAGTAGATGTTGTTGAAGGACACGAAGCCCTTTCTTTTATGGATGGACAATGAGGATATAACCAGATTGCGCTAGCCGAGGAAGATCAAGAGCATACTGCATTCTTTACCCCGCGAGGATTATATTGTTATACGAGAATGCTGTTTGGATTAAGAAATGCAGGGGCAACCTACCAACGATTAGTGGATGCAATCTTCAAACCATGGATAGGACGCACATTGGAAGTATACGTAGATGACATGCTGGTAAAAAATAAGATGGAAAAGTATCATTTACAAGACTTAAGGGAGATTTTCCAAGCTTTGCGCAAATACAGAATGAAGGTCAACCCGGAAAAGTGCATCTTTGGAGTTACATCAGGGAAATTTTTGGGTTATATGGTCACGAAAAAAGGAATCGAAGTCGATCCGGCAAAAATACAGGCTATTGTAAGTATGCCATCCCTAAGAAATGTTAAGGAAGTACAGAAGTTGAACGGATGCCTAGCAGCGCTTAGCAGGTTTATCGCAAGGTCATCAGATAAGTGTAAACCATTTTTTGATACTCTAAAGAAGAGAAGCAAGTTTGAATGGAATGAAAACTGTGAACAAGCCTTTCAAAACATCAAAATCTATCTTGCGACTTTGCCCGCATTACAGACTCCTTAGCCAGAGGAGATCTTGGCCTTGTATATAGCTGCAGCAGAAGATGTTGTGAGCGCAGTGCTGGTGCGAACAAATGATAAGGTGGAAAAACGATCTACTACATTAGCAAGACTTTCAACCTTGCAGAGAGGAATTATACCAAGATTGAACAGTTAATATTAGCACTGGTATTTGCCACGCAGAAGTTGCGCACATATTTTCTAACACATTATGTGCGAGTACCTAGCAAGGCTCCGCTGGAATCAGTGTTAAAAAACGCAGGAAAATTTGGAAGAATTGCAAAGTGGAATGCTCAGTTAGAACAGTTTCATATTCTTTTTGAGATACAAACTGCTCAAAAGTCCCAGGTTTTAGCAGATTTTCTTGCAGATTTTCCATCAGATGATGACTTTGAAATCCAGGGATTACCAGGAATAGAAGAGGATGATTCTCAGGACATTTTGAATCCTGTCAATTCTCGGAGATGGGAAGTTTTTGTTGATGGAGCCCGAAATAAAGAGGGGGAAGGAAATGGGATCGTAATAACAACACCTACGGGAGAACGATTGATACATGCATTTCGTTTAGAATTAGCACACCAACAATATAGTAGAGTATGAGGCTGTGGTTCATGCCCTCCGGTTTATCATTGAACTAGGAATTACCAATGTACGGTCGACAAGTGACTCACAATTGATCATCCGACAAGTTGAGCTGAAATATCAAGAAATTGATAAAGATTTGATTGAATACAAAAGTATTGTGCAAAAGTTAGCATCCCAAGTTCCAAGCATCATTTTTCGCCATTTATCTAGAGATAAGAATTGTCATGCAGATACGTTAGCATTCATTTCCTCAATGATCAAAGATCCAAATACATCTACCATCAAGATTGGACGCATCTATGAACCGTCAATCAGAATCTGGGCAGTTGAGAACATGGAAGATGAAATAAGTGAAGATCTTGAAGATCCAACCACAAAGAATGATGTAAATATACCCCAAAAACCAAAGGATAGACTCATAGAAGAAGATTGGAGGATTGCGCTACATCAATACTTGCAAAAAGGAATATTACCTGCAGATACCAAGGAAGCAAGGAAAATACAATTAAAATCCGTTAACTATCAGTTAAGTTATGGTATTTTGTATCGAAAATCCTTCATGGGACCACTACTTCGGTGCTTATCGCGACAAGAAGGACATCAAATCTTAACAGATATACATTATGGTGACGCTGGGAATCATAGCGGAAGACGATCATTGGCCCTCAAGGCAAAAACGCAAGGATATTATTGGGTCTCAATGCAAAAGGATGCAGAAGATATGGTCAAAAGATGCGAAGAGTGTCAACGCTTTGCAAAGAAGATCCGAGCGCCGGCGACAGAACTCAATTCAGTGCTTAGTCCATGGCCATTTGCAAAGTGGGGAGTAGATATTGTCGGACCCCTACCTGAAGGAACGCGGAAAAGGAAGTATCTAATCGTAGCAACGGAATATTTTACTAAGTGGGTAGAAGCCAATGCACTTGCGCACATTAGAGACTCAGATGTGTTCAAATTCTTGTTTGAGGATATAATTTGCAGATTTGGAATCCCAATAGAAATAGTTTCATACAATGGACAACAGCTGCAGGGAAAAAATATCGACATGTTATTTGAAGCCTTCAACATCCAAAAAAGAAAGTCAACTCCACTTTACCCCCAGAGCAATGGACAGGATGAAGCTACCAACAAGACAATTGCACTCAATATCAAGAAGACTCTGGAAGGACATCACAAGCGATGGTGTGACCAACTTCATAACACTCTATGGGCATATCGCACCACAAAGAGGTCCGCAACTGGAGAATCACCATTCTTACTTATGGGGCAGAAGCGGTCATACCAACAGAGATAATTTTACCAACAACCAAGACAGAGGCATGGGAAAGGAATTTAAATGAAGATTTAATGCTAGAAAAGTTGGATGACCTGGAAGAAAGAAGAGAAGTTTCATTACAAAAGATGGAGAATTATCAAAGAAGGTTAGCAAATGAATATGGTAAAAAATTAAAGCTGCACAATTTTGTTGAGGGACAGTATGTTTTGCGACAAATTCCAGAATATCAAAAGAATAAAAAGGAAGGGAAGTTTGCGCCCACTTTGGGAGGTCCTTATATCATACAGGACATTGCAGGACAAGGATCCTATCATTTGTGAAATATGGATGGAGAAGTCTTGCGGCATCCTTGGAATGCGCAATATCTTAAACCATATTATCCCTAACTTTCTATGCAATCGTACAATAATTTACCCTCACAGGGTAAAGCAATTAAATGCAATCTCTCATAGGAGACCCATGTAAATGTCTTGAGTGTTGACCATAGGGTACATCCGCTAGCAAGAGATGCCCTACATGACATTAATTATTGTATCAGGCGTCACCCAATTCAGGGGATGCTCAGGGACCGCGTGGGTAGTTTCCTACTGGCCAGAGAGAAATTACTATGTGAGCGCACCGTCAAAAGGAGCCCAAGGTACAATAAATCCTTGTGGTCTCAAACTGCACACTCATTAATCAATTTGTTTTATGATTTTATTGCAGGAACAAAAGTAAAATATCAAACGCATGAAGAGAAAATCAAAAAATAATTATTTCTATTTATGTTTCATAACAGTTTACAAGAGCAAAAATGGTATACAATAGTAGCCAGACACAAGAAAAACTTTAAGAAGAAGGATCAATGTTAGGAGCCGGGTCAACACCAGAAGCAGGATCGGAAGCTAAAGCAAGGGAAGCATGCTTAGGAACCATCTTGCGCACATAGGCTTTGGACCAACCGTCCTTCTCAACCCTTATTGACTCAGCATTTTACAGAGTTTCAGCGACCGGTTAAACAGGATTTAGAAGACAATAAAAATATGATCCAGGATAACTCTCAGGCTATTAATGATCTACGAACCCAGGTTGGTCAAATCGCCGAGTCTTTGAGAGAAATAAGGCTGTTGAAGCCCGACTCTCAGCCGAAGAAGCTTGTTTCTACCAGTACGCAAGCTTTTCCTCCGACACAGCTAGGTCATCAGAAACAACTTTGATAGCAGTTGCCAGTTAACATCTGCTTCTCTCGCTTGGGAAGTTAGGAGAGTAATTTGGTCTTGCGCCTCAACCAGTTTAGCTGTGGCTTCTCCAAATTGTTCATTTACTTCCTTTAGCTTTTCATTGGCTTTAGAAAGCTCTTTTTCAACCTCAGCGGACAAAAGCTTGACATTCTTCAGCTCCTTATCAGACTCCTCAGCCTTGGCTGCTTCTCTCTTAAATTTTTCCTCAAAACCTACAGAGCAAGTAGAAGGTTGTTAGACCATGTAAAAAGCAAGTAGGAGTAACTCTTTGATATAAAATAATCTACCTCTAGAAAGGGACTCAAACTTTTGTACATCCTGGACGTTTTTGTCATTAGAAAGATCAAGGAATTCAAATTCACTCAGAAGGTTAGCATAATCATTCTTGGATTGCTAGAGATCTTGTTTATATTATGTAACCTCAGTTTCATCCGCTAATCCTCTATCTCGCCACAAATTGATCTTCTTTGTGCGTTTATCAATTTCTCTTTGTAAACGCTAAATATCGCAATCTCGGTGAAGGACTTTATCTGAGAGGCTGCGAACTTGTGCTTGAGCTTCCGAAAGAGCTTTTCCTCTAGCATGAGAGTCCGCAACTGCGTTATCTCTTTCCTTGATAAGCTGCGCTACAAAAGTTGAGTGTTTGGAGTCATGCTGTGGCCTAGACTGAGAAAATTCGGCAAGTATACCTTTGCGCTCTATGCAAAGCCTGCGATTTTCCTCCTCTAATTTATTTACCTTCGCCATGGATTCAGCAACGCGGTCATTATTCCATAAAATAGCAACACTAAATTCCTCCTTTTTGTTAATAAAGTCTGTGTTTAAAGATGCATGCTTCAACAAAAGTTTTTTGTACGTAGAATTAATTTCATTCCTCTCATCCAGTAATTTATTGAAGTTTTCCTTGACCTTTACATTATCCTCGTTGACTTTCATTACATGCCCATGTAAAGATATGACTCTAGCCCGCATCTTAATAACAGTGTTTGAATCCCCCTCTGATCCCATAAAGAAGTTCAGAAATATGCATTAAAATAAAAGAAAATAACATAGAAGATGAAGTATTGTAACCTTGGCTTTGAAGAGTTGACAGTTGCTGTTGGAACAATTCATTTTCTTGCTTTAATTCAGCAGTGCCATCCTCCGACAATCGGAGGAGAAGTGTGTCGGCTTCCGCTCTAACTTTAGCAAGTTCTTCTTCAGTGCTCCTGAATTTATCCTCCATCATCAGTGAACGAGCCTGGAAGAACTTGTATGCTACCAAAGAGCAGCTCTCATTATAAACAAGCTGCGTAATCAAAGATGAACATCAGGATAAGAAATAAAGGAACAAAAATCAATAAGGAAACAAGTTATGAGAAGTATATCTGCATAAGAGCCTGCTGCGGACGGGCATATACGCCTCCATATGCTACCGCAAGGATCTCAGCAAGGGTGGAGGGCACCTCGACGTCAAAAGGACAAGCTTTATTTACATTGTCCTTTTATCATGCTTCCATCATTGTGTCAAAAGAAACAGAACGCATGTCCGCTCGCAGTTTGGCAACTGAAGCGGAATCAGTAGGCTTCGGCTGAGCATAATTAGGAATCAGAAGCAGGTCCTTTTCCTTGAACCAACAGAACGCCTCCTCTTCCTTTCCAACAAGATTATCAGCCTCGCAAACACTCTTGCCCTTTTCTCCACATGAGTCTCTCTCTCCACTGGCAATTGAAGCTACATATCTTTCTTCTTCAGGAGGAGAAGTCAAATTTTCTACATCCCCAGTAGAATCCACTGCATTCTCTTGAAGAGGTGAGTCTGTAATATCGGCAACCCCGACTGGAGTAGGATCAGCTAGTCGGCATCCAGATCCTCTTCTGAGGAAGCAGATACAGCTCCAGTTTCAATTATCGTCTCCAGCCTGGGAGGAACATATTTAATTATATCTCCGCTCAGCTCGGTAGAAGGCGTAGCTTGCTCCTTGTAAGCCAAATCGTCTTCGTACTCAGAAAGTGCAATGTCATCAACTTGAAATAAAGGAGAATGAGACAAAAAATAGGAGAGGTTGATGTTTGCATCCAGAGAAGGCTCAGTGTCTTCCACTTGAGGAGCTTCAGTTGCAACATCCGCCAACGCAGCGGAACGAGAAGCTATAGGGGTTGCGCTCTGCTCCTTGCCGGCTTCTATTCTTAAAATAGGCTGACTAGGAAAAGGATTAGTCCTAGCCACCGTCTTAGCAGGAGCGCGAGGAGTAGCCTTCATTTTCTTCCGACCCTGTTAATATTTCAAATGAGTTAGCAAGGCGCAATATTAAACATTCATCTAATAAAAGACAGAGCAATACCTTGTCAGATGGAGGAGTAGCTTTGCGTTTGGTGCCCACATCGGTCTTTAAATTTTCTCTCTCTTCTGGGGGCTGCGCAAGGATAAAAATAAGAAAAAACTTGCGCAACATTTAAAGATCAAGAGAATTGAAAGATCATTACTTACCACATCACTAAAATGGAAAGAAAATCCATCGAAATTCAATTCCCATGGACGGTAGGAGGGGAAACGTTTCTGGAAGCTCCGCACAGTTCTTTTCGAAGCCCGACCATAAATCCAGGGCCCTTCAATCACTATTGGAGTTAAGTACCACTGGTAGTCATGGTCCCTGCGCAGATTTTCTGTCAAGGGCTCGTTCATTCGCGGGATGAGATTTATCTTTTTATTATCAATCTCAGACAGCAAACGAAACCCGTCACCTCCCTGCGACTAAGACCGACGCTCCAATTCATATAATTCTTGTAAGCAAAAGAATCGGCGTATGACAAGTGGAAGTTCTCCACTGTGTAATGGACGCAGTCCGCAGGATTAGGTGTATAGCAGGTGAAACTGGTTTCCCCGACACTGCGCATGCTGCATTCGTCCATTCTCACACCAGTTCCCGTTGTACTGTACAACTGAATGCACCATGCTGCTTCTAGACTGGCCACATCTATCTAAGACTTCAAACTGATAGGAGAATTAACTGTCGTATAAGGGTAGCCTTAACCCTGCGTCTATTCCACCAACGACAACCAGCAATCTGATGGGAGAGTAGTTCAAATTCATGATCATGTTCATGGAGATCTTGTCTCCTTCGGGCGAGTTATAAAGGGAAACTTTAAAGTCCTGAAGACCATATTTCCTCTTGAACACCTCAATATCCACATTTTTGAAACTAAGAAGCTCACGAATCCGATCGCTTCTGGTAGAAGACTTAACAGGAGGCAAAGCAAGGCTGCGAATTCCTTTTATATACACTGGCCTACTTTCATCTCTCTTTTTGCTAACAGGGTACCGAGAAGATTTCTTCTCAGAGTGTTGGTCATCATCCCGATGGGAAGTATGTTTGGGGGCACGACTACTATCTTTTCTAGATAGGATTAATCTGCAAACCAAGAAAAAACAAGGTTACAATGATGAACAATATAAAACAATGCAAAACTTTAAAGGAGAATCAACATGTAAAAAAAATTTCTACAGAAGAAGTCTAATAGTCTTACCAGTAAAGATATGAAGTTAAGGTGTTTGAATCAACGAAGATTTGTTCTTGGGAAGTAAAAACCTTGATCAACAAGGAATCTCAGAAAATTTTAAGGAATAAAGACTTTAAGAAGAAGAAGACAAAAGAAGATCAAAAGTGCAGATAGGAAATCAGAGAAAAACTTGGAAAGCGAAAAGTAATGGACAAAAAGACAAGACTTACTCTTAAATACAAAACCGGTGAACTGATACGACTGCAAAAAGGAACTCAAAAGGCGCAAATCCAAACGATGTGTCTTCTTGGAAACATGTGAAACCGTCGAAATTCAAATTTATTAGGGGCACAAAACCCAAAAGTCATCATTATTTTTTGCCTTTTCGAGTTCTAGGCACGTGGGAAAGAAATCCAAAAGACAAAAAGGGGGCAAATTGTAGGGGCATAAATTCATCGGTTCCACGCGTTTACATCTTAAGAAGAAAGCATCGCATTATGGTGCACCGAGAAGTACAAGAGAAAAATTAATGATAAAGGAAGATAGCTATAATACATTTGTCACACATCAAATGACACCGGAAGCAGTAAAGTCAGACTGGCTTAACGCATGTGAGACACGTGGAAAGAATGCAAGTTACGAGAAAAAGCATCATTGATAGCCAAGGAAAACATCTGTTCTCTACAATCATCTGCGCCCTACTTTCATTTGCGCTCTACAATCATCTGCGCCCACTATCATTTACGCCCCACAGTCACTTGCGTCCTATTACTCACACACTATAAGTTTCAATCCTGAAAGCACAACCAAGCTCCACATCAACAATAAACAAGAATGTATGAGGATAAGATCAGGACTACCACGTGGAAGATTGTCAAGACACGTACCAAAATACAATGATACCTGACTAGACACATGGCTACAACTGCAAGTAAAAAACAATCAACATCAACACTTGGCAAAATAATGCTGACACAAAGCAAGATAACTTCAACACGTGTAATACACATCCCCAAAGCAAGAGGCGACACGTCAAATTCCACGTGTCACACACCCAGCACCCACGCAATAAGGACAAAGGACCAACAGTCGCTCAATCCAAAGAGAAGCTGCGCACCAGCAAGCGGAACCTGCAAGAAGCATCACGAAAGGAGTAAGATGAGCTGCGCTCAAAGTCAAGATAAGATCAAACATGTCAAATAGAGATAAGAATAAGTAAGGAAGAGGGACCCATCATATTTTGCTATAAATACCGATCCCCAAGTAGAAAGAAAGGGACAACAGAAGTAAGAGCAAAAACTCCGAAAGAAAATCGAGAAGTGGAAAAAGCTAACATTAGGTTAAGGACTCTATTATCTTTAAGTACTTCAATTCTTTATATTAGTATATATACAAAGATAACGTATATAAATAAGATACCATATTTATCCCGTGGATGTAGGCATAATAGCCGAACCACGTTATATTTTGAGTTGATTTCATTTAGTGATGCATTTGACATTCTTTTAGAGACTTCTTCATTTTCCTTCCAATTGCTAACAAAAGTATTTAATTAACATGTAAATTCATCAAAATTCTTCTTAATATTCTATCGGATTTGTGGTGGCCCTTGACCATCAGATTTTCGGTAGTTACAAGGTATATCCACTTGTCATGCTGCAGTTGCATCTTCTATGGACAACAAAAGTCAAATAACCTAAACTGTAACTTGGCGAAAGATCTCTTTAATTCTTTATTTACGCATTTGTTAATCCACATGGACACATTTTTTGCATTACCAAACAAATTTACTGGTATTCAAATGGGAAGAGTCATGTACAACTGTATTGAGTTAGTAGTAACATTTTCCCATTTTAAGTCAGGGCGGCAATATTTACTTATCTAGCAGTTAATTGATTACAAAATGTTAACTAATTGCATTTAAAAACATTTAAAACATGTATTTAGCATGGTATATAAGATGGAGATATAATTAAATATTAAATAATACTTATCTTCCAAATAAGCTAGATGTTGTAGTTTACGTGTCCTGCTTGCTTAAGTCTGCATTGTTCTTTCGTTGCGGATCAGCAGTTTATCATCCACATTAGAAGTTGTTTAGCAAAACGAACTCATAAGTCAGATATTAGAATTGCATCAATAGCTGGTGTTGATGGTCGATTTTTGACAAAAGTGAAAATTATAGAATCACTGCCCTATAATAGAAATATCAAATTTATACAAAAGAGGAGTGCATGTTCGCTCTAGGAAAATTGGCAAAGCCTAGTATAAGGCATGATATATATAGTGATTGCCTAGGGTTAGCACCAAACTCTATACGGCACTGGGAACTCCCATCACCAGACTTATTACGGCGCTACGACGCTGGGGACTTCCCATCGCCACACTCATTGCGGCGCTAGCTCTTGCGCCAAGACCCTCATAACGCTGGGTCTTCCCAGCGACAAACTTATTACGTCGCAAGCAAGCTAGCGCTAAGACCCTCACGTCGCTCGGGACTTCCCAGCGCTATACTCATTATGGCGCTAGAAAGCTAGCGCTGAAACCCTCACTTCGCTCGGGACTTCCTAGCGCCACACTTATTACGACGCTAGATTGATTTTCACGGCGCTGGGCTAATCCTAGCGCCAACTACTGTTGGCTACGGGAATTTCCCTGGCGTCATACCTCTATCATTCACTCACTCACTTATTCTCTCATTGTTGGCTCCCTCTAGTACTGGTATTTGCTAGTGTCTCTTACTCCTTGGTGCAACACTAATCCTTCGCCTTACTCATGTGTGTCTCAAGTATGAGCTACCTTCTCGAAGCCATGAGTCGTAAAATTCTATGAATAAACCTCTTAGATGAGATCGTCATTAAGATGCCATTAATGGTTATTCACATTATCACTGAGTACCCAACTTACTCAAATGCCCACGACTGGTGTCACTGCTCATAACTAATCTCTTAGAGCTTATTGCTCACATCCTATTGCTTAGAGATCATCGCTTATAACTTACTACTTAGAGCTCATCGCTCACATCATATTCACCAAATATCAACGCTCAGAACATGTCTATGAAATCATCATAGCTAGGGTTACACAGGAACCGACTCGAAAAACCGAAACCGACAAAACTGCAAGTTTTTAAACCGAACCCGCCCGTTATGGGTTGGTATATGGTTTTCAAATTAAATAACCGTTCATGATGGTTCGGTTCAAGAGTTTAGTATAAAAATTGATCGAACCCGCTCGTATAAACCGAAATACATTTCATTATACATATTTTCAATGAAGGACTCTGCAGTGTGGAGAACATTTTACAATGCCAGAAGGCTAATGATTTTCTGATTGCAATTGCATATTTTTCAATACCCATTGAACTCCTATACTTCCTAAGTTGCTCAAATCTGCCCTTCAAATGGGTACTTTTTTCAGTTCATAGCATTCATAGTCCTCTGTGGATTAACTTATTTGCTCAATGGATGGACTTATGCGCCACACACGTTCCAGTTGATGCATGCCCTTACCATCTTCAAATTTTTAGCCGCTCTCGTCTCATGTGCGATTGCAATTACCCTTATCACTCTTATTCCTTTGCTTCTCAAAGTCAAAGTCAAGGAGCTTTTCTTGAATAAGAAAGCTTGTGAGCTCGATCGAGAGGATAAAATGATGAAGCAACAGAAAGAGACAAGCTTACATGTTAAAAAGCTTACCATGAATTAGAAATTATCGAGGTAGTTGCTGATCAGGTTGTTGTTGCTCTTTCTCATGCTGCTGTCTTAGAAGAATCTCAATTGATGAGAGTGAAACTTGAGGAACAAAATCGTGCATTACAACATGCAAGAAAAGATGCGTTGATGGCAATCCAAGCAAATAATTCATTTCAGAAAGTGATGAGTAATGGCATGAAAATATGTTTGAATCTTAGGGAAATCATTTCATTTGATAGTTGATACGGTTTAAATCGTAAAAACCCGAACCCGACCGAACCCGATTCGTGTCGGTTTAAAACCGACCCGCCTCTGGAGGTTTGGTAGATGGTTCTGAGTTTCAAAAACCGCCTATAAACGGTTTGGTATTTGGTTTTGGTTCAAAACCGAACCGACCGCCCGATGTGCATCCCTAATCAGAGCTCAACACTCAAATAACATCAATATACCAACGATAAAACGTTACCCATGCACCACCACTCTCGCGCCAGCACTAGCACCACTCAAGCGCTAGTACCACTTCAGTCCCAGCACCACTCCAGCACTAACGTTACCTAGGAAACTTTATCTCCATCATCACTTAATGTTAGCAGCACCATCCATCTTCTCAGGTCTTCTCAACCACAGTTCCTCGAGGACGCACTTTTTTCCCTAACATGGTTTCCTATGGACGTGTCGCTGCCCAAGCATCGTCCCTCAAGGAAGATTCACTACTCAAGCTCCGTTACTCAAGGAAGCTTCATTACTCAAGCTTCGTTACTCGAAGATGCGTCAAGGCCCTAGCGATATCAATATTGGATGTGCCATTGCTCTAGATACATCTTCTTGGAAGCATAACCTCCCAAGTAACGTTACCTCTGGACCCGCCACTACTGGAAGAACCGTCTCTGAGGTACGTTTCTAGGCTAGCGCCAGCTTTTTCACGGGGCTAGAGCCAACTACTTCCATGGCGCTGGCTCAGTGCCAACATTAGCCTCTCTAAAACGCTAGGACAAAGCTAGCGCCAGCTACTTCTAGGGCGCTGGCCTAATGCCAATGCCAGTCTACTCACATCGCTAGCATTAGCCCTGCACCATCCCTAGCCTATCCTCGATAAGCATGAAGCCAATACTTAGCCCTCGAGAGCATGACACCAATATCTTGTTGTAAATGGTGGATATTTGAAAAGGGTTAGAATTGTAAAATTGCCCTCTGTCCGGAGCAGAAAACATACAAATATCCGCGCATATTTGTAGTTCTATATCGAAATACAAAATACTGTATTTCTACATATGTTCCGCAAGAGAATTAAGAATAATGTGTCTACAAGTAGCTACATGTGTTCTATACTGATCCCGTAGTCTCTCTAAATACATATAATATTTATGCCATATCGAACTGATCTCAAGTCGCATAACTTCCATGGCTGATTCCTTGAAATCGTCGTATCATCAGTTTATTTCCACAGCGCAGCAAGAAATAAGTTATATCTACTCTAAGAACAACTGATGCCTGATCTTCGAAGACGCATCCTAGATTAATGTTCGTTTCTTGAAGACACATCTCAAATACGATGACCGATCCTTAAGAACGCATACTAGTTTCAATGGCTGATACTCAAGGAAATATCGTATCACAATGATCGATCCCTGAGGATGTTCTCAAAGCTAAGTAGTTCAGCCCTCGAGGACGCGTCATGGCCTGATGGCTGGTCTTCAAGGAAAAAAACCAAACCCTAATACTGGCCATGCCATAGATGCACCTTCCAAGCGCCAGGTGCAAGGCTAGCGCTGCACATTTCTGCGCTGGCCGAGCCAACGCTGCATTTTCTTCATGGCTCTAGACTTAGCTAGCGTCAGCCACATCTGACGCGCTCCAAGGGTCGCGTCTTGACCCAAGCGCCGATTCTCGAGGGCGGAACAACCAATTTTTGCTCGGACCTTGCGAACGCGGGTTTGTTTTGTGGTCAATATCTGAGAAAGCGTCATGCTCCTAGTGCTGGTGCTGCACTCTCTTTTGTCCCTAGCTTATTTGCTAGCTCCACATCACGACTTTATCCTATTGCTAGCGCCGCATTTATCTTAAGCATGTTCTCAAGCAAGTCTGCCATGCTTAGATACTGAGGACTCTTGAGTAATCTTGACTTCAAATACTTCCAAATTTATGCCTTGTTAATTTTAAGCTAGTACATGACTATTAAACTTACTATTTTCACTAGACTCGACACTGACAAGTCTAGTTAAACAACTTAGTGAACTGAGCACCTTGCCTCACTAATTTAAAAAGTTATTGACTTGACTTAACTAAAATAGTGGTAGCCCATGACTCCACTACTTTTGTAAGAAATATCAAATACATCACATGGGGGGATTCTCATTGGGGTATTGGTTTGGAGGTCTACGACGACGTGTGATGTGGCAACACATCCACGACAAGAAGGTAATAAGTAGTGGGACGGTTAAGAGTAGTTAATAGAATGAGGAGTAGTGGTCATACAGTCCTTCTGATTTATCGGACATGACTCCACTACAATCTCCATGATCATCACTTCTCCATCTCTTGACAACCTCCACTACTAACGAGAAATAAGTGTGTTTATAACAAGACTATAAATATATGGCTTCATGCATTCGACATGGCAAAACAGAGATCTCTCCGAGAGATAATCTAGTCTTCAATTACATACCGATCAACCCATCATCTCCACCTTTGTTACCGAAGCAGGACGTGAACGACCATCTCTTGGTTTAGGCTCGTCCTATTCGATTTTGATCTCTCGAACCTACAGAAAGTACTCTTTTGCAGCACATTTGTTTTCACTCTAAAAGACTTGCTCGGTCCTTGAGAACTTCTAGAACCTTGACTTTGAACACTTCTAAATTTGTGTCGTTTACAAGTCTTGTTACTTCAAGTTTTATACAAATACTAGAGTTACTATTTTTACTAGACATGACACTGATCAGTCTACTTATCCACTTAGTGAACTCAGCGACTTGCCTCACTAATTTAACATGTTATTTTTCCTATCTTAACCAAAATAGTAGTATTCCGTGACTTCACTATTTTCTACGAGATATCAAATACATCACATGGGGGATTCTCATTAGGATATTGGTTTGGCGGTTTACAAAAACGTGCTATGTGGAAACACATCCATGACGAGAAGGTGATAAGTAGTGGGACGGTTAGGAGAAGTTGAGAGAATGAGAGAGTAGTGGTCATATAGTCTTCCTGACATAAAGGACATGATTCCACCACAATCTCCAAGATCATCAGTTCTCCATGTCTTCATAACTTCCACGACTGCCGAGAAATCAGTGTATTCACTACAAGACTATAAAGATGGCTTCATCTATTCGAAGAGAACAGATCTATCTCACAGAGATAATCAGATTTATAGTCATAAATATACATAATTCACCATAGTTCAAAAATCACACACTGTAATTTCATCACACAATGATTACTCAACCTTTTCTTCTTCCCTCCCCTAAGATCAACCAATCATCTCTACCTTTGTGACCGAAGCAAGACGTGAACGACCATTTCTTCGTTTAGGCTCGTCTTGTACGGTTTTGATCTCTTGAACCTACAGAAAGTTCTATTTACATTACATTTGTTTTTAACGTAGCGGAAGCGTATAACTTGGATCAAAGATCCAATGGATAATGAAAACTAGTGTGAGATCAATAGATTCACGAAAGTAATAATAAATAAAGATAATAAATAAAAAGATAACGTTGATATTAATCCAATAATAACATTGATTGTAGAATTATTATTTCTCTACAATGCTAGGCCTTCTTATATAGGCTTCAATAATTCTAAATATAATGAGGACTAGAAAAGGAAATCAAACTAAACTAGGAAACACATTAGAACTAGAAAAATAAATCCTAAATTAAGAAATCAATTAGAACTAGGAAATAGAAAACTTAAAGAGTTTATGAGTAGGATGTCATATATCAGGCCCCCTTCTTGAAAAGAACTCGACTTCGAGTTTGGGATTGAGAGAAAAACACTCTTGCAAGGGTCGTAGGGTCGGAAACGAAGACGAAGTCTATCATCCATCAGATACCTCGAGTTCGGTTTAAAAACACAAACACCGTCACCTCCAGGGTCATAAGGTTGAAAACGACGACGAAGATCTCCATGCCTACTTTGATCACGTTTCGAGTCGTTACTGTCAAGTCTGTCATGTGTTTTATATCTCAGGTTATTCTCATTCTGTCTGTTTTTGCGCTCAAAGTCATCAGTTGTGTTTCCATTGAATACTTCCTCATAAATCTCATTTCCACCGTGCTGGGTGTTCCCATCTTCTATAGTGCAACCTCTCAATTTACCAGTTTGAAGATCTTTATGCTTGTATTCAGACCACAGCTTAAAAACACTCTGAATAGAGCCCACTTGTATCCTCCGGTCACCAATCAAGGGATTATCCATCTTGAAATAGACTTGTTCATATGCCTCTTTTGTGTCGAACTTGATGGAAACATACCATAAGATGTCTCCATCTCCAGATTCATATTTAAAGTCACAGATCACCTCAGCAGCGACTACAGTTCCCAAGCGTGAAAATAATGTATCCACATCTTCATCTCCGGTGACTGGACCTTTCTTACAAATGAATAACAAGTTTTCTAGGGGTTTCACGTCAGCATGAGGAACGTCATCGACCTTCGTGTACTTAATCTTGCTGTAGGTAAACGTAGGAAAATATTTATTGCTTAAACTTGATTCAGCTTTCCAGAAACATTTCTCATTCCCTTTCTTTATTTCTTCCTCCAATGCAACTTCCCCTTGATTAGACGCAAGAACCTGTTGTTGTTCAGTAGAGTCACCCAACTGTTCGTTAACAATATTATTTCTCACAGCACAGTTAACCAGTTCTCGAAGGATGGCTACGTGAGTTGAGAAGTCAGAAATCTCTTCCATAAGTAGGACATTGGGTGCAATTTTACTTGTAAGTGAAAATGCTGCTTTAACATACTTATCTCCTCCACCAAACCATTCTGATGCAGTGCTCGACATCGATGTATTAATAAAGGTTGCAACTTCCTTGGTAGCAACATCGTGGAAAAATATTGTTTCCCTAGTATTCGGAGGACCAAAAAGTAGAATTCTCTTGCACGGCTTTGTAAGTGGTCCTTTGCTGAATAGTTTAGTCCCTGCAAGGGAAACATCACTAAGTCCTTTGTGTCCTCTACAACTCCTAACTCTTCACTGACATCGAAAGTTATTCTGATATCATCTGAGAAGCATGAATAAAAAGGAACATACTTCTCCAGAACACCGAAATCCCTTATTGGTGGAGCACGATCAATAAAGTTGTTATCATCTGCTATTTGAAACCCTTTCTTAGCTTTCTTTCTTCTAATCACGTTGTTGTTATCCTCTGGCTCTTTCCTGCCAATTATTTTTCTTCTCGTATTGTCGATGGGTAGACATTCAACATCGTCACCTGACTCTTTTGGCAATGAAGTGGAAATCCCAAGTACCCTTGTCGAAGTATCATGGATGACCCAGGGAGAACCGTGATAACTAGATTGCCTAATTAAAGATTTCAGCACCCCCTTACTTACAGTAAAATTCCTTTGTATCGGATCATTAATGTTTACTTCCGAACTCTCAGTAACCTTTATATCTTTGCCAATCCGACATACTTCATATTTGATTTGGTTACTGTCCACAAAAATCTGAAGTATTTTGCAAGGAAAAACATAATTCTCTGTTCTGTTGTACAATTCCAAGCCCTCAACCACTTGGTGTTCCTGTAATTTTCTACTAATAGTGACAAGTAGATCTCTTAAAGTAGATGTGCATGACTCTTGCACATCAACCATTGTTGGAAGAATTGCTGATTTTTCACACCTGTAAAACAAAGATTAAGCACAAAACAAAAGAAGATGGCCGAGTCACGACCAGGTCGCTCTCTTTAAGACGTTTCGTGACTCTGCCTTGAGTTTGTGCAAGCAGTTCTTTCTTCGTCACAACGTTCCCAGGATAAAACAGCCGAGAAAAGAAACTCCCTATCAATCTCTTACGCACACAAGAGAGATTGAACACTCCACTCTTTCTAATCTTGCTCAGAACCTTAGCTTTCTTGATTAACAGATTTCTCCAAAAAACAAAGAAATACTTCTGTGTACCTTTTTGTTCTCTAACTCGGTTTTTTATTGCCCCAAAAAGAAAATCAAACGAATCAATTTTGAATTATTACAATTGATGGAGAATTAATGTATACCATAAAAACAGCTCAAAACGTATAAAACATTAACCAAAATGATTTCAATTAAGATACGTAATTAAGGGCATTAAAACGTAATTGAAAAAATCTTTTCAAATTTCAAAAATTAAATTTGGATTTCAAGAGACCTCCCAAGACCCCGCTCCCGGACTAATGTACGTGCACATATACACCCAATTAGTAGGGGAGGGGGTTTGAACTTGTGACCTACCTTAGGAGGCCCAAAATCCTTTACCACTAGACTAGAGATTGTATGTTGATATAAATGCAAGAGAAAATTGTTTTAAACATATATCCAAACAATCCCCCACTTATATTTTTAAAAATCATTGAGCAAGATCCGTACAGTTATGTGCATAAGCAAAGGTATCTTTCGATTTTGAACCTTTACTCAGTATTAAGTTCTCTAAACTCTGAAATAAAGTGAACATATGTCTTTGAACTCTACGAGAGAACAGATTACTTAAAACACACACAACTATACTAAGAGTAAAGTCCTAATGCCAGCACATTACGACCTTGTGCTTATCCCAGTTTTAATGAATGACCTAGAGAACTGCCCATGTTCTCATAGAAAGCGGCCACACTTTCACATTCACATAGGTGAGTCTATCAAATGTACTCCTGTAGCTTGGTACCCCAATCTAAATAGATCTACAGACAACATTAAGAGTTAAAGAACTCAACCTTAACTCGCTTCAGGATATCATGCCATGGGAAAGATGCATGACTCTATATCCATATCATTTGTGAATTGTTATTCCCTTTGAACCTATTTCTAGGTGGGTATCCATCACAAAATGACTCAATTTCTAATGGGCAAAAGTCCCATGCCTTTAGAGGTAGTTAATACCTTTTCTCTAGCTAATCCTTTCGTCAAAGGATCAACTAAGTTATATTCAGTCCTAACATGATCCACACGTACAACACCAGTTGTGAGAAATTCTCTAACTGGGTTGTGCTTTCGACGCAATTGTCGATTCTTACCGTTATAATAACAGTTTTGTACTTTTGCAATAGCCGCGGTACTATCACAGTGGATTATGATAGCTGGTATCGGTCTATCCCATACTGGAATATCATAAAACAAGTTTATCAACCATCCTGCTTCTTCACTAGCTGCTGCTAGTGCTATCAATTCAGACTCCATCGTAGATTGAGCTAGAATTGTCTGTTTCTTTGACTTCCAAGAGACAGCACCTCCAGCGATATTAAACAAATATCCACTGGTGGCTTTGGAGTCACCTGAAAGGGCATTCCAATCAGCATCGCGATATCCTTCAAGGAATTCGGGAAACCTCTTATAGTGTAATCCTAGGTTAACAGTCTTTTTAAGATACCGCATAATCCTCTCAACTGCATTCCAGTGCTCCAAACCAGGACAACTGGTAAACCTGCATAAAACCCCCACTGCATACGCAATATCTGGTCTGGTACAATCAGTTGCATAATGAAGACTACCAATTATACTAGCATATTCAGATTGTCTAATGCTATCACCATTATTCTTAAACAGTTTAACACTAGAATCAAAAGGAGTACTCACAGGTTTATAATCAAAATAATTGTACTTCTTTAAAATCTTTTCAATATAATGAGATTGATCTAAAGAAATACCATCATCATTTCTAGTAATATTGATTCCCAGAATTACACTAGCTTCACCTAAATCTTTCATTTCAAAGTTAGAATTAAGCATATTCTTAGTTTCTTCAACCTCAGACAAGTTAGAACAAAAAATTATCAAATCATCCACATACAAACAAATCATGAGGCATGCATTGTTTTCAAACATATAGTATATGCATTTATCACTTTCATTAATTCTGAAACCATGTGAAATCATCAAATTATCAAATTTGTCATGCCACTGCTTAGAAGCTTGTTTCAAACCATAAAGTGACTTAACTAACTTACATACTTTTTGTTCTTGACCAGGAATAACAAAACCTTCAGGTTGGTCCATACAAATCTCCTCTTCTAACTCACCATTCAAGAAAGCTGTTTTAACATCCATTTGATGAACAACAAGATTATGCACAGCAGCAACAACAATCAAAACATGAATAAAAGTCAATATAGTAACAGGAGAATAAGTATCAAAGAAGTCTACATTTTCTCTTTGTCTAAATCCTTTAGCTACCAACCTAGATTTGTATTTGTCTACCGAGCCATCATGATTCAACTTCCTTTTAAGTACCCATTTACAACCTATTGGTTTGCAACCAGGAGGTAAATCTGCTAAGTGCCAAGTTCCATTAAAATTATGAGAGTCAATTTCATTGTCTATTGCTTCCTGCCAAAAACTAGAATCTGGAGAATTAGGTGCCTCTTGAAGACAAGAAGGGTCTTCCTCTATTGTATATGCATAAAAGTCAGGACCATAGTCCTTCTCATTCCTAGCTCTTTTGCTACGCCGAGTTCAACTTCAGTGTCCCTAGTTTCTTCAATTCTAGGTTCTTCTATTCTAAGTTTAGAACTTGTACTAGGTGCAACATTAGGTACAGAACCCCCACTATTTATAGATTTAAAGGGAAATCTATCTTTAAAGAAATTTGCATCAATAGACTCAATAATAACCTTATTGTTAAGATCAAAAAATCTATAAGATTTACTGTTTTGAGCAACCCAACAAAAACACATTCATAAGCTTTACTAGATAACTTTGATCTTTTAGGATCAGGAATATGAACATAAGCTAAACAACCCCATACTCTGAAATAAAAAACATTTGGTTTTCTGTTTTTCCAAAGTTCATATGGAGAAATTTTTGTTTTTGAATTTGTAATACGATTTAAAACATAACAAACAATCAACAAAAATTTTCCCCACCAGTGAGAGGCAGCACCAGAACTAAGTAAATATGCAGTCACAAGAATAGTAAAAGTACGATTTTTTCTTTCAGCTTTTCCATTCATTTCAGGGTTATAAGGAGCAGTTTTTTCATGTATAATTCCAGAAGATTCATAAATTTCAGTAAAAGGTTTAGAATCATATTCAGTGCCTCTATCACTACGAAATCTCTTAATTTTCCTACCAAATTGATTTTCCACTTCAACAATACAAACTTTAAAATTTTCAATAGCTTCATTCTTATGACTTAGCAAGTAACACATAAGTATAATTAGAAAAATCATCAATAAATGTCATGAGATATCTTTTTCCATTTCTAGTTAATACACCTTCAAATTCACATAAATCAGAATGCACTAACTCTAAAGGTTCAGATTCTCTAATAACAGATTTATGGGAACTCTTGGTTATTTTTGCTTGACTACAGAATTCACATTTTTCAAAGTCATGCATGGATAGTTTAGGAATAAGACCTAACTTGCTCATGGTATCTACTGATCTACTGTTCACATGACAAAATCTAGCATGCCAAACATTAAAAGTACACACCATATAAGAAGAAGATGCAATTTTATTCATTTCAACATTAAGCTTAAACATTCCATCAGTAGCATAACCTTTTCCTACAAACATTCTATTTTTAGTAATTGTGTAAAGATCAGATCCAATAGTTTGATACAATCCAGCTTTGTTGAGAAGATAGCCGGAAACACGGTTCTTTCTCATTTCTGGAGTGTGAAGGACATCTTTTAGCATAAGTGTCCGACCAGAAGTAAACTTCAGTTCTACCGTACCAGAACCTTTCACAATAGTGGTGTGAGAGTCTCTCAAAAACACTTTCTTATCCTTGATTTCTGTATAGCTCTTAAAAAGGGACCTATCAGAACAACAATGACGCGAATCACCACTGTCTATCCACCACCCATCGGATCCACCAACCATATAAAACTCTGGGTCTGAAACCATGGCAACTATAACGCTTTCAACAACATTAGCTTGTGCGCTATTTTTGCCTTTGTTATTTCTGCAATTCCGAGCTATATGGCCTGGTTTACCACAGGCATAACAATTAAAATCATAATTAGAATTCTGTTCATTTCTTGATGGGGGTTGGTTCTTGTATTGATTAGGTTTTCCTTTCTTGGTCAGGTTTCATAATCCTTTTCTTAGGTTTCAAACTCGCTTGAGTATGACTTTTATTGTTTGAAACAATAAGAACCTCTTCCTTTTTATCTTGTTTCCGTGCCTCTTCTTCAACCCTGATTTTAACAATCAAACTTCCCAGAGAAAATTCCTTAGTTTTATGACGCAAAGAATTACGATAATCTTTCCAAGTGGGAGGCAACTTATCAATCATTACAGCTACTTGAAATTGTTCATCGATTTTCATACCTTCAGTTAGAATTTCATGAGATATTTTCTAAAGTTCATGAGCCTGAGCAACAACCGATTTTTCATCCACCATTTGATATTTCATGTAACGGGTTACAACATATTTCTTCGATCCGGCTTCCTCAATATCATACTTTTTCTGTAAAGCATCCCACACATCTTTAGCAGTATCAAATGTGGAGTAATATTCATACAAATCATCAGATAAAGCATTAAGGATATAGTTTTTGCAATCAAAATCATCATCAACCCATTTTTCATAGGTTTTTTGTTTTTCTTCAGCAGTTTGTATCACAGTAGGTTCTTCAGTCGGTTGTGGAATTGCACTTGCAGTAGGTTCATCTTTTGGATCAGCTGGTTTACAGGAGGTCACCATCATGTGCAGCTTCATCAGTTTGAGATAAAAGAACAACTTTTGTTTCCATCTTCTGAAGTGAAGTCCTTCAAACTTGAAAGGCTTATTGATATCAGCAACAATTTTCACACCTGCAAAACAAAGATTAAGCACAAAACAAAAGAAGACGGCTGAGTCACGACCATGTCGCTCTCTTTGAGACGTTTCGTGGCTCTGCCTTGAGTTTGTGCAAGCAGTTCTTTCTTCGTCACAACGTCCCCAGGATAAAAAAGCCGAGAAAAGAAACTCCCTATCAATCTCTCACGCACACAATGAGATGTTGAACACTCCACTCTTTCTAATCTTGCTCAGAACCTTAGTTTTCTTGATTAACAGTTTTCTCCAAAAAAGAAAAACTTATGTGTACCTTTTTGTTTCTCTAACTCGGTTTTTTATTGCCGTAAAAAAAAAAATCAAACGAATCAATTTTGAATTATTATAATTG
Organism: Papaver californicum; assembly: GCA_023531435.1. Lineage (NCBI taxonomy): Eukaryota > Viridiplantae > Streptophyta > Magnoliopsida > Ranunculales > Papaveraceae > Papaver > Papaver californicum. The sequence continues at coordinate 3,367,872 of JAJJMC010009453.1, read as the reverse complement.
ATGGAGAATTAATGTATACCATAAAAACAGCTCAAAACGTATAAAACATTAACCAAAATTATTTCAATTAAGATACGTAATTAAGGGCATTAAAACGTAATTGAAAAAATCTTTTCAAATTTTAAAAATTAAATTTGAATTTCAAGAGACCTCCCAAGACCCCCAAGGCCCCGCTCCCGGACTAATATTATACACGTACGGGTACGTGCACATATACACCCAATTAGTAGTGGAGGGGGTTTGAACTTGTGACCTACCTTAGGAGGCCCAAAATCCTTTACCACTAGACTAGAGATTGTATGTTGATATAAATGCAAGAGAAAATTGTTTTAAACATATATCCCAACAACCATGGTATCCGGCGAAATCAGCTCGGTGATACCTTTTGTTTTGGAATCTGCTTAAGTACCTCATAAGGAGCCTGCTCACCATCTTTTGAAGAAATCTCCCTTGAATCTAGTAAGTATTGTGACCTTCCGTCCCAACGAACAATGTACTTCGAGTGTTTTTCTAACTTTAATTGTTTATGCCATAATACAGGAAAACTCAAAAAATTAACATAACAAATGATGTTATGGAAGCTTAAATTTGGCAAAACAAAATCAATATGAGTAGTGGAATCTCAAGACAGCAGATTTCTAACGAAATTATCAAGTTTCTCTTGAGTGTTGATATTTTTAGGAATAAAAGTAAACGTGTTCGGAGCAACAAAATCAGGGGATTGTGGGTGCTTGATTTCAACAACAGTAGATATTTCTTCGTTGTCGTTCTTTTCTTCTTCATATAAGATAGGTACTTGTGAAGTTGACGTTGGTGTAGGATTTTCGGAACATGTATCGTTATCAATATATTTTTTCCTATATTTCTCCATAACACAATCGAATATCTCATCAAGGCTTTTCCATGAATCTGTCATAAAATATTCAGTTTTTTGTTCTAATTGTGTTTGTTGGGTAGGAAGAGTTTGAAGAGGTGCATAATGATTGGAAGACTTACGTGATCCCATTAAACGATGCAATGTTTTTCCATGAAGAAATCAAAACTATGCATGCATTCATTGTAAATAACACCTAAACTTGAAATCCAGGGTTCGCCCAATAAAACGTGACAATTGTTCATGAAAGATACTTCACAATAAGCAGTATTACGATACTTACCATTGTGGAAACTAAATTCAAGAAGACCGCCATTAAAATCCCATTCACCACAATTGTTTTTCTTGAAGTAATTTGCCACTGCTAAGGACACATAATTTCTCGGAGAAGATGGATCAAGAATAAAATTAACAATCTTTCCACCTATTCTGAAAGTAATATGAAATTCTTTCTCCATGATAAAGAACTTGAAAGTCAAGGCACTCAATGGAGGCTCTCAACCGTGGATAAAAACAAAGTTAAGACACTCAATGGAGGATCTCAACCATGCTCCGATACCATTTAACATAGCGAAAGCGTATAACTTGGATCAAAGATCCAATAAATAATGAAAACTAGTGTGAGATCAATAGATTAACAATAGTAATAATAATAACATTGGTTGTAGAATTGTTATTTCTCTACAATGCTAGGCCTTCTTATATAGGCTTTAATAATTCTAAATATAATTAGGACTAGAAAAGGAAATCAAACTAAACTAGGAAACACACTAGAAATAGGAAAAGAAATCCTAAATTAAGAAATCAATTTGAACTAAGAAATAAAGAACTTAAAGAGTTTATGAGTAGGATGTCCTACATCATAAAACAGCTGGTGGATCGCACTTAGAGAATCAACTCTGTTATTCATTAGACAATCAATTTTTTTCATTAAACTCTGATAAAGATAACAAAATTGAGAATTGTTTTTCGAATTGATACACATAATTCATATGTTCTAGTTATATTACATGTGTTGTTGCATCTCAAACAACTAAAGCAAATTTTGAATGGATTAATTAAAAGCATTCATTCAAGAACGAATACAAATAGATATGAGTTCAAACGTTATAAAAAATTGACAGTGAATCAAATTCAAATTGCTTTGATGGGCAATAGAGATTAAAGTAATGAATTCAAATATGAACTTATATTTTCGACCGAGAGCTTGATCAAATTTAGTCAAGAACCCTAGAAAAAAATTTGTAAATTTTTTACCATTTTTTTTGAAAATTTTTTGACCCCAAAAAAATATTAAGATGAGATTAATATATATTCAAACTGTAATCATGAATCAGAAAAAGAAAAAAAAGCAACGAAATCAAATCTGTATACCTCTCTACAACACCAACACCTAATAGATCATGGTATCTTCGATATTTACTTGTTGGATCTAATTCAACGAACTGTAATAAACCGACCCTCCACCGATATTGTCCCCACTTAGCCACTACGGTCATCCAACAATGTGTGACTTTTAACGGGCACGCTGCGTTCATCCAGCAACAGTTTCCCAGAATATAATCCATCTTTGGATTACTCCCAAGTCCCGCCCGATCATAATAAGCTGCAAAGTTTTTTCTAACCCTCGAACAATTGCGTTGAAAAGGTCTCGGTGTAATTTTAAGGTATATCATTACTTATATTCCATTCGGCCAACCACTATCGAATATTTGCTGTTACAATCTTACCCCTTTAGATTAGAGTCGTTCCTGCCACTCATGAGACCAGTACCTAGCACACCTTGTCCATCGAACTCTCTTACACTCAGCAAGTGACCCGTTGTCGGCTTTGATACTATTTGTAATGACCCGGTCCTCTAATAATATTGTCCCCACTTAGTCATTGCGGTCATCTTACAGTGTGGAATTTTCAACAGGCGTCACTGAGGTCATCCATAAGCAGCTTCCCGGAAGGTCACACGTCCATGGATTACTCCCTCCCAAGCACGCTTAACTGCAGAGCTTTTTGCCAACTCTAAAACCAATTGTACTTAGTGTAATTAGTAAAGGTCAAACCATTACTTATATTCCATTCAACGAACCGTATCTTCCGAATCTGGGTATTACAATACCACCACCTTAAATTGGTGTCGTCCTTGGCTTCAGATTATAGATCCCCAGATATTCGACGTTCCCTACCACTCATGAGACCAGTACCTGACCTAATCCGTTCAACATAACTCTTAACCTTTGACAGGTGTCTCGTCGTCGACTCTGATACAATCTGTAATGAACTGACCTTCCACAGATACTGTTCCCAGTTATCCACTGTGGTCATCTAATATAGTGGGGTTTTAAAAGGGCACCTCTACGGTCATCCAGCAGCAGCTTCCGAGGAGGTCACCCATCCAAGTATTAGTCCCGCCCGAGCACGCTTAACTGTAAATTTTTTTCAAATCCTAGAACCAATTGTGCTGAAAAGTCCTTGGTGTAGTTTAAGATATATCATTACTTATATTTCATTCGGCCAACCACTACCTAATATTGGGTGTTACAATCTCACTCCCTTAAATTGGAAACGTCATCGGCTCTGGAATACACCATCTCAGATTTCCGACGTTCCCTATCACTCATGAGACCAGTACCCGGCACACCCCGTCTAACGAAATCTATCACCCTAGCAGGTGATCCGTCGGAGGCTCTAATACTATTTTTAATGACCCGAACCTCTCCTGATGTTGCCCCCACTTAGCCATTACGGTCATTCGACAATGTAGATTTTTCAATGGGCATCGTTGCATTTATCCAACAACAGCTTCCTGGGAGGTCACCCATCCCTAGGTTACTCCCTTACGAGCACACTTAAATGAAGAGCTTTTTGCCAACTTTGGAGTCAATTGTGCTGAAAAGCCTCAGTGTTAGTAAAGGTCAAACCATTACCAATATTTTATTCGGCGAATCCTACCTACTAAATCGGGGTATTACAATACCACGACCTTAAATTGGAGCTTTTCTCGTCTCTGGAATACATATGACAGATCTTCAACGTTCCCTGCCACTCATGGGACCAGTACCTGACCCAAGCTGTTCATCGTAGCTCTCTCACCCTCGACTGGTAACCCGTCGTCGGCTCTGATACCATATGTAATGACTCGACCCTCCACCGATATTAGCCCCACTTAGCCACTGCGGAAATCCAACAGTGTGGGGTTTTCAACGGATACCACTACGGTCATCCATCAACAGCTTCCAGGAGGTCACCCATCTTTGGATTCCCGTCCGAGCACGCTTAACTGCGGAGTTTTTTCTAACCATGGAACCAAATGTGCCAAAAAGCTTCGGTGTAATTTTAGGATTTATAATTACTTTTATACCATTCGTCCAACCACTGGCGAATATTAGGTGTTAAATTTCCCAGGCTCCAAAATATACAAGTCCATATCTTCGACGTTCTCTGTTACTCATGAGACTAGTACCTGACACACCTCGTCCAACAAACTCTCTTACCCTCAGCAGGTGACCCGTCGTCGGCTTTGATACTATTTATAATGACCCGAATCTCTACCGATATTTTCCTCATTTAGCCATTGCGGTCATTCGGCGGTGTGGAGGTTTCAATGGGTGTCGCTGCGGTCATCCAGCGACAGCTTCCCGGGAGATCACCATCCCTGGATTACTCCCGTCCGAGCATGTTTAACCGCAGAGCTTTTTTTCTAACTCTTGATCCAATTGTGCTGAAAAGGCCTCGATGTTAGTAAAGGTCAAACTATAACTAATATTCCATTCAGCAAACCCTACTTGCCGAATCGAAGAATTACAATAACACCACCTTAAATTGGAGTCGTCCTTGGATGCAAAATGTATATTCCCAGATCTTCGACGTTCCTTGCCTCTCATAAGACCAGTAAATGACCCAACCAATCAGCGTAACTCTCTCACATTCGACAAGTAACCCGTCATCGGCTATGATACCATTTGTAATGACACGATCCTCCAACGATATTGTCCCCACTTAGCCACTACGGCTATCCAGCAGTGTTGGATTTTTAACAGGCACCACTGCGGTCATCCTGCAACAACATCCTAGGAGATTACCTATTTTTGGATAACTCCTGTCCGAGCACGCTTAACTGTAATTTTTTTTCTAACCCTGGAATCAACTGTGCTAAAAGGACCTCGGTGTAACTTTAGGGTATATCATTACTCATATTCCATTTGACCAACCACTACCTAATATTGGGTGTTCACGAACGATTCTTTTTAATCCATAAACCTTTTGATCACAAAAATATCTACAGTTTTTTTCATGAAACAATCTACAAAAATCCATCAAAACTTTATATTGAGTATGATATAAATTAAACAATCATTACTCACGATGAAATCGAACCAGATCTTCTCTTCAATCTTCTATTTACTCGTGAAATTAAAATAAGAATAACCCTAAGTTATTTTCAATAGTGAGAGAAAATATAAAATAAAAAAATAAAACTGAAAACGAACATACGATTCTTTTTGATATATATATATATAGGGCATTTTAGATATTATAAACCAGATCTAATAGTTTTATTGATAATCCCCAAAGTTAAAAATTTTGAACCTAGAGGTAACAAAATCCTAAAATTAAGCAGTTAATAACGAAGGATCTATTTTACATGGTTTCTTAATGTCGAACCCATATAGTATATAGTAAACTTAACTGACCCAACTGCAATTAAGAAATGAACAGAAGTCATTAGGTTTCTGACTCACTTTTACAGTTACTCGATAACTTAATTATTGGGCTACGAATAAGAATTAAAAAAGGTCAAATTTTAAATTTTGATCAATATAAAAATATCTAACGATCAAAACCAGATGGATTATGATTAACTAAAGTAATACGATATTATAAACGAGAAAAGCTATAAAATAAAAAATTCTACGATCAAATCTACTTTTTAATTTTAGGAATACTGTCTGTTCCGCATGCTAAGATGATAAGTAATTAATTTTATATTTATTAATTAATAGTGTGTACCTAGTAAAATCTTAGAATTGTTATTGTTTTTCGTGGAAATCCTTCTAAACTTTAAAATTTTGTTGCAAAATCCATATTTAGATTGTTTTTCTATATTTGTATGCATCTTGATTTTGACACTGACAAAATCTTCTTCAGCCAATGCATGCAGAGTAAATCCAATTTATATATAAGATCCTAAATACGTGGTTTAAATTTAAAAAGAGCCGGTCTGTTTTATATATATTCACAAACTTTATACCAAGTTCATACAAACTAATAAATCGCCCGTGAATGCAGCCAACATGATCAACTCTCTTATAATCCAGCATTATATAAGTGTATTGCAGAGTTTTATTTTATATGCTTGCTCTTCTTTTTCTTCTTGTGCTGTGATTTACTCTTCCTCGTAGGTATTGAAGATGATGATGAGATTAGTAGCAGAGATAATAACAGGAAGTTTATTTTATGTAGATGTTAACGAAAATGCAACAGTTGAAGATCTACAGAAAATAATTGCGATCCAACAGAAATTCCGGTAGATCGGCTCATCATTATCATAATGATAACTAATCATGATCATGTGCAATTACTAAAATTGTTGATAAACGATGGAGATGTACTGTTTGAGTATGGAGTTAGAGATGGCTCCCTTATTTATCTTTGTTTTTCTTCACCCCCATCGATAGATGTAGAAAATGGTGATGAAAAAAGGTCCCATGATAATCATAGGAGTAATTTACTTTTCACTTTACCGGATTCTCTTTTCTTGTATGGTCCTACTCAGGATCATTACATTCCTAGTAGGAATCCAACAGCAGCTGTTCCGCTCAAAACGTCCACCTCTCTAAATCATTTTTTTCTAAAGATCGACCGCTAATGAAGTTTTATGGAGGGCTTTAACATGCATGTATGTGGATTTTACCGAAGATGCATGATACTGCAATAAATATTAACCATTAAAAAATAAAAATATATATATAGGCGAAACATACAAAGATGGTCGTTTGTAATCTTTCAATTCATATAGAAAATAAATTACACGATACGGTGCCTTAAAAGGAGACATCCATTTTCCATGCGGTATTACATTTTCACATAAGATTTTTATTATTGAGAATAATTTGATGTTTGCCCTCACAGTTTTATCAACAGTGTTTTCGGGGGTTAAAAAAGAGAGACTGAAATTAAATGTTTGGCTTATTTTGTCTGTCATTACCCTGTACTTAGGATCTTATTCCCTCGTTGATAGGCAAGCCTGTGGCCAATATATATATATAGGTGTTTTGAACTGCTCACAGGTGAATGTGGTTTATATAATTCACACAAGTCTCCTCGTCGTGAAAGAAGTAATAAAAGAAGGCAGAATGGACCGAATGAGTGTTTTATCTAAGCCACAGTAAAAATCTAGAGAAAAAAAACATCATATAGTTTCGAACTAATCAAGTTTAGATGTATAATTGCTGACCCTCCGACTTTTTTAAGCTTATTTGGTCGAGTTGAAGCTCGAATAAGCACAAAGCTCAGTATTCACGACTAACAGTTCCTTTAAAAACATACAGAAAATCCCCATCCTCAACGCCATGCCAATGGAGACTACAGTCGTCTTGCATGATTCTCTGTTTGTGAATGAAAAAATAGTCATCTTGAGGAAGAATCTTTCCATCTAATAATACCTGCCTAATCTCTCTAACTGTATTAGATTCAAACATTTCCAATGGAATTCTGGCGGAATTAAGTACAGAGGTACTCTGAACTACCAAATTCAATCTTCTCGCCGAAGGTTGATCGCCTCTTATTGGATGATTCACATTTCTATAAAACACGGATACTTCAGATCCTTGGCATATCCCATACTCGCATAAACTTCGATAGTTTTCATTCATCTCGATTCCACTAAAGCTAAGTACTGTTCTTTTGATTGGACTTCCGTCAATTCCATGGATTTTCTCTTTCAAACTTGCAACCGTTTCAGTTCTATCGACTTCAATAATAGTTTTCCGTTTTGATATCAGAAGAACAATTTGAATTCTATTAGGATCAATTTCAATAACAAGTTCTTTCTTCTTCATGTTAAGATCAATTCTTGTTCCTTCGACAATGATTGGATAATCTCCCATATCAAGTCCATCGATTAATTCCAACCCACATACTGTTAGGATTTGTGTAGATACTTCGATACCCAAGCCTTGTTCGATTCGCCGTTTTATTTCAAGAACAGACTCGCTGAAACCAATCTCCATCGTGAATTCGCCGTTTTTTGTGATAATAATGACATTCATGGTGCTTCCCCAAGAAAAGAAAACGTCAAATATCTCCAATGACTTTTCAGTCTGTAAAAAGAAATTTCAAAGATTAAATAAGCTCTTATATATTTTTGCAGAATTGCAATAACCAATTCTACGCCCTTCTAGTAAATCAAAGAAACAGAATTGTATGAATAGAGTCATTGAAAGATAATGAGAGTTACCATTTTGCCTTTCTGTTCATTCTGGAAATCATCATTCTGTTATGTGGAACTCATGCTTGAGTTCTTCGTTGGGCTGGTTTCCTTTGCACATTTATACTTTGGTGAGGCTTGTACTTTCCCTAACTTCTTGTATTGTCTATAATCTTTTTTTTTTTTAATATCTTAATATTAGTTTCAGTAGCGTTGTTGATTTTGGAAGTTTTCCTCTTATAATTTTGGCCTTCTATACGTATCATATCGCTTTCACCTAGTCCGATTGTGGACAGTGAAGAGTTTTACCTGACCGAGTATCCAAAATTCACATGGATTTGGATTTACGCGGTCGTTGAAAAAAACAAGAATAACAAGTCATAGGAGAGTAAAGGCAGGACTCTTTCTGAAACTAGTATTATAAGGAGACCCACAAACCACAATGACTTCTTCAACTTTGGATGCAAGATTCACTTCCACTAAACAAATATTAAAAGAGCTAGAGACTTCTTAATAAGTTCATGATGCAGAATCAAATTCAGCTCACAATCAGTCTGCAAGTATTGAGTATTTGCTACAACCTTTTTTCTGGAAATGATATTTGTTAGTTGTTACAACCTAGAAATTCAAAGTGTTAAACAATTCAGCAAACCTCCTTCGATCTACTGCACTCAAACTCATCTCGCCCAGACCTGACCATGAACATCTTTCTTGTAGTACCGTTTATCCCATGACCAAGGAACATCTGAAGAAATGGAAAAAGAAATTGAAAATGGGGTAAAATACTATGTTGTGATGAGAAATGTATACATATAACAGAAGTAAGAAATTCAGTAGTCTCTGGTAGAAAGATTGCTGACCTTCAGAGGAATATGGCTGTGGAGGAAGTTCATAGGGAACTGGCAGTGTTATCACTTCAAATGATGAATCTGTATTCTTGTTTCCTTTCCAACATAGAGTTACCATTCTCATCTGGTGATCTTCACCGTTTTTCGAAGATTCACATTTAACCTGATATATAAATGAATCTGATTATTATTGTAGATAATGGAAAGCAAAAAGCTTGACGTATACAAATTCGGATGACAAAACACATTTACCTGTGGAACCGCCATTATCTGTACAAGAAAAACTGCAATCTTTTATAGATGTGGGCAAGAAGAGCACCCCCAGCTAATGTGATTGATGGAATAGACACCAAGAAACATCAGTCATTATGAATAGATCAATCCTACATATTATCTGGTTTCAGTTAAATTTATAATTTAACAATTAAAATCTATGAAACAATGCTTAGAAACAGAAAATGTTCAAATATATGGGTTGGCCTACACAGTTGAAGAAAACATACCTCATAAGACCAGATCATCAATTGGGAATCCTTCTTTTAGAGTGCACCCCAAGCAGCTTTACTAAGATTTGCCGAGGTCAGAAGGAACCAACTTTCATGTGGGGAAAAAAGAATAAAGTTACTTTCTCGACAACAAAATGCAAAGGGAAGAATAACTACCGATGCATAAATAAAGTAGTAGCATTGTCATAAGGTAAGAAGTAATACTTACGCAAGGTTTTGACCTCTGTATCGGGTATACGTCTTTATATGAGGCATTGCACAACTGGACAACCACACACATGTTAATACATCACGAGATTGAACAAGAATTACGAGGTTCACCAACAAGGCAACAATGTTAAGAAAAATCAATGGGATACCACATTCATTGGTAATATGTTGAAAATTCGTTGGGTGATTATTAAAATACCATCAGATGATGTCAGTTGTCAACAGGCTTTTGTAGACCATATAAAAAGGAAATTACCTATATTAGCTCCAAAAAGCGCAATAAATACAGTCAGTACCTGCGACCACTGTGGTTAGCCTTCCATTTGGCCCAATACTTTTTCAAGAAATCTTTCTCCACATTTTTTTGTGGGCTAGGAATGCAACTGCCAGCTGCATAGCGTACCAAACAAACAAACAAGCAAATCAGGCACGGCGAAAACATTCTGTGCAACTTCACAAATAGAACGCAGTGAAGATAGCGGATTGGTCACAAATGGACACAGAAAAAGATATTTGAAACCTATAGGTTACAATACTGTAGATAATAGAAAATAACATGATGTGACACAAAGAAAAGAGAATTTACCAATTTCTTTGTCAGTACTGACGGTTTATTTCCCCGAGAACTGGACAAATCCTTCTTGAGTAGAACAAAAATTACCTCTAAAGAGCACCGAACATCTTCAACTGTAGGCCAAACTATAAGTTCTTTTCCAAGTCCCAGAGACAACTTATCTTGAGTGGATCCCGATGACATTGATGATGCTAACTCGGCCATCCACTTTTCGTCCAAAGAACCAAGAGAGGAAAACTGTGACAAAATATTACGAGAAATATCTCAGTGATGTGCAGTCAGAAAACACAAAGTTGTCACTTAATTTAACAAATTATACCTGATACACGAGTGGAGACTTCTGAAAATCTTTATCAAAAACACAGTCCTGCAGAACACTACAAAGTTTCATATGTCCCCATTTTTTCAGATTGGAACCAGTGTGGTACCCAGGAACTGATCCAATTAGTCTAACCTGAAATGTTATCGCTAAGAAACAAGAATAGGAAGAAATGGTATTCGCAGTGATCGTAAGAGCTTCCAAAAAGTTAACAGGAAACGGAAAGGATTAGAATGACAAAGAGACTTCACAAGCAAGAAGAATATTAAGGTTTTAAAAGATACTGTTCTTTTAACATACCGCCGCGTTGCTATAATCAAACTTCCTGAAAAATGATGAATTGATCTTGACATTGTTGATGACTGGTAAATTGACTTCAATTTCAGGCCATTGCAGAGCTCAAAAATCATTAATTAACACCACTTTTGCTGAAAGTGTAGAAAGGCAACATAAGCTTTGCATACCATCAGAATAATTGATGCTCCATTTACTGATTATGTTTTTAAAATAAAGGTAAAATAAAAACCTAGGCTCTAAAGAACTAATAGCATAAATTTTTTAAGATAGACCATCTTAGAGCTACATACATCTTTGAAAAAAAACGTACCTTTAGCGCACTGAGATAATCAACCAAGTCATTTTCAAATCCACATCTTTTGTTTTGGTCATTTAGATCTTTCCAAGGAAAATCTTGCATCCATAAACCTTGACTTTTGTTGTTCCAGTCAACATGTATTAAGTTTGCAGTGTGTATAGCAACACGCAAACCTTTAAGATGAACAAGGAACATGGCCTTTGAATGGTGTGTACCATAGGGGGCTTGTGCAGAACCAGTTCGCAGGCTTATTCTTCTGACAGATTCAGATGAGACAAAATGATTACAAGTTGAATTATCTTTTCTTTGTTCGAATAGAACAAAGAGTTAGAGAGTTAATTTATCATAACAGAACTTTGAAGAAATAGTCATATGGTATAACTTGAAGAGCAAATGAACCTGCAAATGAGACAGTGTACCGTCGCCTTCACCGTGAATTACAAGCACACGAGGAATCCTTGTGAGAGCTGGGCAAGCTACAACCAATAAACCTCTCCCATGGTTACATCATAACACATAGCAATTTACGCATATGAAACCAATGCAGCAATAATATCAGGAGTCAAGTGAAAGCCATAGGAAAACATAAAAGCGAACGACAGCAGGCACAACTCACCAGATATCAACCAATCCATATCAACCATATAATTTGAAAGAACCGCCACGAGCACATTTCCCTACTAACCAAGCAAGAAAATATCAGTTTTAAAACAGCTATCCAAAATACAGGACAAAGATACAACAATAACAAACTCATAAATCTCATCACATTTCTTCTTTGTTTCTTATTTTATTTGGGTTCCTGTTTAATCATCCTCTCGTTATCTGAGTTTTGATCTTCTTGTCACTCTTGTATACTTTTACAAACAGTATTCTTTCTTTCGAATACATAACCCTTCAAAAAAATATGATTTGAAGTGTATTTCTCAAGTTGTTTTTCCCTATTCACCTGATGTTTTTATATTCTTACGTACCCACAGTCCCTAAAAGCTCTTAAATATCTAATTGAGTTTATCAGTACCTGCACATTCCTAGTTTATGTATTCATACTGAGAAGAATAAATATAGTTTTTACAAAGGAGATTGGAATCAAGGCACAAAACAAAACGTCCACCGAAGGACCAAACATAAATAAAATTAGGACGAACCTGAATTACATCTTGGATTGAAACTGAGGAGGAATTTGCCCATGAAGGCAGCTCTTTGACTCGCAGGAGTCGGAACCCTAAAGGAAGTTTATCCTTTGCAACATCAAACTGAGGAATAGTTCCACAACTATCATGAGAGTCGAAGCTGGTCTGACCCTGATTCATAGGATAACTAGAACTTCCTGTCACCATATCCCTTTTTAGAGCGGAGACATCTCTTATCATCTCATCCTGGACAACAGATCATAAAACACATAAAACTGCAACGCCTACTAACCTAGGTACAATAGTGAATTTGGTACGAAACACTAATCATGTTGGTCAAACAGTAACACGACATAGAATCGACATCCCCTTTAAGTGGACACACCTGAAGAGTTCTTGCAAGAGCTTCATCTTCATCCATTTGCCTCTTTCTCTTTAGATTTATGTTTCCATCTTCAGTGGGTTTCATGTCAAACCTTTTATCTGTACCCGAAGACAATGTAATTTCATCAACAGCCGATTTCACATACTTGAAAAAGTAATGCCTAGGAATCAACTCTACTATATCCCCATGTAGAAGTATAGCACTCTCTTTAGAAACAAATTTCTTCCTTCCATCCCCAAACTTAATAGCAATTGGATTCCCTCCCTCCTACAAGTACATTCTCATCCTCAAACAAAAAGATATAAAGCCAAAACCTTTTTTTATCTAATAACATTTTAGGACTTACCACAGTCACCTCAAGAGAACCATCAAGCGAGGCATTCAAACTGATGTGTTTACGGCTCACTCGTAAATCCCCATGTGGAAGAGACCGATATATCATCTCTTCCAATAACATTGATGCCCTCAATTATTTCTAGCTTGGGGATTGATTCATCCTCCTCATCCAAATTGGTTTTTACTGGAAGCAAATATCCAATTGTAACCTAGAAATGTATCAATATAAACAAGTGAGATACTTCTTTTGAGGAAGGGAAACGAAACTAAGAGATAAACAGAGACTTACCCGAGACCTAGTCATGCTTGACTTAAAGAACCATTAACAAGCTTTGATACAGTTAAGACCAGCTGAGGATACTGATAATGATTAAGATATGTGGGAGAATAAGGAGACAGCGAGAAAAGGTGGGTTTCTTAAAACCCTAGTTCTGATATCTTGGAAACATTTGAGAGCGGGAATGGGTTTGGGGGAAGAAGTTCTTTGTTCTGGTTTGGTGTAGTAAACGAGAAAGTGGATTCTACGGACAAGCACTTTTTTCCCACTTTTTTTACCCAGAAACCCACCGTTTTAGAAATTCGCATCCAATAATTATGAAATTCTCGTTCTACAATCCAAGATTTTAAAATTGTAAAATTTTGTTAGGCTTCGTTTTTTTTATTAATTCCTTAATTACCCTCGTATCTGAAAACTAGATTGGTTTCCAAGACAGGGAAGGCGAGAAGAGAAAATAGTGAGCGAGAGATTTGAAAGTTGCAGAAGATGGAGTGTGGGAAAGATTTGATAGAAGAAGAAGAAGATGATCTCAATTCTATCTACAACTGCTTTAACATCGTTATTTAATTATTGCTAATTATTTTTTTTTGACAATTTAGAGATCGATTCAAAAAATTAGTTGAAATTGTGGAAATATAATGATTTATAGTGGATCAAGTTCAGGTAAGAATCCCTAATCTCTACATATATTCTGATTTCTTATTTCCTCTCTTTCAGAAGGTTATCACAATTTCTCCTTCTCCTTAATCACTAGTTGATTTTATAAATGTGAATTTGGGTTTTTTTTGTCCATATAATGTTGAATTTGAATTCGATTTTTTTGGTTTAGTTTTTTTTTTGGTTTTGGTGTGTTAATTTGATATTGTAGTGTCGTTGGATTTGATTGTGTATTTTGAATTTGATTTAGGTTTTTTATTTATTCATTGTTGGATATTGAAATTGAATCAAGGGATTAATCTTCAATTTTTAGGGTTTTTGCTATTTCTTTTGATTTGACAGTGATCATGTTAGTTTCTGATTCAAGGTTAAGGTACTCTGGTTTTGGGTTGGTTCATATGGATCCCTTTGACTGGGGTGATCTGTAAGTGGTTATTTATTCATGTGCAATCAATTTTTAAAGAGATTTTTATGTTACATGATAAAACTAGTGTTTCTTTAGTTGTATTGTATATCTGGAGAAAAAAATGGAAGGTGTGTGTATATACAACACTTGTTCTGCTCTGTATTCTTTGTGTATTGTGTGCTTTGATAGTTCTCTCTCTCTTGTGTCATAGTTATTCATGTGTGTATACTTATACTCAAGTCAGAAAATTCTAACATCTCATGTTAATAATGTCTCCACTATTAGAGTTTTCGTAGTGATTACTCTGTAATTTGTTTTTGTTGTTGTATTTCATTTGCTTGTTAAGGTAAAATAAGATCTTTCAACTTGTTGATTCAGAATGAATGCTAGTTATGGTAACACTGCACCTTTTACTGATACTCAAGTCAGAAAATTCTAACATCTCATGTTAATAATGTCTCAACTATTAGAGTTTTCGTAGCGATTACTTTGTAAAAAAAAATTTTGTTGTATTTTATTTGCTTGTTGAGGTAAAATAAGATCTTTCAACTTTTTGATTCAGAATGAATGCTGGTTATGATAACACTGCACCTTTTACGACCTTATTTCTTATTCCACTGTGCGTGTTTAATGCTCGCAGCTGTATAAGCTCTCGATCGGAGCTGCATGTGGTTTTTCATGGCCATCTGATCGAGTCACAATTCAAGTCCTTGACAATTCTATTGATCCCATCATCAAGGTATTTCTCCATCCCAAACTATTTTCTAAATTTCGTTCAAAATTTGAGTTCATATAAGGTCTGATTTATACAATTACTATAATGTTATTGATTTTAGTGGCTTGTAAAACCCATACTTTGTGAGAGTGTTGGAATTTTTTTGGTGCAATATTGATTTTAGTGGTTTCTCATTGTCAGAAGAAAAAGGATACAAGTACTGAAAAGGGATATGGTGAGAAAAAAAGTTATTAAGTAGGAATAATCCAAATTTCTATTTCATTTTTTCTCAAAAGAGATCCCTTCTCTTGGTCCATGCTACTTGTACATGACAGGTAGTAATTCCGAAATTGGATTTATGTTTGTTGAAATCTTGATAACATTTCTTACTGTGAGATGTGTCCTTGTACTATAAATAATATTGAAAAAGCCATTTATAGGTCACACCATAATCACATGGATCAACGTTTTTCGTTTTTAGACTAGGGCACATAGTAAACTATATGATACCTTTTACTGAAAATATAACTCTTAAGGGAGCATCATTTTCATGTTCTCCACACTGCTTTAAATTATACTACGAACTTGTGGATTTTCTTTTCGTACAAACATTGACAGATAGCTTTGTGATTTTAGGTTATGTATCTCATATCTAAATAGTATATGTTTCCAATATTCTTTATAACTTTTCAGTTAGTTGATTGCTTTCATCAGGTTGGCCAAATGTGTATCTGCATATATTTTTGTACAGTATTTCGAGCCTTTTCTATAGTTTGCGAAATGAAAATATTGAAGCCCCCATGTGCAATGGTCAGTGGATTATGAAGGACATGAAGATAGTGAATATAGACGAGGTCTCATAGATGACCAAATATGAAAAGTCCAGTAGCTAATAAACACAGTGTTGAACTCTTCAAGAGAAACACACAACATCCGTATAAAAAGTCATCTAACGACGACAAATATTTTTTTTTCATTTTCTTATTTTGATTTATTATTGTATTGGAGGTAACAAATAATTGTACTTTTCATTTTTTTTTCGTTTGATTTAATTATTCTGTTGTTGATGACCAAGTAACTGTACTCTTGATATTGTAATTGCAAGATTTATCATTCTTTCTAATCGAAAGATTTTTGTAAGTTATTTTTTTTTATAGTTGTTGCATAATCTGCCATGCAGCTATACAAATGTCTGCATAGCCTGTTAAGCAATTGAAAAAATGGATACATAACACATTATGCAAACATTTTTTAATTAGCACTGAAATAAAAAAATTGCATATTCTATTATGCAGCTATAAAAATGGTTGCATAACCTGTTAAGCATCCAAGACAATGGCTGCATAATGCAACTTTTTTTGTTACATATGAAATCAGCCAAAAAATGGTTGCACAACCTGTTATACAGCTACAAAAAAGACTGCATAACGCATTATGCAACCATCTTCTTGTTAGCACTGAGATAAAAAAGCGGCTGCATAATCTGTTATGTATCCGAGAAAATGGATGCATAATCTGTTATGCATCCGAGAAAATTGTTGCATGATGCGTTATGCATCATTTTTTTTTGTTATCACTGAAATCAACCAAAAAATAGCTGCATAACCTGCTGTGCAGTCGAGAAAATTGACTGCATAACGCGATAGGCATCTTTTTTATGTTGGAATGTTATTTTTGAGGTATATACATTGTTGACTGGTTGCATAACCAAATTATAGTGGATGCATGAACCAAAATATGGCTGCATAATGTGTTATGCATCATATATGGTGACTGCATAATTCGTTATGCATCTTTCTTATTCTGGGATGTTATTTTTTAGGCATATATATCATTTTAGTGGTCGCATGACCAAATTAGTACATGCATAAACCAAAATATCACAACACAATTTGTTATGCATCCTTTTTGGTGGCTGCGTAATTTGTTATGCATCATTTTTTTGAAATATTATTTTTTAGGTATATACATTATTTTAGTGATTGCGTAACCAGATTAACGGATGCATGAATCAATATATGGCTGCATAATATGTTGTTCATTCTATGTGGTGGCTGCATAATTCCTTATGCATCATTTAATTTGTTGGAATGTTATTTTTTAGGTATATATATTGTTCTAATGGGTGCATAACTTAACTAGTGGATGATAAACCAAAATATGGCCGCATAATTTGTTATGCATCCTTTGTGGTGTCTGCATAATGTGTTATACTTCTTTTGTGGTGTCTGCATAATGTGTTATGCATCTTTTGTGGTGGTTGCATAATGGTTATGTATCCAATTTTCGAAATTTGTTCCTAAAGAACAATCACCTCGGACTTTTTGGTAAAAAAATTCTAAATTTGATATTGTTGTTTGTACTCGTTGTGTAGATCTCTTTGAAATCTTTCCAACGAGATATAATTTGTAAAATTCCAAGACATGGGTTTTTAAATATATTATATTCTAGTTTGATTGCCAATTATACCCCTGAAAAAGTAGGATGCATAACGAGTTATGCAGACACTTTACTAAAGAGAGCTAGAGAAAATCTAAGATTTCTTTATTATACAAGTGAAACATATTAAGGGTACTTGTGTCTTATTCATCTCTTTTTATAATTTAAAATAATTATGGGTTTGACAATAACTATAAAATATTTTGAGTTTGTGAATAGGGAAAATAATTTTTTTGGGCCTAAGCCTAATTTCCCAACGAAAAAAGTATGCACATTTCCCGGAAGGCTCTATTGTTGCTAATTTATCGTGGTGAAGGATGGTTCTTCGGCCTGATGGATATGGACGTAACCGTTGATGGATTCATACCAAATAAACGGGTCGACCAAGGTGCCTGTCCTTGGATGATTGGTTGACCACTGACCAACTACTGACTGATCAGGCCAAGCTTGGGCCTGATTAAGCAGCATGCTGGGTCAGATCAGGCTTGGGCTAGCCTCGCCATTATAACAGGTTCTTCGAATTTCTTAACAACTTTGTTCTTCGATTCATTAGGCATTAACTAACATATCAACCACTTGATTTATATTATATTTTAGAATTAGGGCTCAATAAAGATTGTATTTACTTCTTCTTTCCAGTATGAGATAAATTTTTTTAAATATGTTTTTATATTAAAATTCTTCGAATATTTGATATATGCATTATACGAGAGCTTTAGTAATCCACATGATATGTGACTATCATGTAGTAAGCTTCATTGGTTTGACACATGAAAGACCCAGTTGCACACAACTGTTTTGTGTCGTTCGAGCAATCAAACAATATCCCAAACTTGATATTAAACCATTGGATTCAACTCTCATGGATCCAATCCATTAATCAAAGTTATTACTCGTACTAGCTTATGAATCAAAAACCAAATTTTTTATGTCAGAACTTAAATTTTTGTAAACAAACCACGGAAACATCACGAATATTTATCTGTAAATCTATTCGAGACTTTTTTAATGTATAATCTTGTGGTTATCAACAATATCTTTATTGGCATTAGTTTTATTATGGAGTAGTGATCAGTAATTTGTGATCCTTCACTATCTAAAGGTTCTACAATGAGAAGATTCTCAATCCATAGAAATCTTAGATAAAAGGATAATTATCCTTACTTCTTAGGAAGTTGTATCCATGTACTCCTATATACTATGTCATCATTAATGAATTTATATTTTTGATTTCAAGAAATCTCATATTATAGTCTGGACATTAAAATATACCCTTGAATTATTTAGGAAAACCGATGAACCACTTATAGTTTTGAAATCCAATCTATATTCTTCGAGAATATAAGTTCTCGCTCCAACAACAACCATAACTTACAAGTGTTTTAAAAGTAGGTTTCCGATCTATCCATAGTTCAAAGAGTGTCTTTGAAACTGCTTTACTCGAAAACCATTTAATTTACGCAGTTGTACGAAGAACATACGTCCACAAACGTACGTGTAAGACTCATCATGCTTTTTTCCAATCATTTTCATAAGAGTATGATTTCACCTTTTGCGATACACCATTATGCCAAGGATAATTTGACCTTGTATATTAATCACCAGTGCCAGACTTATGGATATATTATGTACATTAATCATTTTCATACCTTTCACAATGTTCACTATCTCAGTTAGACCTTATGATTTTCACTTTCTAGCATTACCTCTCAAGTTCAGTAATGGATGATTAATAAAAAATTCACAGCTTGAGATTCATGATGAAATTAGTAGATGTGACGGTGACAGTAACTTGAAAATGATCAATTAAGGTGATAAACAATTTATCTTCCAAAAGATCAATAAAAGTATACAAACGAATCGTAATAATCAATAATCTAGGAACAAAGTTAGTATGCCAAATAGAGATATATAACATTTAAACTTACAAAAGTTTAATTCCTTCAATAAAACTCTCGTGGGTAAAATATTATCGAGGATCAAAGTGAGACATGAAAAATATTTGGGGATCTTTTACATTCTTATGGTACAACATTATGCTTGTTTAATACGACAACCAGAATCACATGTGGGTGAATCATGTCTTAAAATGTATGAACAAACTCATATGATTCTACTGTTCATCCTAATACATTGTGAATTGGAGTTACCCGTGGATGATTATTATTCCATATGCATATGTAACATATTTGAAAAGACGTAGGTACCAAGTATACCACTATTTCTTTTTCTTTTGACCTATATCTGACACAACCTTGATATAATCTTAGTTCGAAATTGAACAAGTTACAAACCATTAAGGTGGAATTAACGTACAAGTGTTTTACCCAAATTATAAACCCAAACAATATATCTCGGAATAAAGTAAACCACACAGACACACAAGATTTTGTTAACAAGGAAAATTATTTTGCAGAAAAAAACACCGGACCTAGTCCAATTTTGGATACTCTTATAATTAAGCCACTACACTCTTGCCTACAGTGCAAACTTATGTAATTGAGACCAAATAAAATACCCCTAGTTACTCGGTTTCCTCAGTATCCCTGCATCTATAACCAATCTAGTCAACACATGTGAATCCTTTAACATAAGTCCATAGTCAAGAGTTGATCCGCAATCCGTCGTGAAAACTATCACTATCAACCTCACAATCGGTACATATCTGATTCATGTAGGACGTCTATCAAAAAACAAACGACAAATTATTTGATACCAACTCAGTTCCAAACAACGAATAGAATATAAGTAATATGATAACGAGTCAAGGATCTTCCATTTAAGATCTAAAACACTTGAATTACAAGATAAATAAGATACGAAGCTCCTTGATCAGATTAATACTAGGATACCACAAGTTCACATGGTAAAGTATATAATTTAAATTATAAAATAAAGCCTAAAAACTTAAAGAGTTTGGGAACCTTGATATCAGGAACAAATTAATATCTTTATATTTGAGCAATCCTCATATTGTCAAGTCAATATATTAGGATGCATCTATTACTAAAACTAGGTAGTGATGGGGTGGGTGGGTGTTAGACTCACCAAGGGTGTCATCAACTAACACATTAAGGTTGTTTGAATTGTTATCATGATTACTAGATTGCTTCTTACCTTTTTTCCTTTTTTCCTTTCCATTGCTTGCACGGTTTGGATGTGGCTTCGTGGAATGCATTGAAATCCCTTTTGTAAAGTTCTTAAACTTTTCATTCATCTTCTTCATATCATATTGAAATCCCTTGACAACCTTATCGTCCTTCATGAGAGTTCGACATCTTTCTTGAACATGTCCATGTATGCCACCATAAGAACAACGTTTATAAAGATTATCTCCTTGAGCAAGATTTCACTTCTTCACCAAAATTAACCTCAACATCTTCTTTATCCAAAGGAGATTTTCCTACAAGAATGAAGGTATTATTTTTGGTGTATGATGTGTTATCATTAAACCATATACCACTAGTATTTCCAAAGAACTTTTGACCAAAGAGCATGGACGAGATTTTATCTGAACTTCCAGAAAGCTTTTGCAAAGAAATTTTTAGGGTATTAATCTCTTCCTCCTTGAGAGTTAGGGTTTTTGAGAAATCATCATTGAGATTGTCAAACTCGTGAGTTTACTTTAAAAGAAAATCTTCTGCCTTGTCTAATTTTTTCTTTAATTGAATATTTTCTTGATAAAGTTCTTCACTTTTGTTTAGAAAGTCAAGTATTAAATCATCTAAATCATTATCTTCTTGATGAAGACAAGCATCTACAGATGTTGATGCAACATAGGCTGAATTATTTGTACAACTTTCAAAGATATGCTCATTAGGCACATTATAAAGAGAAACGAGAGAATGTTTTATCCAATATTCTTTGCTTGGAAAATCTTTTGCCATATGTCCAAACCTTCGACACTTAAATCCTTGAAAGTCAAGAGAGTCTCTATTTTCATCATGTACTTGAGATCTCGAGGTGAATATCTTTCCAGACCATGTATAGCTTCTTCTTTTTATGATCTCTCTTACTTGTTGAGTTATAAAAAACATTGTTGTATTTAGTTCAACTTCAACTTGATCGTCACAATTCATTATCCAAAAAAAAAACTAGATTTAGCAGAGGTGCAAGGCACGCCAACAGTTTCTAGGGCAATGGATTTTTCTCTTACAGACTATTGTCCATGATTAAAGATTTTTAATTTTCCTACAAGATCATTTCTTGATAGTGTTGAAGATCGTTTCCTTCAATGATGGCATGTTTCTTAGATTCTTATCTTACTGAAAAATACCTGAGAATTTTTAGCACAATATCCTTTTCTGAAATAGTTTTTCCTAACGTATGAGAGGCATTCACTAGTTCAGAAAGTTTGTGGTTAAATTCTTCAAATGAATCTTTACCACACATGCGAAGGTTTTCCCAGTCAAAAGTTAGGTTTTGAAGCCTTTTTCCCCCTGAGGTATTCCCTTATGTAGATGGTGGATTTTTGACAAAGGCTAAAATAGTAAAATTGCCTCTACCCGGCAGTAAAAGCATAGAAATAATATAATTTTATATGTCATTGACCCGGCATCAGAAGCATAGAATTCATATTTTTATATTCCGCAAGAGAATCAAAATATAAAACCGTTGCTACAGGCGTCTCACACTGATCTTGCAGCCTCTCTGAAAATAAATAAATAAATATATACTATTAAATCCTCACCAAACTGAGCTCACGTAATATTAGTATTGTACGACTCAATGCTTACTCCTGTATTGAGTTTATAATGATTGGACAACTCCTAGATGGATTAATCACTAGTGGTAGATGGTGGGTTTTGTCAAGGGTGAAATAGTAAAGATAATGTTTCTGAACAGCGTCTCAAAAATATTGAACTTCGTAATTCTGTAAAAAGTTTTAAAAACAGGTGTTCATCTCTTTCTCTCTCTGTATGTACATAATCAAATGAATGCATCACCTGGCTGACCTCATCAGATTATTACACATACGATCAAATTCACTAGATGAATCAACATTCATCATTGTGCAAAATTAATAAAATAGCACTGGTGCTTATTATGACATTCCCATGTGCTCTCTGATTTTACATTACAAATCGCAAGCTCCTAGATGGATTTCCCACTAGTATAAAATAATTTGAGTGTTCTCTGGTGTTATATTCCATAACTGAATTTCCAAAAATTACCTTGTTTCAACATTCATTCTCAACTGAGTGGTATTGACTTACTAAAATACCTATACAACTTTGTATAAAAGTATGTATCAAGTTACATATAAAAATTTGCTTGACTAAAGCACCACAATTATGCTTAGATATCATGTTAAAATTATGCTAAAGTATAAAATATAGCTTATACCAGCTAAATTTAGCCTTGTCTACGTCAATCCTTGCTTAAGGAAGCAAGCAATGGCATAAATATCCTTCATTAAACATTGAAGAAGCAAGCAAATATTCCGAAGACCTAAAAAGGTATTTTTACACCAAGCTCGTTAGGTGCAATTTTGCACTGCCCTGTACAAAGTTGTGAGCTGGGAGAAATTGTTAAGAGTCTATGAACGAGTTATATACCAAACTCTTCGTATGGATGTCCTCTACAACATACTAAAAAAATCACATCAATTGGATAAACAAGCTAAAAGATATGATTGAAACATTAAACTTAAGTCGCAGTTGAAAAATTCCTGAATTCTTCATGACTTTAGTCTGTTTCGTATTTTTTTAGGCACTGAATGAACTTAAAAATAAAATCCTTCCTTTCACAAAGATAGATGGTCTTCTGGGCATCAAAAGTTTGGGGGTAGATCATCGAAAACGGTCTCTGTATGTAAATTTTACAGTGTTTTTAGTGAATACCCTAAATCTGAATTTTCTAACGACGAAGTTTCACGAAATTATTCGTTCTTTCACGCAAGTTTACATCATTATTTCACTCAAGTGATATTTTTATGCAATCATACAACAAATATACACTAGCTTGCTTACGTTAATCTACCAGTAACAAAGCTAGGGTTAGAGACATTGTTAGTGCAAATAGAAGAAGAAGAAATCGAGAGGGGAAATGATTCTCTTGTCCTCCCAAGTATAAGGGGCTGATGCCCCCTTACCTTGTCCGTCCAAGTCCAAGGGGCTGATTCCGCCTTCCCTTGTCCTTCTTAGCTCCCAGCTAAGCTTGTCTCTCTTAGCACCTAACAAGCTTGTCCGCCTTAGCTACCTAACATGCTTGTCCGGCTTAGCTACCTAACAAAAAAGCTTGTCCGACTTAGATATGCTACTAAGATTTTCCGCCTTAGTTATGCTACCAAAACTTATCCGCCTTAGCTTTGCTACCAAATCTTGTCCATTTTAGCTTCCTTCCAAGCTTGTCCTCCTTAGCCGTGCTACCAAGCTTTCCTGCCTTATCTTAGCAAGGCTTGTTTGTCCTGCTACCTATCTAAGCTTGTCCGTCGTGCTACCTGGCATGCTTGTTCGTCCTGTTACCTAGTCAAGCTTGTCTGCCCTGCTTTCATGCTTGTCCGACCAAGATCCAAGCTAGCCTTTTCCGACGAAGCTCCAAGCTAGCCTTTTTCGACCAAGCTCCAAGCGAGCCTTGTTCGTCCAAGTCTTGCCTTGTCCATCTAAGTCAAGCTTCTTAACTTGTTCGTCAAGGCCATACTTGGCCTCACATGTATATGCTTTGCCTCACACATTTATTTTCGTACATGGCCTCACATGTATATACTTGGCCTCGTACATATATTTTCACTCAGCATGCTACGCATATATTTCTATAAAACAAGCACATTAGTGCTAATTAACTTATGTGAACTCACATTGTTCCTCATAAATTCAATAAAATAAAATACGTACTTTATTTGAAGTTGTATATTTTTACAATAAGTCGTGCTAGACTCATCAGGCTAGTTAAGCATGACAAGCCACTAGTCAACGACGTACTGAGTGTGCCATACACTCATGTGACTCCACACATATGTCCATCTACATATGCTTAGTCATTTCAACACTCAAATATTACCTTCATCACTCTTTCACGACCATCCATCATCTCTCGCTGATGACGTGAAAGGCAGTGTTCGACTTACTCAATGCCTGCATACGATATCACCTATTTAGTTCAGCATGTCAATACTGGTTGACACATTCCAATGCTCACTTGAGCACATCAGAGTCTTGACATGAGGCCTAAATAAATACATGCTTATTTTCAGTCTACCTGCTCCTTACAAGCCTTACTAATCCTGTCAGGCTCATTAAGATTCATTATTAATGTAGCCATGCATGAAAAGTTATAAGTCAATTTGACTAAGCAAGTCACAACTCGACTTCACACTAATAGTATTTTCTACTAAAAATCATACAAGACGTCAAAGATGTCACAAATGGGGGATATTCACTAGGGTATTGGTCTGGAGGTTTATGGCACGTGGTCCAGCAGTGCACCCATTAATGAGAAAATCTCTGGAAAGTTCGATTAGCAGTTGAGTAGAGGATTGGTAGGTTGAGAAACCGTCCATTCATACTCAGATGAAGTGAGAGCAGTTATTAACACTTTATCCACCATCTCCACTTGGCTAATACTCCACTATCAACACTTTCTTCATGAAATAAGGTCAGGTGAACGGTTACAATAGCTATTATAAATAGATTTCTCAATCTATTGAACAAAAGACAGAACTCATAACAACACAAGTCGAGCAACTTGATTTCTATACCATCTTCTCATTCACAGAGAGTTTTTCATAGCTATTCACACCTATCACATCCTACAGACTCTGATACTCTGACCTCAACCTTTCTCTCGCTTCCCTCCCTAAGACCAACCCTTATCCTTCTCCTTTGTGCCTGAAACAAAAATTGGAACGACCATATCTTGGTTTAGGCCAATTTTGCTCTGATTTTTTATCTCCCGAACTTTAAAATTACTTCCACAGTACAAATGTTTAAGGATTAGACGAACATTCATCTGGTCACCCCTATTTTCCAAATTTCCTCTCTTAATTTGTTTTTTCCACAAACACCAGTATAGAGCAATATTGTCCTTAGATTAATGTCATTGGTGCTGATTGCAATTTCTCCCCAGATGATCTCTGATTATACAGAATAAATATCCAGAACACATCCTTGTTCCTGAATGGATACCAATGCTCCTATATAAATTTCCTACTAGTATAGAGTGAATCATAAATAAATTCTAGTGATATACTCACAAGTTGAATTCCTCGAAATCATTCTATGTCCACCACTACATTTATTTACAGCTTTTCTCAGATGGATTATATAAATTAATTATGAATATTTGCTCTTTTCAGATATATGGGCTAACACTGGGAGCCTCGAAAAATGGCATGGTTGTACATAGCAATAATGGTCTTCATAGCATATCAAACTATGGTCCTAAGAGAATATGATACGAAGAGGAAGAAAATATTTTTTAAAAAAGTGGGACCGGTGCCCTTACCGATTTTATCCTATTAAAATATTAATATTTTAATATTTCCTAAATTTTGATCTACACACCAGTTGGTCGTTATACCAAAATTCTCTCTCCTAGATATTATTACCAAATATATCAAAATATTTCTAGAGAGACCATATGATATGCGAAGCAACGAGGAATGGTCCCGCGATCACCAACCCGTGCTCAATCATCCATAGCCAACCCTCCTTTGGTCGGTCCCTACCACCTTGGACAGTTCCTCCTTCATCACTTCCCTCTTCTACCATAATTAGGTTTTACTACTTAATATTTTAATTGGTCTTAACAACTTTAGGTCCCACTACCACCAGCCCGTGCTACCACCAATTTGGTTGGTCCCTTTACCACTAATTGGTCGGTCCCTCTACCAATAATTTGTCCGGTCTCTCTCCACCAAATTTGTTGGTCTTTCTACCACTCGAATGGTCCCTTATCTGCCACTCTTTGATTGGTCCATCTGCCACTTTAGGGTTTTATCAATTAAAGTGCGTAATTTAATTGGTCCTGCTACCAATAATTAAAATGGTATAACCATCAATATTTTAATTGGTTCTTCCCCCAAAGTAAATATTCTAGTTTCTCTACTTTGCTACTCAAACCATTTGAAAGTAGGGCGAAACTAAATATTTTACAGCTACTAACACCAGCATTCATACTAGTTGATACTCATACAAATTCCTGTAAATGCTTGACATATCAAACATTGTAATATATATATATATATATATATATATATATACATATAAATATACATGTGCATATATTTATTGGTCTCTGATCGATCCAACAATCTCATTAGACCTATGCTTACTAATCCAACAAGATCATCCGAGTACCATTGCTGCCTCAGCTGACACAATGATATGCCACAACTACCGATGTCAATACTAACAGACTTTCTACGTCTATGGTATATTAAGAATTGTTGCTTCTCTCATCATATATTTTTATGCTTCATCTATCAATGAGCCATCATGCTAAACTCGCCACTGAGAAACATGATAGACTCATCAATACTAAGACTAACAGTCTAGCTAGGTCAACAATTGACCAGATAATACACGTATAAAATAGACTTAACCATGCTCGAGACATCAATTATGTCACATGGGGGGGATATTCACTAGGGTTTTGGTCTGACAGCCTACAATACGTGGGGTGTAGCAATACACCCACGATGAGAAAGTAGTCGTGTCAGCAGTTGAAGGAATTAATGGAATAGTGGTCGTACAACCGCCAAGTCCCACTAGTAACACAAAACTGGTTTTCACCATAATTTCTACTTCTCTGCAACTGCCACCACTTACGAGATCAGTGTGTTAACTTCCACTGCTATAAATAGGTTCTTCAACCTATTGAAAAAAAAGATACAATCACAGAGAACAATCATCTCATAAGCATACCAGAAAACCCAGACTTATGAAGGATAATTTGATTTTCATTTTCATAGCAGTTCAACACATCCCATCACTGGCATTCAAATCCATTGATCTCAATACCTTCTTTGCTTCCCTCCCTACAGATCAACCCTTCTCTTTCCTTTGTGACCGAAGCAAAATTGGAACGATCGTTCTTTGATTTAGGCCAATTTTGTACAGATTGATCTCTCGAATCTTAAAAGTACTTATACATTAATTTTTTTTGGCGTTTAGACGAATTGCTCTGACTAGCATCATCCTACTCCATCATTTTCTCTTTGTTTTTTACCCTAAATCCGTTTTTACCCACAAACACCTTCAAATATGATTTCTAATATATCCCAATGATCTTTTGATACCTCACATATAAACACGTGAAGTTAAATATCTTGGCATATGATGTGTATGATAGCATTCAGTCCATCATAATTATGTTTTACTACACTTATCTCATCAATATCACATTTTTCAATTTCTTTAACAACGGTTGTACCTTCTATAGTAACTGTTGGACGAGTGTAACCTTTGAAAACCTTTACTCATGTATTAAAATCATGGGCTTGTAAGAAATAACACATAACAATGTTCTATCATTAGTAATTTGTTCCATCAAAGGCTGGTGGTACATTAATATATATATATTTTTCCTATCAGTTCAGATTGCTACAAACACAGACTGTTAGGTCTTTTTGATATTTTCCTGCTTTGATGCTAATTGAAAAGAACACGGTACCTGGTATACCACCAACTTTTTTTTCGTGAACCTGTATGGAAAAACCTTATCCAATCCATACGTTCAGACTTTAATATCGCATGAACCAGTCTTGAAAAGATAAATATTACAGATTGTAAATACAAGATCAACCCAGTATGATCTTGAAACATCAATATCCGAATTCGATCAAGACAAAAGTATTGTATAATCCATATTGCAAGATCTAAATTCAACAAAAACAAGTCTTGTTAGATCTATACTGACGAGAGAAACTGTCTAGGTTGATTAACGTACTATTTGTTATATTTCAATTATATGAAAAAATAATACAATGCGGAAAGGAAATAACATAAGATACTAGAAATTTTGTTAGCGAGGAATACTGTAATCTACGAGAAAAATCGTGGGACCTTGTCTAGATTGAACACACTGTATTAAGACGCTACAGACACTAACCTACAATCAGATATCAAACTAGAATGTATTTGAGACCGAATATACTCTCCAAGCTATTCAGTTGCAGTTGTACTCCTATGTCTCTTGGATCTCACAAGATCCTACGCACTTAATACCCCTAACTAACATTTATTTACATGCTTAGGAGTTGTCCATAATTTTTCGTGAAGACTAGTGATGCCTTGCCTCCAACATGACACCTATTTGATTTCCTTCAGATATTTTCAATCAAGGTAATGGAAATCTATTTGCTTTAAGGGATCTCCAGATAAAATATATTTCAAAGAAAACCTCAACAATTAGGATTTATACTCTTCAAAGTCTATAGAGATACCTAATTGTATATACCTCACAAGATCTATCTTAGTCAAGATTATATCGTAATCTTGTGGAACTAACAAGGTCTGAGACGAAGAACTCCTTACAGCTTTTATAAATCATATTCCCCAACTTATACTTCTTGAATGGTCGTATAGTAGAAGATACGAACCTTGGATTATACAATAAATACGATGATCAAGATAAGATTTCGGATAACAAAGATCTATCAGGTAAAAGATAGTCTGACCGGGTTTCACGAATCCTAAGAAAAGACTTAAAATTTGTAACCTAATTATGTTTCTCGAGGAAATTTAGGTTTATGGAGGACGACTCTTGCAACAAAAAGATGCACAACGTACATGAATTAAAAATATTAGTTGCAGATAGTCCTCTATTTATAATGATAAGTTAGGATAGGTTGCTTAAAGTTCAAGCAACTACTTGAATTTCTAAGTAAGTTTGTAAACTAGTTTCCATGCTTATGAATTTCTTTGATCCCAAGTAATCTCAATACTTCTTAAAATATCTTTTCACTTCGGTCCCAAGTAAACTTGTTTCCATAGTTAGAACATTCTAACAATAGAGTTATTTCCTTTGATAGAATCCTTAAGAATGGTAACCAAGTATTTTCGAAAGAAAATTACTACTAAAGCTTAGCTTCTATACAATTAGGAAAACAATTAACCTACTGATAATAGCATGGTACCAAGAATGGAAACCAATAAGTGTGCGAGAAATTTTACTTGTAATACGAAGAAGAATGGTGCATACATGTATCTGTCAGTAAGATCATATGCCATAAGTTCACGAGTTACCCAATATGGTTTGTGAATCAATTAAGCAAGTTATTGTTCAGTAACTACCAAATTCCATGTAGTTTTTATACTGAAAAACAAGGTTCGCGACCTCAAGGAGTTTTATGGAGTCAATAAAAAACTCTCCAAATTGCACAGTTTGCGAACTAAGAAAAGAGGTTCGCTAACACTAGGCAAAGTTGGATATTCAACATAAAACTCTCCAAATTGCGCAGTTCGCGAACTAAGAAAAGTGGTTTGCGAACTTTAGGCAAAATTGGATGTCAACTGAAAACTCTTCAAATTGCACAATCCGCGAACTACCAAAAGTGGTTTGTGAACTCTAGGTAAAACTGGAGTTTTAGGTACTTCATCCGTGTGGATACCATATTTCATATGTCCTCCCAAACCCAAAGGGTTAGTATTAAGTAAAGGCGTCAAGCCCAAATCAAAGTTTAGGAATACTGTAGAATGTATATAACTTAGCTACTATACTCCCTTGAGGAGCACCATATAATTGAGGAGGTACTCCCTCAAGCCTATAAATATGTAATTTTTGCCTCAAAGCTAATGATTCCACCTTGATCTCCTCAGGGACCCCAACTTGAGGACTATCAACGAAGTGCAAGTTCTTTCTCTAGTGTCTCTTTACTTATGTTTTAGCTTAGTAATGGGATTATCTCTACTTGGGTATAGTTGTTATCTCTTTAACAACTATATTTTGGCGCCGAATAAGGGGATGTTTCGACTCAACCTTATGCAATCGGGAAAAATTTATTTAGTTTGAGATCTCTTTATTATTTTTTAAGTTTGCGCTCCGTTCATTACTTTACAATACTTATATATACTTTTATGCATTTTGTTCAAATCGTTTTACGTAACATAAGCTCTTTGGGTTCTCTTATATGCACTTTAATTACGAAAGATCACGGCAAGAGAAGTTGTTTTAAGTTTTCTGTTTGAGGAACACATACATGAAAACACACCCAAAGATCACAGTTAAAATTGTCGTGGATAAACTAGTTAAGATTTCCAACAAAAAACTACCATTTTGTTATTGTTCAGTTCATATAAGAAAAACACATTTTCTAGATTACCCATATACCGTGTCCGAAAAGAAAGTAACACTCTGGAAACGTGTAGGTATTTCCGTAAAGCGTATCCGATCTGGATATTAGCTTTGAGTAACCCTACAAAGCTAAGATCATCATGTGTAGCCCGTATACCGGAACTCGGAGATACTAACAATCTGCTCGCCATAATGGTAGGTCCGGAGAAGAAAAACAACGTCGACCTGAGAAAAGTCGAACGTGAATAAAGAAGAGCGATCCCCGAAGATAACAAAAAGACATCATAAAAAAATGGAGGCAACAAGACGAAGGGGCGCAAACAGAAAAACAAAAAAATCTGGGTGCCTGTAGACATCGGAGTTGGCCAGCATCAAAGCAACTCAATCGTAAAATAGTTGCCCCGAATCAAACTCGATGCATTTATGAGTCAACTAATATACATAACTGAGTCCATCACGGAGCAAGTGACAACCATGAGAACCTTAATTGAAGCTAAAATGACGAAAGCACCGACAAAAAATAAGTAAATGAGCTCATACGGGAATAACCGAGAATGAAATGAAGCTTCAACAACGAAGAAAAACCGCAGTGGTGAACAACGTGGTAACATCAGCAAGCAAATAAACAATCAAAATCAACCAGGAGGTAAAATGGTTAGCTATCTCTAAAACCAAAAGCTTGTCTTTACAATCTTTTATTTAAGGGTAACCGAATAAAACAATATGTATGAACACTATACGATAATTTGAGAAAATAGATACCAGTGTCCTTATATTTGCCCAGAGAAAACTAGAAGTATTTAAATAATTTTATCATTTTTCCTCCGGGACGAACTTTTACGTCCGGAGGAGAAGTAGTTAAATCGTTTCATTATATTTCCACGAATTTCCGCATCCGGAAAAGAAGTACTTAAATCATGTCATCATATTTCCTCCGTGACGAACTTCTGTATTCGGAGAAAAAGTGGTTTAATCACCATGTTTTCTCTGTGACGAACTTTTGCGTCCGGAAAAGAAGTAGCTAATAGTTTCATCATGTTTCCTCATTGACGAACTTCCGCTTCCAGAGAAGAAGTACTTAAAACCATTTCATCATGTTTCCTCCATGACCGAACTTCCACGTCCAGAGAATAAGTTGTTAAATAATTTTATCATGTTTCCTTTTGTTAGTAAATTAAAGAAGCATGACACGTGGAAGAAGATCAAGTTAAGAAGCAACCAGATTAAAAACGGGTGAGAAACATAGGATCATTATTAAAGATATCAAATTTTAAAAAAAAGACACGAGACGTTTCCTGACATCTGAGCGATGAATCGCATGAATGACACATAAGATCGAGAAAACGGAACACCATCGAACAAAACAAACAGCATTAAATGATAACTGATCGGGAAAGTAAAAAGTTATTATTACTATATTATTTTAGGATCGAGAAAGTACAATGTAATAATTACTCTATGGTCGAGAAAGTAAATTGTAATAATTACTCTAACATTTAAATGATCGAGATTACAGAAGTCTTTAAAGATAAGGAAACACGCGTCGGACATATAAAGCATCGAATCAGGAAGTAATTAAAAGTGATCTGTCATCTATATGATCGCACCAAGTAAAAGACAAAATACAAGAACGATAGATACATCGAGACAAGATGGATCGGCCCAAAGAAGAATTGATCCAGAAACGATGACCAGGCTATAGAAAATGACACGTTGCATAAAGAGCGACCCAGAAAGATGGATCTATAAATAGAAGAGATCAAACAACAAGGAGGAGGACGGAAAATAGAGAGAGAAATACCAGAGAAAAGGAGGGAAGAAATTTTTAGGTACGATCCTATGGGAAATAATGATATAATGTATGAATTTCTGTATTGAAAGGAATTTTTTTGTAACCAATTTTATAAACCCAGAAATTACAAAACCTGGATGATTAATTGTATTGAGTTTAGAAAATTTGGAAAAGTATGATTCTTTATTACATAAAAGAATGTTTCTCTATTGTAAGTTTACATTTATTTAACTTGAATCCAATAGTTTGATTGGTTGTTTAGCTGAAAGGATTTTTTGGCTTAAACAATTTGGCGCTAGAAACAGGGAACGAAAAAAGGATTTATCCTACCTGATAAATGAAAAAGGGATTTAATAAAAAAAAAAAAAAATGAATCATCTAGGAAAGAAAAAAAAATTTGTAAGAAAAGATGGGAAAATTTAATTTTGCAAGATGTGAAAAGTAAGGCTTATTTACATAAGTATGTTTTATTAACATGAAAAATACCTTGTGAGGAATAAAATAGATAAAAATATGAAACAAAAATTTTATGAAGAAGGAAAAGCTGGATTTGTGATAGGGAAAGTTTACAGTTAAAATAATAATTAGAATCTCTTATGATTTGATAGATACGAGTTCATTTGACTAATTTTCTGAGAAATTTTTAGATATCGAGGAAGGAAAACGATCGAGAAGGCAAAAGATAGTGAAGAAACAGCAAATTCTAGAAAATATGTCTCAAGACGCGAATTCTGGGAACCAAAATAGTAATGAAGGCTTGGAAAATAGACTAGAAGAAGGGAGTGATTCAGGACAACAACAAAGTATTGAGGGAAATCATACCCCAAGTCAAGAATTGATGTCAAATACTGTGGTTCAGAATTTCTCTTCAGATCATGAGAGTTCTCGAAGAAAGACACGACAAATACAGGACCTATTAGAAGAAATAAAGGAAATAAGAAAGGAACAAAGAGCAAGCAACCATCAAATTGAGTTACTAGCAACCGAAAATCAAGTTTTAAAAGATGTAATTCAGCGAGAACAAAGACCAACTGTGACTGGAGTACGAAATCAGGAGCCAATGTCGAGTAGACAAATATCAAGAAATGAACAGCGGAATCCAGATCAAAGAATAGTGTTAGCAGGATCGACATCTCGGGTAAGAAGACAACAGGAAAATGACTTTCAACGAACCCAATGGGAAACATGTTTGGAAGCGATGGAACAAATGAAGGAGGAAATTAAAGGATTAAAAAATAAAGAGGGGGGAAGGATAGAAGAGGTATTGAAAGAAGCAAAGCGAACACCGTTAGCGCAATATTTAACGCGCGTGTCATTACCAAGAGAATATAATATTCCAGCGTTCGAATGTTACGATGGAACCAAGGATCCAACATCGCACTTAAAGTATTATAACCGAGTAATGACGCGATGGGACGGTCATGAAGCGATCATGTGCAGATGTTTTCCGTCAAGTTTAACAGGGACAGCATTATTGTGGTACAACAGATTACCGGAAAATTCTATCAATAATTATGCACAACTGGCCAGAAAATTTTTAGAGGCATACATGTATAACAGACCAATTGATTCAGGGGAGGACAGACTTTATTCTTTAATGTCATGGCCAGAAGAATCGATCCGATCATATACAACTAGATGGCATTCAATATGTCAAGCAATATGTGATTTAGACCCTATGACAGCTATAAACCATTACAAATGGGGGATTGTAGATCGGAAGAGTCAGCTCTTCGTTGAAATCCATCGAAATAATCCAAAAACTGAAGGCAAATTGAGAGAAATAATAGAAACATGTGCAAGACTCCAAGATATACAGGATCAAGGATCGAGAATTAATTCTGAAAATCAAGGAAATACAAGGAGAACAAATTCAGTTGAAGAATTACCAGAACAGAAAAGGAAATGTCCTCCAAAAGTTGAATCAAAAGAATCAAAACATCCTCGACAAGGGAATGGAAAAAATTTTGCTCAACAATTTCGAGAAAGAACTTTTACCAAGCTTAATATTTCATATTTCAGGTTATTCAACATTTTGAAGAATCGACCAGGTTTTCAATGGCCAATAACAAAGGGAAATCAACCGGAACATACACAACACTCCAAAGACTATTGTGAATACCATAACTACAAAGGACATACAACAAACAACTGTAGAAATTTTATAACATTGGTACAAAGAATGGTCGATGCTGGAGAATTGAAGGAATTTGTTCAAAAAATTGAACCATCAGAAAAATATGATGAAGGAAAAGCAATACATATTCCATATAATAAACAGACAATTAATATGATTTCATGTGTGGAAAAGTGTGATACAGATTTGAATGTAGCAATCAACAAGAAGTTGTGCAAGAGAATTCGGAACCACGAGGCCTTTAGAGTTCAAGGAAGGCAAGTAGAATTATGGGAGGATTGGATGGCACATCCATTAACATTTTCTGCACAAGAAGTAAATCAAGAAATTGAAATGCATAATGACCCTCTTGTGTTGACGTTATTGATATCTAGTTGGAATGTCAAGAAAATACTCTTGGATGGGGGCAGTTCATTAAATGTGATGTTCTACAATACATTTTGTAAAATGGGTTTTAAAGAAGATCAAATCATCACTTCACGATTTGTCATTTATGGATTTAATGGAATATCGTCCAAGCCAAAGGGAGAAATTGATCTTGAAGTATCGGCCGGACCGATCAACATTCTGACAAGATTTAGTGTTGTGGATGCACCATCCCCGTACAATGCTATAATTGGAAGACGATGGGTTCATCAATTAAAGGGTGTAGTATCAACTTATCATCAGTATCTACGATTTCCAACACCACGAGGAGAGATGGAGATAAAGGGTGATCAAGAAGATGCTAAACTTTGTATAATGGCAGAGACAAGAATAAATGAAGAACGGGAGCATTTACAATGTAAAAAGAAAAAAGAATCAAGAATTAAAGCAAAGGAAGAGGAAATAAATCAATACCTAGAAAAAAATGCAAAAAATAAAATAGAAAGTGAAAAAGGAGAGAATAACAAAAATCAAGAAAATTTGGAAAACCAGCCGCAAAAAGGGGCGATGTAGCAATTAAAGGGAACCCCAACTCCAATTGGGATTCCAAAACCAGTTTTCACCCCAGTAGAGCAAACAAAAATCATAAACATCGGCACCGCAGAATGCCCCAAGCAAGTGCGAATTGGGACGTTAATAAAATCAGATGTGGAACAACAGATAGTCAAATTGCTTTGTGAATATATAGATGTGTTCGCTTGGAGAATAGAAGACATGCCGGGGATCGATCCCAGCATCGTCCAGCATGAATTAAACATACATCCTGATGCAATTCCTTTTCGCCAACGGATACGAAAAGTCGCACCAGAATATCATGAACAAGTGGAAAAAGAATTAGCAAAACTTTTAGGTGCAGGATTCATTCGAGAGGTACGATACCCTACATGGATTTCTAATATGGTAATTGTCCCGAAGAAGAACGGTGGAGTAAGAATTTGTATAGATTTCACCAATCTAAATAAGGCATGTCCAAAAGATAGTTACCCGCTCCCAAACATCGACCAACTAGTAGATGCTGTTGAAGGACATGAGATGTTATCATTCATGGATGGACAATCTGGATACAATCAGATAGCGTTTGCAGAAGCGGATCAGGAACATACATCGTTCTTCACTCCACGGGGATTGTATTGTTACACCAGAATGCCATTTGGGTTACGAAATGCAGGAGCAACATATCAACGTTTAGTGGACGCAATATTCAAACCATGGATCAGAAAAACTTTGGAAGTTTATGTGGATGACATGTTAGTGAAAAGCAAGTTATCTGGTGATCATTTGCGAAACCTGACTGAAATTTTTGGTGCACTACGAAAGTATAAGATGAAAATAAATCCAGAAAAGTGTATTTTTGGTGTTACATCAGGGATATTTTTAGGATATCTGGTTACAAAAGATGGAATTCAAGTTGATCCAGCAAAAATACAAGCAATAACGGATATGCCATCACCAAACAGTATAAAGAGTGTACAGAAGTTAAATGGGTGTTTGGCTGCACTAAGTAGATAAGGTCATCAGAACGATGTAAACCCTTTTTTGATGTACTTAAGAAGAAAAATAAGTTTGAATGGAACGATCGTTGTGAGCAAGCATTTCAAAGTATAAAACTACATCTTGCCACATTACCAGCATTACAAAAACCAGAACCAGAAGAAATGTTAACTTTGTACATAGCAGCAACAGAAAATACCATTAGTGGAGTAATGGTGCGAACGAATGAGAAAATTGAGAAACCTGTATACTACATCAGCAAGACTTTGAATTCAGCAGAAAGAAATTATACAAAGATTGAACAATTAATTTTGTCAGTGGTATTTGCTACTCAGAAGTTACGCACTTATTTTCTCACTCATTATGTTCGTATTTTAACCAAAGCTCCATTGGAATCAGTTTTAAAGAATACAGGGAAGGTAGGAAGAATAGCAAAATGGAACGCTCAGCTAGAACAATACAACATTGTTTATGAGGTACAAACTGCGCAGAAATCCCAAGTTCTAGCTGATTTTTTGGCAGATTTTCCAATCGAGGAAGAGTATGAAATTCAAGGACTTCCGGGGTATGAAGAAGAAGAACCAGTAGAGATACTAGATTCAAATAGTTCACAACGATGGGAGGTTTTTGTTGATGGGTCGCGAAATAAAGAAGGAGCAGGAATAGGTATCGTGATTACAGCGCCAAAGGGAGAACGTATGGTACACTCATTTCGACTTGAGTTCGAAGAACATACGAATAACATAGTAGAATATGAAGCAGTGGTCCATGCTCTCAAACTCATTATTGAATTAGGAATAAGTGATGTAAGACTCACAAGTGACTCGCAGCTGGTGATTAGACAGATCGAGTTAAAATATCAAACGGTCGATGAGGACTTGGAACGATACAAAAATCTTGTACAAAGTTTAACAGTTTGTATTCCAAATATTATTTTTCGACATCTGTCTCGTGAAAAGAATCGACATACGGACGCACTGGCATATATCTCATCCATGGTAAATGATCCAAATACTAAAGCACTAAAAATCGGGAGAATATATGAGCCATCCATAAGAGCACAAATATTAAATAACATAGAGGAAGATGGTATCGATGACTCAGCCATACGAAATGCCACATCTACATCGCAACAAGAAAATGATCAACCAAGTGAGCCAGATTGGAGAGTCCCGATATATCAATATTTACAAACTAAAGAATTACCAACAGATTCTAAAGAAGCAAGGAAAATTCAACTTAAATCAAACAGCTACCAACTTAGAGATGGAATTCTTTATCGACATTCTTTTCTTGGACCATTATTTCGATGTTTATCACGAAAAGAAGGATTACGAATTCTCAAAGAAATACATTACGGAGATGCAGGAAACCATAGAGGAAGACGATCGCTAGCATTAAAAGCCAAAATGCAGGGTTATTATTGGATTTCCATGTTGAAAGATTCGGAAGAAATGGTTCGAAGGTGCGAAGAATGTCAGCGAT
The DNA here is from genome assembly GCA_023531435.1 of Papaver californicum. Lineage (NCBI taxonomy): Eukaryota > Viridiplantae > Streptophyta > Magnoliopsida > Ranunculales > Papaveraceae > Papaver > Papaver californicum. Next base: position 3,329,608 of record JAJJMC010009453.1, on the reverse strand, counting down.
TTGGTAAGAAAATCAAAGCACCAGCTACGGAATTAAATTCAATACTTAGCCCATGGCCATTTGCAAAATGGGGAGTCGATATAGTTGGACCATTAGCTGAAGGCACAAAGAAAAGAAAATACTTAATTGTGGCCACCGATTATTTCACCAAGTGGGTAGAAGCAAAAGCACTAGCGCGAATCAGAGACACTGATGTTTTTACATTTTTATTCGAGAATATCATCTGTAGGTTTGGGATTCCAGCAGCGATAGTTTCTGATAATGGAAAACAATTCCAGGGGAAGAATATCGATATGTTATTTGAAACATATAATATTCAAAAACATAAATCTACACCTTTTTACCCACAAAGTAATGGGCAAGCAGAATCCACAAATAAAACAATTGCAACAAATCTGAAGAAAACATTGGATGGATATTATAATAAGTGGTGCGAACAATTACATAATACATTATGGGCATATAGAACCACGAGAAAAGCTTCAACTGGAGAATCACCATATCTTCTTGCTTATGGAACAGAAGCAGTAATACCAACAGAGGTTATTTTGCCTACAACCAGAACAGAAGCATGGGAGAAAAACCTAAATTCAGATCTCATGTTATAAAAATTGGATGACTTGGAAGAAAAAAGAGAAGTGGCACTCCAAAAAATGGAGAATTATCAAAGGGGATTAGCTCGAGAATACCATAAGCGTGTAAAATCCCGAAATTTTGTCCAAGGTCAATATGTCCTCCGACAAATAACAGAACATCAAAGGGACAAAAGAGCAGGAAAATTCGCACCAACATGGGATGGACCATATGTGATTCAAGCACCGGCAGGACAAGGGTCGTACTATCTTCAGAATTTGCAAGGAGAAATTTTAAAGCATCCGTGGAATGCACAATATTTAAAGCTTTACTATCTGTGAATGATACCACAAAAAGCAGGTACATAAACAATTAATTCATTAATTTCTTTTATAATCACTCCAGGAACATCGTACCATGGAGAATTTTATAATTCCATTAATCCCGGAATGTCATATACTTTGAATCCAGGAATATCATATCTTGGAGATTACCATGATAATCAAAATTCCATTAATCTCGGAATTTCGTATACTCTGAGCGCTCAAAATCAATCCAGGAACATCATATTCTGGATATCGTTGCGATTGACGACATAATCATATACAAAAGGTGAACATTATCCTTAGAGAATTTTATTAACAATGAAATTCTTATCAAGAAGGGGTTCCTAATTATTGGTTTATCAATTTTTAGAGTAAAGTTCGGGACCAACCCTGTATCTTACCCCTGGCCCGGGTTTGTTTCGTATGTGTGGGATCTCGAACAACATGATTTGAGGTAAAAAGTACTTCAATTCATGGAACTTAGAAAATCATATGATAGCCAAAAAGATCACTTAATCATATTTTCTTGTGCAGGGAACAACATAAAAGGCAAGTCTAAAAGTTACAAAAGAAAATCTTTGAAAGACACACAAAGTACAAGATGGAGGAGTTAACAGAAAATGAAATTACAAAGAATATAATCAAATATCAGGAAGACCGGATCGAGATGGTGGAGGAGGAACTGCAGGCACAGGAGCACGCTTATTAAGCACTGAAGGATCGGATTTTGCACGATCTAAAGCAGTATTGAAGGACATCGCAATCTTCGCTTTAGCCTCCTGCCTGACCCATTGAACAAAATCACGCCCAAAGTTGATTTCTTTGTGAAGCTCTTCGATCTTTTGCTGATCTATTGCTACTTGAGCACTAAGATGTGATTTTTGATTTTTCTCTTCACTTAATTGTGCAGTTAATGAATCAATCTCTTGTTCACGAGCAATAATTTTAGAAAGTTCAGTAGATAGTCGAGCATGTAAACTCTCAATTTTTGAGGCGCTAAGAGTCACATTATATTCAGAAGTCTTTAACTCTTGAGTAATCTTTTCCACTGAATCTTTTGCTGAATTAAGCTCAGTTTCTGCTTGTGTTGCTCGATTCTTAGCCTCATTTAACTTTGTCTCCAGTTCTGAAAATACAAGAAAACATCAGACAAATTTTATGATATCAAGAGCTATAAAATCAGGTAAACCAAAAATGTACCTCTGACAACAGATTTAAACTCTAATTCTTTATGAGTTAGCAATTTTACAACTTCTCGATATTTTGATTCTGCTTTATTACGCCTCCAAGTGGCTAAATCAGAACTATCGTTCAGTTGAGTCAGTTTATCTCTAACCACATTCATCTCTTTGAAAACTTCCCTTGCATGATTATTCAATTGTACCATTCTACGTTCGATCCTAAATAATGTCTCCATATTTTCCACTGGACCTAGTATAAAATTTAAATGTTTCATATAAATCAAGTAAATAAAATAGTAATTGAAAAGGAATGAAAAATAAACCTTGATTTTGATTCTGAAGATTTTGATTGTGACCTTCAATAGTTCGGAGACGATCCTGTTGCTGCTGATATTGATCATTATGTTGATGTTGAAGCTGTTGAAGTTGTTGAAGTTGTTGTTGAAGAAGATCATTTTGCTGTTGTAAATCATCATTCACCTGTTGTAAGGATACATTCTTTTCCTTCATCTCCACTGATTCTTTTCTAAATATCAATCCCATCATGGTAGCTCGAGCCTTATAAAATTTATAACCACTAAACAGACAGTCGTTACTATATTGGAGTTGGTCTAAAGCTTGTTGTGGAAGTGAATATAACGAACTATCGGAAAGAGTCAAAACTTCATTGAAGGTTGGAGGAGGCTTTACAGGAAATCTCTGCTCAAAAACATCACTCTTGGACCATGCATCCAAAGTTTCGTCCATAGGAATCGCACTAAGTGAATCCTTGAATCGAGACATGAAGCCAGAATCAGATTTGATAACATCAGGATTAGATGAAACATTCTAAAGCCCTTGAGAAAGAAACCATTTATATGCTTCTTCTTCATCACCAACTAAATTAAGACCTTCACTGGAGATTCGATCGGAAATAGACTTCAGAGTAGAAGGATCGGCACTTGGAAATGAAGTATCGACCTCAACAGCAACATAAGTAGATCGAACCAAAATTTCGGAAGGAGCGATCGATTCGAGAATTACTTCAGAAGTCCCTTCGACTTCAGGAGGGATCGAACTGGAAGGAGGGATCGAACTGGAAGGAGGGATCGAACTGGAAGGAGAGTTTTCTTCTTCAGTTCGATCAATAATGTTAGCTTCTTCAACAATGGCGGTATTAGCTTCAACATTCATATTTTCCACACCACCAATCGGAAGTATCTTGGCATTATCCTTCTCCGATGTATTCTCTTCTTCAACATGGGATACTTCATTCACTACATCAACAAGATCATCAATAACAATATCATCTCCCTCTTCTTGAGGAAGGCCAGAAAAAGTTTCCAATGCACCATTATCAGGTACAGGGGAATCAAGCACGAAATCAAAAGGAAGTGGAGAAACGATGTTATAAAAATTGGATGAAGTACCAGAAAGAGGTGCAACCATAGGATCGGATCGTTCCGATACCACTATTTCTGCTGGCATCGAGGAAACTGGAATAACATCGATAGGATCAGACTGATCCAATGGAAGAGCAATAATCGAACTACCTTCTCCCTTATTCAAACTGGAAGCCATCTCTCTTACAACCTCAGTTGAGAGTTCAAGAGTTCTGGGCTTTTTCTGTTTCTTCTCTACTGTGAGAATTAATTTTCGCTTTCCTCTACCCTCAACCGCGGGTTCGATCGATTGTTCATTCTCGATGATCTGTCTATTCTCGACGATTTTAATACCTCGATCAGGTGGAGGAAGGGGGATTCCGATGTCCAAAGAAGGGTCGACCTGGAATCAAAAAAAAAAAAAAAATTAAAAACATTTAAAAGAAGACAATAAAAATCGATACACTATATCTAAAAGGAATGATATCAACTAAGAATTCCGAACCTTGAAGTCAAATTTGTAATCATCAAAGTTCAATCTCCAGGGGCAATAGTTCGGGAAACAATTGCGAAGATGTTGAATTTCACTAGTAGGGATATCACCATATACCCAAGGTCCCTCGATCAGAATAGGGGTGCGATACCATTTATAATCATGTTCTCGACGAATTCTCTCATTCGAAGGAAAGTCAGCATTGGTATATGGAGCTACCTTGATTCTGGGGTCATCAATTTCTCGAAGAAGAGGAAACCCTTGGTAGCATTTGCGAACAGGACTAACACTCCATTTAACATAATTTTTGACAGTAATACCATCACCATAAGTAT
>JAJJMC010009453.1:3301101-3312655 GCA_023531435.1 Papaver californicum | reverse complement strand
AATTTGATTGGTTGTTTAGTCGAAAGGATTTTTTGGCATAAACAATTGTTTCACAAGTTCTTTTCCATTGTGATGTATATTTGTCCTCCTTTTTTTTGGGTCATATTGACCATTCTTTGTACACAAGTCTATATTAATATATATTTTTTTATAAAAAAAAGTTAGAAAAAAGAGATTGAGTGATGATATTGATGCTTGATTTAATAACCACATGTAATGGAAGATTTCGAATTTTTCAACCACCTTCATCTTTAAGTATTTTTTACATGTTCATATAACTATGTATAATTTAGTTACAAAACTCAAGAAGAATCCCCTGACAATGACGGACCTATAAGAGGATTAACCAGGGTTTTGACCCGGATAGCCTTTCCGGTCCACAAGGCTATTTTGTTTATTAAATGTTGGGTTTAACCAAAACCAATAACCTGGTTAAAAAAAAATATCAGCCCTCCTAGATTCGTGCCTACCCCCGATAACTTAAGAATTCAACCACAAAAATAATAATATCCCTTATTCTTTGTGGACGCAATCTCTTACTGCTGGTTACGACACCGATCATGTATGTGGATCCGAGTTAGTAATTCTTCACAAATAATACGTACGAACTACTCCATCACCGCACTTAATACGTCTATCTTTTTGCTTTGGAGACTAATTCGTGAATAATTCGACCTGTTAATTCGGCAGCGTTATTATTCAACCCATACTTACCTTTAAGTGCTACTCGGCTCATTTAGATAAAATTAGCTAATGGGATCATTAACTCATACCTTTTTAGAAATAAGTCAAAAAGAACTTATGATTCGAACCAGAGTCTGCCTACATCTTGGACGCATCACCCAACCATCGCACCAACCATTTTTTGTTGATTATAGTTGAACATAATACGTATATATTTCATTAAAGCTAAAGAATTATAATATCTTAATATTGGATTTTATTAAAAGGTATATTATTATCATTTATGTATGTCGAATATTCGGTGTCTAATTCATATTTCTAAAACGAATTATATATGTACATATGTTGTTCCGAATTACTGCCGAATTATAAATTGTTGACTGGATTTTTGATCGAATTTAACTTTTACGAATGTGAATAATAGTCGTACGTTTACCGATCCGTACGTTTGTCGAATTCCGAATTGCTAACTAGGATGTGGATGAGTTGAAATCCATCGGATCCTATTCGCGGTTCAGGTTTTACTAAACTAGGAATTACTAGTTAATCCATTTTTGGTGACCCGTTTAGTATGTAGTCCACCCATTTTAGCGTGATTAATCGCTAGTCCAAAAACTTGTTTTTGGACTATATTTATTACTCGCTGGTCCAACTCACGTGTGAGTTATGAGAGATATTCTTAAAATATTCCTAGTTTACCCTTTCTCTAACGTACATATAAAACGAGTTGAAATCAAACCTTGCCAGATTTTTTTTCCTTTCTTCAGCTCAGATCCCAATTTTGCTCTCTCTCTGCTTCTGCTAGTGTTCTTCAGTTTTAGGGTTTCGATCTCAAATCTCCAGGTTTTTTTTCTAGTTAATTTTCTTCTCTGTTATTTGATTTATGTTATGCTTTAATCTATTTTTTGTTTTCTTAAACTGAAATAATGATAATCAACTCGATTTCACGATTTTTTTGCTTTTCTTACACTGAAATCGTGATGATTATCATTTTTTATGCATGTTTTGATATCGTTTTTGTTCGTGTTTTAGTGTTTCTGTTGATTTTTGAAACTGATTTTGTAATTTTTCTATTTTGTTCATTAGATCATCGTATTCCGTTTGTTTACATGTAGTTGATAATATGTATGGTTTGCTTTTATTTTATTTTTTCAAGAACTCATGATTTTTATTCTTTTTTCTGGTTTTTAGTGATTCTTCAATACATATTAATACGTACTGTTTTTCTAAGCTTTTTGATATGTACTGTTGTTATATATATTGTATGGTATACCATTTTTGAATCAGTACATAATTGTTTGTACTGCATATAATATGCTTTTGTTTGTGTATTTTGTGTGAATCTATAATATTTGTGATACTCCTAAACCAGTACATATTATGTTGTACCGTAGATTTGGTGTTCCTATCATCTGAAAATATATGTTTGATTTTTATTTGGATCACATTTCTACAGGTTCAACATGTCAGGTGTTGGTTCTAATCCAAATAACTTTTGCTACTCTCATGTATACCACAAACAACACCACATTGCATATTTGGTTACGTTATCTTCGACTTTGGAAGCTTTGAAGTTTACTATTTGTAATGCGTGGAGCTGGTTGACTCCATTAACTATTGTTGTTATTATGTTGAAAATAGAGTGAAAGTCCCCGTCCTTGCTGATGTATCGCTTCAAGGGCTTGATGTATTACATTTTACGAAGAATTCATATTTCTTTGAGTTCCTTGTGGATGTTGTTTTATCCGGTGCATCTAGTTCTTCGAGAAGTGCTGATTTTGACAACAATGTTGAGTTGGTTGTGAGTACGAGGAACAATTATTTGAAATATGGTAAAGAGGTTGCATGTGTTCTTTTTTCCGATGGTTGGGAGAATGTTTTTGAAGATGAAAACCATCTCTTCCATGGTGGTGTTGAAGATTTTCGGTTATCATGTGAGAAATATTGTTTGAGGACTGAATATAAGGTTAAAAAATTGAAGAATGACCTTGAGAGATTCACGGTGAGATGCAGCAATGACTGGTGCTCTTGGATGCTTCATGCGGTTTCCACGAATGAGTCTTTGGATGTGTTTAAGATAAATAATTACGTGGAGAGGCACACTTGTGGTGTTGGGTATAGGTTGAGGAGTCCAACTGTTTCGAGGAAGCTTGTAAACCATTTAGTTCATGAGAGTGTCAAGCACAACCCTCTCATAAAGCCTCAAGAGATTATGGATTATATTAAAGTTGGGGGAGGGATCAACATCAAGTATCACCACTCATATCATGCATTAGACTTACCGCATCAAATGATTTTTAGTGACGATGTAAAGTCTTACACTGATCTTGCTTGGTGGATCACTGTTGTTGGGGAAACCAACCCAGGGTCTTATATTGATTTTAACTTCAACGACGCAAGAAAGAGATTCAACAAACTTTTTATTTGCTTTGGAGCTTGTATAGAGGGTTATAAACTTTGTCGTCCAATGATCTTTTGTAATGCGATATTTCTTACTGGGAGGTTTAATAGAGTTCTAATGGCTGCGACATGTCTTAACGGCAATCAAGGTAACTTTTTTATATGGTACATATTTGATATGTACTTTTTTTTTATGTACCAGTACAAAGAGAAATGTGGTCTATTTTCTGGTACATATCAATATATATTGTAGGATCATACACATCATACATAAAGTACATATTGATATACACTGTAGGTATAACATAATTTAAAGGTGCAGACATGAAGTACATATTGATATGGGATTTATATTTTTTTCCAGGTTTTTATCCTTTAGCATATGCATTAGTTCCTGGAGAAGATAATGATAATTGGCATTGTTTTATGGACAATCTTAAAAAAGTTGTGGATCATTGTCGTATCACCTTTTTGACTGACCGAGGTGAAGGTTTGTTGAATGCGATTCCTAAAGTTTTTCCTAATTCTTATCATAGTTATTATTTTTTCCACTTGAAAGAGAACTTACCCATCAGTAAGTCTGATGAAAAATATAAAGAAGTGATGGACTCTTTCCAAAATTCAACATATACGTTTTCTCCAGCAAGATATGAAGAAGGTCTTCAAGAAATGGTTTATCTAGGAAGTCTTGGGTTGTTGAATACTTTTGTAACATTCCTAGGGAAAAGTGGTTTAGTGCATACTTCTCAGGCTATAGGTATGGTCAGACTTCTTCAAGCATTTCCGAGTCTTTTAATAACTGGATTCGCCGAGAGAAGAAGTTACCACCTTGCGCTCTCTGTGACACATTTAGGTTTTTAAAAGTTTCTTGTAACATTACAAGTATATATGTACTTTTTTTTAATATGCTCCACCAATCTTCTTCTAGTACATTTTTTTTGCACTATGTATAATATATTTGTTGTTTTTTAATTTTATTTGTCGTGTAGGCTACGGGTAATGGAGTTGATGTCTGAACGTCGTGAAGAAAGTATATTGATGGATCCTGAACTCATAACCCCTGTGTATCAAGCGTTGCTTGAACTACACATTCAAATTGGTCATCTGATAGACACATTTTTTGTGTCTGATTTGATCTCAATTATATGTATTGTGGATACTCGATTTCGTATTATTATGGTTTTTATTTCTTTGTAGGTGTTTTTGGAGAAATATTAAAGGCACCCTCACATTGGATTAAGGCACCCATTTTTTGGATCAGGGCAACCACACCCAAGTTTTCAAACTTCAAATTTGGGCGGAAAAATTTCTCTTCGCAAAACAGCGTGAATTTGGAAACTCATGATTATGAAAATCTTCTCAAAGCTTTATTAGGAAACCAAGTTATTTGGGCAATAAGAAGAAAAGAAGAAAGATATAAGTATTCTTCTGATCATAGAATCGATAAACCGAGAAAGAAAAGAAATCAGGAAACGAAAATTCTGCTTTTAGAATTTTCTTCTTCGGTGAATCAACGGAGAATTAAAGGGAAGTTTTGAGGAGATTTAGGGTTGTGGTTAGTATATATAGAAGAGCTGAGAAGATTTGCAGGGAGGGGAGAGATGAGATTGGTAAAGCTTAGAAAGAATCGAGAGCTCGAAGAAGAAGTGTACAAACAGTAACGCTTATAAGCATATCAAAATTCCTGTGAGCATTTCTATTCCCATTGTAAGCATTATTTGAGTTATAAAATCGATTTTTGAGGGTTTTTCCATTATAATGAGGAGCTAAACTTAATCTCTGAGGCTATGGAGGAAGCTACTTTTTCAACAATTATGTGGTAAGTATTTAATTCATTTATGCAATTTATTTATGATTAATTGCCTTGGTTAAAAATTGATTTAAAAGATTTTTGTTAAGCAATTGTGATTCCGTTAGATGGTGCATGCCTCGGGTTAGGTCCCTAGATGCTCCATGCTTTTGTTATACAGTTGTTGTTTTGAAAATCTATTTTTGCAATGATTTAGAATCAAATTAAAATGTTTTAATTGCATGATTAAAATTATTATCACTTTGAAATTGGAAAATAGTGGAATCCTAGCCTCAGTTTTCTCTCTACTTTATAAAAAATATTTGAGTTTTCATACTTTTAGTTTTAGAAATTAAATTTAAAATCAATCTTCACAAGTCTGAGTAACGAATCTTTATTTACCACTTTAAAATTACATCATCATCCTTGGAAAGTTAGTTAGATTTTTTTTTTTTTTTACTTTGTTCAATTTTACGTTTCTTTTGGTATTTCTCTTTTTGCTGCAGGTTTTGGATTTTGGATCGAAAGGAAAGTGAGCTAAAGTTTTGGAATTAAAGTTAAAGATTTGGAATTAAAGCTAAAGACTTGGAGTTAAAAGCTAAAGCTTAAAAGAACGAAAAAGAAGACGAAGATTTTTTTTTTCTTTCTTAAATTAGATTTTAATTAGATTTTTTTTTTTTTTTAGAAAAATGTATTAGGATTTTAATTGTTTCTGTATTTGTTTTTATTTTTGGACACTTCTCTTTGGACTTTGGACTTTTTGGACTTTATTATTATTATTAACCCTACGGAAGTGTAGTATTAAATATAAATTGCACAGGGAAGGACGACAATTACGATATTGTCTTGGCCCCTCGGGTTCGCACACTGACATAGGAGTTGGTGGCCCGAGTCGACTTCAACTGATTCATCGCCCGTCTCGTACGGGAGGTAAGACTCGATCAACCCACGAATCCCCTGTAAGTGGGTTTACTGTATTCCTTCGTATGCATATATGCTGAGGAACTGAAAACGGACTTACTTTTCTAGTAAAGGGCAAGAACTGGCCATACAAGATAAGGACTCGGATTTCATCACCGTTTCCTTCTTGCCCGCCTTAGGAACACGTTACCTAACGCGAACCTAATCCTTAAATTTGACTAGAAAGAAGACCGATAGGGTATCGAGCTTATTGGAAAATCATTCAAAAGGATTGTATTGGTTGCTTTGTTAGCCTAACTCGAAGTTCGAAAAGATTATTTTAAGTTGATTAGCGCCGCCTTGTAACCCAGGGAAACGTTGCCAAAGAGGCAGGGTTATCAAAGCTCCTTAGAGCTTATCCTGTTTCTCTTCGACTTAATCTAATTCGGATCGTCCTAAGAGGTTTGCTAAAACTGTAACTAGTTGTCTTTTGAAAGAATAGAAGCTGGTCTAGAAAACAATCTAAGTGGAGCCATCATGCTTTTTGTTTGCTAGAATCAATAGGTTTGATTTGGTTTAGTCGACCTTGCTTTGTGTTTGTTTAGAATTCCCTTCTGATTAGGAGTTATTGCATTCCCATTGAGCGTGCCTTGAGAAGAGATTCTATTGGCCGTTTGATCAGCGACGAGAATAGAAACTTTGTCGCTGAAAGTGAGAATTTAGGAAACCCTTCTTTTGAGAGCCCTATCTTTGGAAACTTTAGTTTTGAGAATTTGTCTCTTAGTGAGGAAGTTATTCCTAATTTTTCAGTTGTGTCAGAAATGACAACCTTGAAATCTTTGTTGAATCCTACTAGGACTGCTCGTCCATCATGTATCAAGTTGGCTGAAACTCAAGCCAACTATGAGTTGAAACCTGGGACCATACAGATGCTCCCACTCTTCTTAGGGAAAGAAAATGAAAACCCTTACTTTCACATTAGGGATTTTGAAGAAATATGTAGTACCCTAAGACTTCACAACATGTCTGATGAAGCTTTGAATCTTAGGTTATTTCCCTTTTCCCTGAGAGACAAGGCCAAATCTTGGTTATATAGTTTGCCATCTGAATCCATCGAGACATATGAACAACTTACTGCTGCCTTTTTAGCTAAATTTTTCCCTAGGCACAAGATATCAAAACTTAGGCAAGATATTTCCACATTTGGGCAACACGAAGGAGAGTCTTTGTACACCTATGTGGAAAGGTTCAATAAATTAATAACACAATGTCCCCAACATGGTTTAGAAGACCAAACACTGGTCCAAATCATTTATGAAGGGATAGATTATCCAACAACCATCATAGTTGAGTCATTGTGTACAAGAAGTTTTGATAGTAAAGATGTTACTGAGGCGATGAAATTTTTGCATGAGATTGCTGATAAGACCATCAATGGGAATGTAGTAAGGAACCCCCTAGAAAAACTCTTCTGAGTAGAGGTAATGTCAATAGAGTAGATGAAAGTCTTGAATCAGATGCCAAATATGCCTTTATAGTGAAAAGGTTAGAAGCCTTAGGATTAAGTCAATCTAGTCGAGGAATAGAGCCCAAGCCATTTTGGGAAGGACAGACTGTTGAAGAGCAAGCCCATGCTCTTTATAATAACACTAGATATGATAAACGTCATAAGTTTGATCCATATTCAGAAAGCTATAACCCTGGTTGGAGAAACCATCCAAATTTTTCTTGGTCTAAGGACCATAATCAAGGTCAGTCTAGTAACCCTTAGGGTCCACCAGGTTTTGGTTATACTAAGAATTCTTCTGGACCGACACAATTTCAGAACTCTTTAGACAAAAGGATCATGAGTTTAGAAGAGTCTCTCGCTCTCCTAACATATAACTCTGCTGAGTTTGAGAAAAAAATCAACACAGATTTAGCAGATAATAAGAAGATAGTACAAGATAACTCACAGGCTATCCATGATTTAAGAAACCAGTTTAGTCAGTTGAATGAGTTTTTAAGAGAAAAAGGCAAGTTCCCTAGTCAACCACAACCCAACCCTAGAGGAGTTCATGCGTTATCTACTAACCATTGGAATTCAATTAAAATCCTTAGGAGTGGTAGAGTAGTAGACAATGAGGTAACCTCGCCCAATAGTGAACATGCTGTAGTTCCCCTTCCGAGCCTATAGTTGAAGAGAATGATAAAGTCTCTAAAAAGTCCAATGCGGTTCCGGCTGAACCCGATTTTGTGCCCAAAGCCCCATTCACACAACTTCTAATACCAACTAGGGAGGAATCTAACTTTAATGATATACTGAAGGTTTTTAGGCAAGTCACGATAAACCTTCCGCTATTAGATGCAATTAGGCAGATTCCTGCTTATTCCAAGTTTCTTAAGGATATTTGTACACGAAAGCGAAAGCTTAGTGTACCAAAGAAAGCCTTTTTATCTAGTCATGTGAGTTCAATTCTCCAGAATACTACAACTCCTAAGTACAAAGACCCAGGGTCCCCAACCATTTCTTGCACAATAGGTAACTACCGTGTTGAGAAAGCGTTACTTGACTTAGGAGCCAGTGTGAACTTACTTCCGTACTATGTGTACCTTCATCTAGGACTTGGTGAGTTGAAACCTATTCAGATAACACTGCAATTAGCTGATAGGTCTGTGAAAATTCCTCGTGGTATCATACAGGATGTTCTTATTGAGGTAGATAAGTTTATTTATCCAGTAGATTTTGTTGTCCTTGATACTCAACCTGTCCGTGACTCAGAAAATCAGATACCTGTGATATTAGGTCGCCCGTTTTTAGCTACATCTAATGCGATCATTAACTGTCGAACTTGTATTATGAATTTGTCTTTTGGTAATATGACTATTGAACTAAATATTTTCCATATTAATAAGCAACCTTCTGAGTTAGGTGACACGTGCATGGAGGAGGTAAACATGATAGAAACATTAGTTCAGGAGTCATTACCAAATACCTTATTAGAAGATACATTAGAGGAATGCCTAGTTGATCATCATTTAGAAGAAGAAATTGACAATTTTCGGGAACCGGACGATCTAGAAAATAAGGAAAGTGTGATGAGTTTATCTAGAGACACTAAAAACTTTAAGTTTGGGGGTGACTATCATTCTTCATGTGCTTTACCTTTATCTCTTAGAAAGGTCCCTAACTTGGGACTTGACATATGCACCTCTACCATTTTACAAGATCATCTTCGAACTAGATTCCCTGAGCATGTTGATGTCCAGAAAGAAGTTCAGTTGTTAGAAACCCATCCTCTGGTCGATGTGGTTTACCTAGGCAGTAATACCAAGATTGACTTTGTTTTCCCACCAAAATATTTTCGTCCATATGTGGGAACGTTGGAATTTCAAATGTGTCAGTTATTAAGTTTTGAGACTAAAAATAATTACTTTAGGAAATTAGAATCGACACATTTGTTTATGAATGACCACCTTCATAGTAGTCAACTGTGTGAGTCAAAACTGATTGACTTTAAGAATCCACAATTATTCAGTTTATTATTATGTGCTTCTAAGTTCTTAGTTGAGTTACTCCAGACTCTACAACCTGATTCTTTTGATCCCGTCAACGAAGAAATCCAGCCCATGAAAATATTTTGTCTAGACCCTGTTAAAGAGCCTGAACCTGAACCACAGCTAGAAGTAGTTCTAAATAAGGGTGTGCTCGGTTTGTTCATTTTCTTGGCATGTTGCAGTTTTCTTCTATTTTGGATAGCCCTATTTGATTCAGATGACCCACAGTTGTTCCGACTACTACTATATGATTTTATGAGGTGACTAATTCTTTCTTAGTCTGGCTGAAGACTTTAAACTTAGCACTTCTTGGGAGGTAACCCATGCTCAAGAAACACGGTAATATCTTTCCTTGGCTCTTTTCGATTGATAACAATTTCTCCTTGTTCATGCTCTTAATTATTCATATTTAGAAACATTGAGGACAATGTTTGATTTAAGTTTGGGGGTAAGGGAGAAACTTTTTAGTGACATAATAAATCTCTAGAATTTAGAAACTTGTGAGCACTTCAGAGTGACACTAACCATTCTAGGTAGATGGAAACTTAGCTCTTTTTCTATAGGAATTGGTGTACCCAGTGAAAGGGTCTATTCATAAAAGGACAGAGTACAAGCGTTAGAAATAACATGATAGTTGTCACCACATCTAGGAGTCTATCACTACCATATCACTTTCTGTTTTTACTTTTGAAAATTTGTGTTTCTCTAAGTGATTTGGTGGGGCCCAACATCAAATTGTTATAGGCGTCGGGATGAAATAGAGTGTTTTGAGATCAAGCCCCATTAATATGAAAAAAAAATAAAATAAAAAATAATAATAGTGAGAAAAGAAAAGAAAAGAAAAGAAAAAAATTATTATTGTTAGAAATTTGTGTGGGTTTTCCCTGTCTCCGTCGCCTAAGCAAGCGTGGAATGCAGGATCCATGGGAACTCGAGTATAGACCAGTTGAATTGATATTAGTATAAGATTTAAGAACAGTGAGTGCGTATCTCAAATTCATTAGGTGTCATCCTGGTAATGACCTTCAGACAGATATGGGAAACACCGTTCACCTTAGTCAACACTTGCAACCTTCATATTCCATGTTCATCTTCTAAATCTTTTCATGTGATTGAACTGTAATAGATTCTGAGACTTGTGGTTGAATGATTATCTGAGTAGAACTCTGTTGTCTTATATATGAATTTTAGTATGCTTGAGTAAACACTCGCATAAAGCAATTGGACTCATATAGGGTAATAATTCCCATAGCGAAGAATTGAGTAAGCCAACTAAATAGCTTGTTTAGTGTCTATCCTTAATCGCTCACGAGTCGCTAAAATCTGGAGTAAAGGTTTTGTGGGTATACCTCTTGTAAACCCTCACGAGACAAAACTCGTCCACTAGGGACACCTAGGGGTTTAACGGCTTATTACATATGCTAAATGTAGTCGCGATTCCTGCGAAAGTGAGTTAAGATTTTATTTTCTAGATTAGATTTGCTCGAGGACTAGCAAATAATAAGTTTGGGGGTATTTGATAGACACATTTTTTGTGCCTGATTTGATCTCAATTTTATGTATTGTGGATACTCGATTTTGTATTTATTATGGTTTTTATTTCTTTGTAGGTGTTTTTGGAGAAATGTTAAAGGCACCCTCACATTGGATTAAGGCACCCATTTTTTGGATCAGGGCAACCACACCCAAGTTTTCAAACTTCAAATTTGGGCGGGAAAATTCTCTTCGCAAAACAGCATGAATTTGGAAACTCATGATTATGGAAATCTTCTCAAAGCTTTATTAGGAAACCAAGTTATTTGGGTAATAAGAAGAAAAGAAGAAAGATATAAGTATTCTTCTGATCATAGAATCGATAAACCGAGAAAGAAAAGAAATCAGGAAACAAAAATTATGTTTTTAGAATTTTCTTCTTCGGTAAATCAACGGAGAATTAAAGGGAAGTTTTGAGGAGATTTAGGGTTGTGGTTAGTATATATAGAAGATCTGAGAATATTTGCAGGGAGGGGAGAGACGAGATTGGTAAAGCTTAGAAAGAATCGAGAGCTCGAAGAAGAAGTGTACAGGAACCAAAAAAAATTCTGTTGTTGATCAACGAAGAAGAAGAACAAACTACAAGGAAGAACTGTCGTCATTAGCCAACATTACGTCCTTCTTTCCGTTCTCTTTAAATACCTTGTGTAACAGATTGAAAAGCTGATGTAATTTTAGAAGTGGTAAATAAAGAGTTCGTTACTCGAACTT
>JAJJMC010009453.1:3284522-3301091 GCA_023531435.1 Papaver californicum | reverse complement strand
CACTAGAAATTAAGGTGCAATTTAGATACTAAAAGGTGTCTATCAAAAGCTCACAGTAACGCTTATAAGCATATCAAAATTCCTGTGAGCATTTCTATTCCCATTGTAAGCATTATTTGAGTTATAAAATCGATTTTTGAGGGTTTTTCCATTACAATGAGGAGATAAACTTAATCTCTGAGGCTATGGAGGAAGCTACTTTTTCAACAATTATGTGGTAAGTATTTAATTAATTTATGCAATTTATTTATGATTAATTGCCTTGGTTAAAAATTGATTTAAAAGATTTTTGTTAAGCAATTGTGATTCCGTTAGATGGTGCATGCCTCGGCTTAGGTCCCTAGATGCTCCATGCTTTTGGTTATACAGTTGTTGTTTTGAAAATCTATTTTTGCAATGATTTAGAATCAAATTAAAATGTTTTAATTGCTTGATTAAAATTATTATCACTTTGAAATTGGAAAATAGTGGAATCCTAGCCTCAGTTTTCTCTCTACTTTATAAAAAATATTTGAGTTTTCATACTTTTAGTTTTAGAAATTAAATTTAAAATCAATCTTCACAAGTCTGAGTAACGAATCTTTATTTACTACTTTAAAATTACATCATCATCCTTGGAAAGTTAGTCAGTCATACGCTCACGTCTTTGAAATTTATTCCCCAAGGTTAGTTTTTTAGGTAACATGCTCTTTTGATGTGAGATATCCACTAAACTAGTTTCTTTTAGGGGTACTGCAGAAAACATATCAAATATGTATTGTGTAGATTATGTTCTTGGATTTGTGTAGGGAAAATATCAATATGTATTGTGCAGATTATATTCTTTTTTGTTTGTGTAGGGAAAATATCAATATATACTGCGTAAATATTATGCTTGGTTTCTTGTGTACATGTCTCATATGATAGATCTATAGCAAAAGAGTTGTACTTGCCAAAGATGGCGCGTGTATGGTTTCCCATGCTCGCATGCTAATGCAGCTATTGCTGCATCTGGGGGAAAGTTCCTTGATTATATCGACGAATACTTCAAAGTTAGTTGTTATCGCCAGCTATATTCAATCGCTATTAGACATGTTCCTAATCACGACAGGTAAGTTTTTAAGCAGTACCTATTGATATTTTTTATGTTAGTATCATACATGAGAATGGTTTTAAGCAGTATATATAAACCATAAACTATAACGAGCATAGTACATATTGATATTTAGTGTAACATACATCAACAAAAACTGCACAAGTACAATAGATTTTTCTTATTTATGTTTTTTAATATACCACATGTCTGATGAGTATACCGCAGAAGATACTATTCTTCCACCAATAGTAGTTAGGGCTCCTCCAGGAAGAAGAAAAAAGAACTGCATCAAGAGTGCATGAGAGAGTAGCAAAAATCTTGTTACATGTTCAAACTGTAAATCGAAAGCTCATCACAACAAGGCTACATGCAATGTTATCCGTCAATACCAATATACATATGAGAATTAATTTCATTACAGTTTTTTTAGTACATTTGGGATTTAAATTCTTTTAGAAGATACTTGTCGCATTTTTTAGGTTTCTTTTTTGAGAACTTGTTTGTGTGCCAACTGAATTATGTTGTTAATGACAGAACGAGAATTTGATGATATAAATCTTATATTTTGCTTCATCTTTAAAGATCTATGAACATGTGGCTTAAAGATCTATGAACATGGAAAACCAATACATTTTTCTTTAGTAATTTTTATTTCCAATAAATTTTTCTTTTATTTAGTAATCTTGTAGTTGTTATAAAAACACAAAAAAAAATCACATAAACAAAGTAATTTTTTTCAATTCATATCAACATGTACTTCATAGTACATGTCAATATGTACTTTTTAGAATATTAATCTATTGGTTCAAAGTTTCAGAACAAAGTACATATCAATATGTACTTCCTAGCACATATCAAGTTAGCTGAAACTCAAGCAAACTAAGAGTTAAATCTGGGACCATACAGATGCTCCCAATCTTCTTAGGAAAAGAAAATGAAAACTCCTACTTTCACATTAGGGATTTTGAAGAAATATGTGTTACCCTAAGAATTCACAACATGTCTGATGAAGCTTTGAAACTTAGGTTATTTTCTTTTTCCCCGAGAGACAAGGCTAAATATTGGTTATATAGTTTGCCATATGAATCCATCGAAACATATGAACATTTGTGCAGTAAGAGGGAGAATCTTTGTATAGGTATTTGGAATGTTTCAACGATTTATTGATACAATGTCCCCATCACGGTTTAGAAAAGTTTAGACTAGTCCAGATCCTTTATGAAGGGCTAGATTATCCAACGACGACCATGGTCGAGTCAGTGTGTACATGGAGTTTTGATAGTCAAACTGTTGATGAGGCAATGACATTTTTGAATGAAATTGCCGAAAAGACCCAGCAATGGGAATGTAGTAAGGAACCTAGAGAAAACTTCTAATGAGCAGAGGTAATGTCAATAGGGTAGATGGAATTCTTGAATCAAATGCCAAAATGGTATTTATAGCAAAAAGGTTACAATAGAATTGAGTCAATCTAGTTGTGGAATATCTCAAGTCATGTTGGGAGGACAAACTGTTGAAGAGCAAGCCCTTGCTCTTTACAATAACACTAGATATGATAATCGTCAGAAGTTTGACCCATATTCAGAAACCTATAACCTGGTTGGAGAAATCATCCAAACCTTTCTTGGTCTATGGGCCAAAATCAAGGTCAGTCTAGTAACCCTCGGGTTCTCCTAGGTTTTGGTTATACTAAGAATTCTTTGGACCAGCACAATTTCAGAATCCGTTAAAAAAGATGGTCATGAGTTTAGCAGAGTTTTTCGCCTTATTAACTCAGAACACTAAACATTTTCAGCAGTATGTCAACCGAAGTATACGAGAAAGTCAAAAGATTATTCAGAATAAAAGTCAGGCTATTTCCAATTTACCAGGTTGGTCAAATCGCTGAGTCTTTGAGAGAAAGAGAAAAATACAAGTCCCTAGTCAACCACAACACAACCCTAGAGGATTTCATGAGTTATATTTTGTTGAGAAATCATCAAATTATGTGAATTCAATTAAAACCCTTAGGAGTGGTAGAGTGGTAGACAATAAGGTAACCTTGTCCGATAGTGAACATGATGTAGTTCACACTTCTGAGCTTGTAGTTGAAGAGACTGATAAAGTCTCTAAAGAGTCCAATGTTGTTCCCACTAAGCCCGATTTTGTGCCCAAAGCCCCATTCCCATAACTTCTAGTACCAACTAGGAAGGAATCCAACTTTAATGATATATTGGAGATTTTTAAGCAAGTCAACATCAATCTTCCTTTACTAGATGCAATTAGGCAGATTCCTACTTATGCCAAGTTCCTTAAGGATCTTTGTATGCGAAAGCGAAAGCTTAGTGTACAGAAAAAAACCTATACATCTATTCATGTGAGTTCAATTATCTAGAACAACACAACTCCTAAGTACAAAGACCCAGGTTCCCCTACCATTTCTTGCACAATAGGTAACTACCGTGTAGAGAAAACGTTACTTGACTTAGGAGCTAGTGTGAACTTACTTCCGTACCATGTGTACCTCCAGCTAGGACTTGGTGACTTAAAACCTACCCAGATAACACTTCAGTTAGCTGATAGATTTTTAAAAATTCCCCGTGGTATTGTCAAAGATGTTCTTATTGAGGTCGATAGGTTTATTTATCCTGTGGATTTTGTTATCCTAAACACCCAACCTGTTCCTGACCCAGAAAACCAGATACTTGTGATATTAGGTCGCCCTTTTTTAGTTATATCTAATGCGATCATTAACTATCGAAATGGTATTATGAATTTATCTTTTGGTAATATGGCTATTGAGATGAATATTTTCAATATTAGTAAGCAACCCCCTGAGCTAGATGACACGTGCATTGAAGAGGTGAACATGATAGCAACATTAGTTCAGGAGTCATTATCAAACATCTTATCTGAAGATACATTAGAGAGTTGTTTAACCCATTTTGGCTTAGATCTCGGCGATGTTAGCACCATTGATCAAGTGAATGTCTGTTAGACTCTACCCATTTGTTAGATACTAATAGATGGAAAAATATGTTCGAACCACTACCAGTTTCTAATTCTACCTTAATTCCTTCTTTAGAAGAGCCTCCTAAGTTGGACCTCCAGATACTCTGAAATATGTGTTTTTAGGCCCATCTTATACTTTGCCTATAATTGTAGCATCCGACTTGGATAATGATTAGGAAAGTAGGCTAGTGATTGTACTTCAAGACAACAAGGAAGCTTTAAGGTGGATCTTAACATACATTAAGGGTATAAGTCTTATTATTTGTATGCATCAGATTCATTTAGAGGACGACACCAAACCTTCTAGGGAGATGCAACGTCGAATGAACCCTAACATGAAAGAAGTAGTTCGAACTGAGGTGCTTAAGTTGTTAGATGCAGGTATTATCTACCCCATTTCATACAATAAGTGGGTCAGCCCTGTTCAGGTTGTTCCCAAGAAATCAGGTATCACTGTAGTCCAGAATGAAAACAATGATTTAATCCCAACCCGAGTGACCAATGGGTGGCGTGTTTGTATTGACTATATAAAATTGAACAAGGTCACAAGGAAGGACAACTTTCACATTCCTTTCATCGACCAAATGCTAGAGAGATTATCTGGACATAGTCATTATTGCTTGTTAGATGGCTACTCTGGTTATAATCAGATTGTTATTGCTCCAGAAGGCCAAGAAAAAATTACTTTTACATGTCCCTTTGGTACCTTTGCGTATAAACGTATGCCTTTCGGGTTTTGTAATGCATCCGCTACTTTTTAGCACCGCATGATGAGCATATTTTCTGACATGGTAGAACAGTTTTTAGAGGTCTTTATGGATGATCTTTCAGTGTTTGGTTCATCTTTTGATGAGTGCTTGCATAATTTGACATTGGTGTTGACTAGATGTAAGGAAGAGAATTTAGTGCTTAATTAGGAGAAATGTCATTTCATGGTTCGATCATGAATTGTTTTAGGGACATCGTGTCTTATAAGGGTATAGAGGTAGACAAAGCCAAAGTTGACCTTATTAAGAATTTACAGGTTCCCAAAACCGTAAGAGATATTAGGTCATTCTTAGGGCATGCAGGTTTATATCGTCGATTCATTAAGGATTTTAGCTTGATTTCTAGACCTCTTTGCAATTTGCTTGCAAAAGATGTTAAGTTTGAATTTGATGATGCTTGTTTATAGGCTTTTGAGAAGCTTAAGACTTTACTCATTACCGCCCCCACAGTCCAGGCACCTAACTGGAACCTACCCTTTGAAATCATGTGTGATGCTTTAGATTATGTTATTGGTGTTGTGCTAGGTCAACGAGAAAAAAAATTACTTCATGTGATTTACTATGATAACAAAACTCTGAATGATGCCCAAATGAACTACCCCACCACAGAAAAGGAATTTTTATCCATTGTTTTTGCCTTAGAAAAGTTTAGATCATATCTCTTAGGTTCTAAGGTCATAGTCTTTACTAATCATGCTGCTTTGAAGTATCTTCTGTCCAAGAAGGATACTAAACCTAGATTGATTAGATGGATCCTTTTGTTACAAAGAATTTTCTTTAGAAATTAGAGACAAAAAGGGTGCAGAAAATGTAGTAGCGGACCACTTTCTAGGCTTGTTTTTGATTCCCCTGATGATTCCCCTCCTGTGAGGGATAGTTTTCCTAATGAACAAATTTTCCTTGTTTCCCAATTACCTTGTTATGCGAATATAGTGAATTATATTGTTACTGGTCGAATGCCCCAACATTGGGGTAAACAAGATCGTCTAGGTTTTTAGCTGAAGTTAAGCATTTCTTTTGGGACGATCCTTACTTGTTTAAGTATTGTCCAGACCAGATTATTAGGAGATGTATACCTGAGAATTACCAGTCCAGTATTATTTCCTTTTGTCATGATCATGCTTGTGGGGGTCATTTTAGTACTAAGAAAACCGCTGCTAAGATATTGCAGTGTGGATTCTACTGGCCTTCGTTGTTTAAAGACACCCACCGTTACTGTGTTACTTGTGAGCGTTGTCAGAATCTAGGAACCATTTCCCGTAGAAATATGATGCTTTTGAACCCTATTCTAGTTATTGAGGTCTTTGATGTGTGGGGCATTGATTTTATGGGTAATTTCCTAATTTTTTGGTTATTTTTACATCCTTGTCGTTGTAGACTATGTGTCTAAGTGGGTTGAGGCGGTTTTATGTTTTAATGATAACATATTTGCACGTTTTGGTACACCGCAGGCTATAATTAGTGATGGAAGGTCACACTTTTGTAATCGACCATTTAGGCTTTTGATGAAGAAATATGGTATTACCCACAAAGTAGCTACCCCATATCACCTACAGGCTATTGGTCAAGTAGAGGTTTCCAACAGGGAGATAAAAAGTATTTTAGAAAAAACAATTAATCCTAATAGGAAAGACTGGTCATTGAGGCTTACTGATGCCTTATGGGCTTACCGTACTGCGTTTAAGATCCCTATTGGAATATCACCTTAGCGTCTAGTTTTTGTCAAGGCATGTCACCTACCCGTTGAGATAGAGCATAAAGCATATTGGGGTGTAAAGCAACTTAATTTTTCGTTTGACAAGGAAGGAGCTCATAGGAAGCTCCAGCTCAATGAGTTGAACAAGATTCGTAAAGATGCATACGATAGTGCTAAGGAGTATAAGAACAAAATGAAACTTGTGCATGATAGAAATATTTTAAGAAAGTCATTTTCTCCAGGTCAATTTTTTTTTTCTGTATGATACCCGTTTGCATCTATTCCCTGGGAAGTTACGCTCTCGGTGGACGGGTCCTTTTATAGTTCGCATTGTTTTTCCTCATGGTGCTATTAAGACTGAGACACTGGATGGTAGTAGTTCTTCAAAGGTTAACGGTCAAAGATTGAACCCTTTTTAAAGCCTTTTCCTGCAGGTGATGTTGAGGAGGTCCCTCTGGAGGACCATGCTTACCTTGATTGAATATCAAGGATGTTGTTGTACATTAGTAAGTTTTTGTAGGTTTTTGTTTTATTTTATGTCTTTTTCTCCAAAGAAGGATTGTTACGCTTCACTCAGGTACTATCTTTCTGACTTACCTCTTTCCTCTAGTTACCTATATTTTCGGTATTACACTTTAATTTGAAACATTGAGGACAATGTTAGGTTTAAGTTCGGGGGGTAAGGGAGAAACTTTTAGTTGAAATAATAAAACTCCAAACTTTAGAAACTTGTGAACAATTCAGGGTGACACTAACCATTCTAGGTAGATGGGAACTTAACTCTTTTTCTATAGGAATTGGTGTGCCCAGCTAACTGGTCTATTCATAAAAGGATGCCTAGCTCAGGTGTTAGAAATAAAATGATAGTTGTCACCATATCTCGAAATCTATCTCGACCATATCACCTTCTGTTTTTATTTTTGCAACTCTTTATGTTTCTCTGGGTGATTTGGTGGGCCACCAGTATCGAATTGTTATCACCTCCAGGATGAAGTAGAGTGTTTGAGATCAAGCCTCATTATTGTATTATATATTATTTAGACCATTATTAAAAAAAAAATCGAGTATTGACACTTTGATAGCAATATGTGTGTGTTTTCCCTGTCTTCGTCGCCTAAGCAAGCGTGGAACGCAGGATCCATGCGCTTGGATTCATTTGATCAAATCTTGTTGTCATTACATTTAAAAATAATTAATAATTATTTTATTTTCAATAAATCGACTGATGGGACCCTTGTATATACCAGCTGAGTCGATATTAGGAGTAAGACTAGTGAGAGCGTATCTCAATCCATTAGGATTCATCCTGGCAGCGACCTTCAGACAGATATGGGAAACACCGTTCACCTTAGTCAACATGCGCAAACTTCATTTTTTATATATCCATTTTCTAAATCTTTTCATGTGATTGTACTTTGATAGATTTTGAGTATCGTGGTTGAATGACTATCTAAGTAGAGTTTTGAATTCTTGTATGAATTTTAGTATGATGAGTGCCAACTAAATAGCTTGTTTAGTGTTTACCCTCAACCGTTCACAGGTAGCTAGGGTTTGGAGTAAAGGTTTTGTAGGTATATCTCTTGTAAACCCTCACGAGACAAAACTCGTGCACTAGGGACACCTAGGGGTCTAAAGGCTTGTTGCACACGCTAAGTGCAATCGCGATTCCTGCGAAAGTAAGTTACGATTGATTAGATTTGGTTTGCTCGAGGACTAGCAAATAATAAGTTTGGGGGTATTTGATAGACAAATTTTTGTGTCTGATTTGTCTCAATTCTTTATATTGATAGTGCTCGATTATGTACTAATTGTGTTATTTTATGTAATTGTAGGTAATTTTGGGAAATAAAAATTGTTGGAAAATTGGCTCGGAAAAAATGTTAAAGGCACCCGAAAAATTACTAAAGGCACCCGCACAGTGGATATGGGCACCCCCTTCATTTTTAAAATTCAAAAGCAAAAATCCTGGCGGGAGTATATCCTTCTCGCCTGTGAAGATTTCAAATATGATTTTTGGATATTTCTGAATCAGTTAAGACAAGGATATTTGCTTACCTTAGTAAGAGGGATGTGTACACTAATTCTACACGTAAAATCAACACTAAAACCTCATCAAATTAGCTCCCTAAATAAAGCAGAGATATTTTTCTTATTCTGATTTTATTCTCCTCGATTCTGTTAGAACAAACAAGGAAGCCACGTTGAAGGAAAATTATTCTCCAGCTCTATATGGTAACAGAATTACCGAGAACAATTGCAACTTAATTCCTGAGATTATTCTCTTTTAAATGAGAATTTTGTGAGAATTAAAGGAGGAGATTTGGAGGTTTTATGAATATATAAAGGAGTGTCGAGGGTCACAGAAGGCATGGAGAGTTTAGGGATAGCTTAGGAGACGAATAGAAGGCTGAAAAATCAAGTCAGAAAAATTTGTTGTTGCTGCTGCATGAAGAATAGAGAATAGACAACAGTTTCTTCAAACTCTCTACCAAGGTTTCTTCATCCATTTACAACGGATATCTTCGTATCTGCAACATTTATCTTCAGCTGCAACGGTTTCTTCAACCCATATACAACGGATATCTTAGCATATGCAACGTTTATCTTCAGCCCTTCTCTGTAACAATGAGTCTGTAACGCCTATAAACGTTGCAAACTCACTGTTTTCTTTGTTTTTCTCATTTTTCATCATTTGTAAACATTTTGATCCATGAACCATAATTTTGAGCAAGTGATTAATATATAGGAGCTAAACCCCATTTCTGAGACGATGGGGGAAGCTATTTTTCCAAAAATTATGTGGTAGTATTTATTTAATTAATTTATGCAATTCTTTTATGATTATTTGCCTTGGTTAAAAATTGATTTAATAATTTTTATTAAACAATTGTGATTTCGTGTGATGGTACATGCTTGGCCTAGATTTTTGATGTTCCATGCTTTTGTTATACAATTGTTATTTTGTAAATCTATTTGTTGCAATATTTTAGAATCAAATTAAATCTAAGAATTGCATAATTATAATTATTGAATTAAATCACTTTAAAATTTGGAACATAGTGGAATCTTAGCCTCAGTTTTCTCAATCTTGTTATCAATTGTTCACAAGTCTTGAACGAACTTTTCTTCACTTTAAAATCCAAATCTTCACAAGTCTTGAACGAACTTTTCTTACCACTATAACAAAATCATCAAGGGGTCCCAACTGATTTCAGGAGGAGTGGTTGTCAACAACCTTCATGCTAACTTGATTCTTTTCTTCTAAATCTTCTTCATCAATTTTTCGTCATCTCCCAAACTTTTTCCATCACGATCAATCTTTGATCCCCTCTTGATAAAATGCATTACATATAAAAGGAAGTATAGCCACATTCCTTGTTGTGGACACCCATAGTCAGTCAACCTTAAGTTCCTTACCTTCTCTCTTTAATTCTCATCCAAGAACTGATTGATTGGATTGAACAAGAATTCAAACATTTTTTTGGCATTCCCATAACAATGATCCCTGAACGCCACAAACGAGTTGTAATGGATGAACTTATGGGTTTCAAACTCAAACTCGAGCAGTGTACAATGCTTGTTTCCACGGTACATGGGTACAAGGATCTTCTCGATGTCGTTGCTCATTGTCAAGATGGGCATAATAATACCCGTCACTTCTGCTCCCTGTAACGTCTCTGGCTTGTCGACATGATACTGAAAAATGGAAACGTTTAATAGGTTATTTCACAAAGTATATATCAATATGTACTATTTTTCATATCCAACGTTCAAAAGTATAAAAGAAGAAAACAACACATACCCAAGCAGCTGGATCCAGGTGCAACACCTTTAAGTATTTTCTTTTTGCCTCAGGATTTGGTTGGTCCTCTTTAGACGCCACTTGAAGCTTATACTGAGCGTAGTTGAGAAAGTCTTGCTCTAATGCTCTGTTGAAGATCAAATCTTCCATTGTAGCCCCGCTGACGCAGATACCACCTCCATCCTCTACTTCCCAAGCAACCGAGATGCATATTTATAACAAAAACACATATTGAAGTAAGTTTTTTTATATGTACTGCAAAACTTACTTGATTTAAAAGTAAAATGAAAGGTAGAAAGTACTTGCATTCTCTTTCCTTTATCAAAGTATGGAAGTAGAATCACTATTTGTTCATTTGTTATCTTCTCATAGAATGGTGACTTCTCAAGATCCATGAACTTCATACGAGGTTTCTGAGCTTTACATGCTTTATTGTTCTTTCCTGTCTTTATTGTCTTTTTTCGTTTGTCAGTTTTCGACTTCTTCTTTTCAGAAAACTTACTTCCACTATCAAATAATGGATCTGTCTTCTTTGCTGGATTCGCACGAGTTACTCGCCTGCTAACTTTTTCTCCAGTTGGTACAGACTTCTTTACAACAACCTTTGGTTTTGCTTTTGTTTTCGCAGCAGTCATCTTGGCAAGTTTGGTTACTAGTGGAACGTCTCTTGACGTTTGGGTGGTTGTAACTTCATATTCCTACATTTTTGAATTCAGGTTTTTAGTACAATATTTGAATCATATTCTTTCAAACAAAGAAAAGAAAGGTAAATTACCACAAGTAGAAGATATACCTCTGGGTCATTTTCCGACTCAGGTGTGACTTGATTTGCATTCTTCTCAGGTGTAAGTTAGTTCGGCTCAGCTGTAATTTGTCGAACTTCTACACGTCGTAAATTATTTCCAAATAAATTATCAAAATGTTTGCGAATGTCAATCCCAAACAAAGTATGGCTTGAAACACTACCATTGTCTTGGATGAGAGATGCATATTCTTCATCATAAACTCCCTTGCTCGAAATGGCTAAGTCCAAAAATTCTTCAAATGTGAACTTTTCAATGTCTTCCATCTTCGCCATCTCAGTAAAGAAAGGTACTTTCATGTCCACGAAGTTGTCGACCAAGGTTTCAACGTCTTGTTCATCAGGGTTCTGCGACATCCTTTTAATAGTTTCAATACTCTGGTCTGTAGCTTCAATCACCTTTTTTTACTTTTTTTTGTTGATGTCCAGGTAAATCATCCTGCAACCATAAAGTTTTTTTTATGATAGTTAAATACATATTGATATTTACAGTTATATGACAATAATAAAACACATTTGTAATCAAGTACATATTGATATTTACAGTTATATTGATAAACACATTTGTAATAAAGAGTGAAACTAGCTAGCATTACTTACCTGTGTGTTACTTTTCTCTTGCATCTCTTTGACCTCTTTCTCCAAGTCATATTTAGCCCATGTTTTAATAACAGAAACATCAACACCATAAAATTTTTACACCGAAGGTGGTGTTGACAATGCAACATTATATGGAACCCTTTTGACAATGGTGTCACTCAAAACATTTTGTTGTTCTTTTGTTGGAGTAGTCGCAGGTGGCACTTCTTCTGTTGGAATCTAAACAAATGGATCTCCCAAAACTACTTCATCTTCTATTTTGTTTTGCAAAAGAGGATCTGTTGGAGTAGTAGTAGATGGGAATTCTACTGTTGGGTCAGTACCCAAATGAGTGGGACTCCTATCAATTGAGTCTCGAAACTCTTCTTCATTTTCAGGATGCAAGGGAGAAGCTTTCATGTATATGGCATTCAACATTTGCAGAAGCTTTGATACATCAAACGGTCCATCTTTATGCTGCATGGTGTTCGCTTCACCCTATTTTTCAAAGATTGTCTTTGTCAAATCTTCATATCTTGCTTTCCAATCATCTTCCTCCATTGCCTTCCCTGTAGTTTCTTCTTTATCTTCTACCTTTTCAGCTTCACTCTCCTCTTCTGCAAGTCTTCTTGTGATTCTATTCAGAGTTTTCTTTACTTGATTAGTGTACGGAACCTTGAAACTTTTATAGAACTGTACCAAAACAACAAAATATGTACTATAAAAACTAGGTTTTTCATGAGGTACATATCAATATATACTGTAGGATAACAAACATCATACATTCAGTACATATCATTATATACTGTAGGATAACAAACATCATAAATGCAGTAAATAAGTATACATTTTTCTTACCTCATATTCAGTTGTATCAGTGTCTTTTGGAGTGCAGCATATAAGTTTGTCAGATTCCATTTGACAGCTTTTGGAACAAACTTTTTTTCCGGAATCGTCTTTATTTCATCCGGTTCCAGCAAATAGGTATCCTCTGCATACCAAATATGTTTTGGAAACAAATTCACCAAAACAAATTTAAAAGTAAATAATAATTTTCATTGAGTAAACTATTAAAAAGATTTTTAGTACGTATTCTTACCAATAAATAATTTAGACATTAGGTAATATTCTCGACTGCATTTACATTATCATTTAGTGACTTTTCTAGGTAAGAACGTATCAAATCTGGCCATGTCACATTCTTTGCAGCCTCGAGATCCTCCACAAGAGCAATGTACTTTTTAGCCAACGCATTTGCATCTTTTGTTGTGAAAAAAAACGTGATACACATGAATAGGCATATAACCCTTACAAGGTCTTCAACATCTCTCACTTCTTCACTTTTTTCCTCACTCCCTTCTTCAATATCTTCTTCACTTTCTTCTTGTTCATTTTCTTCATTTTCTGTATTCTCTTGATCACTCCCACTTTCTTCTGGTTCTTCGTCACTTTTCTTTTCTTCAGATTCTTCAGATTCTTCAACTTTTTCATTTGTTTTCTTCTTAGTTGCTGGTTTTTTTCTTAAAAGTTTCAAGATTTCTTCTTGTATCATCAGTCTATTTACCTTTATAATTTTTTCTACATCACCAAAGAACCTTTGGAAGAAAGTATTGTTTCAATATCCACCCCTTGATGTCAGCATCATATTTTCATGTTGTCTTTTCCCTGCTTTGGCATTCCAAAGATAACACCTATTTTTTCAGGAGTGGATGTTAGTATATGTGAAACTACATGCCTTTTGAACTCAAATGTGAGCTCATTCACAACTTTACTTCTCTTATAACTGTATTAGATTGGTCGCCGCAGTTTCGTTCTACATCCAGTGATCTACACCAAGATTTTTGTACCAGAACATCAAAAAAAAGGATCCCATATGATTGCTCACCAATGATCCTCAACTTAGTTTCATTCAACTCAAGTTTTGCAGCCCTGATTGCTCTAACTAGTGAGAAAATTCCCATGAAACCACTTATGTAGATTTTCCTAGCAGGTGCATGTGTTTTTGTCTTCTTTGTAGTTCTTTTGACATTACCTATATAATGAACACACTGTCAATAACCCTACAATATATCAATATATATTATAATATAGAATAAAGTGTATATTTTGATATGTTGATATCTATCTGCTATATCATGAACAAAGTATACATTTATATGTCCTAATCTAATTCAAGATTAGAACAAAGTACATATCAATATATACTTATCTTGTATGCAAGATCTAGATGCTATAATATAGAACAGTATATATCGATATATATGTTTTATATCTATAACATGAACAAAGCATATATTGATATGTACTGATCCAATTCAAGATCTAGAACAAAGTACATATCAATATGTACTTATCCTGTAATCAAGATCTAGATGATATAACATAAAAATAAGTATATACTGATATGTACTGATCCAATTCAAGAATTAAAACTAAAAACCAAATACATATCAATATATAACCTATGTTGCATGCTAGATCTATATGTTATATAACATGAAAAAACTATATATATATATTGATATGTATCGATGTCGTATGCTAGATATAACTCCTATAACATGAACAAAGTATGTTATATATTGATATGCACCGATGATTAGAATCAATACCTTTTTTACCTGAAACAACAACACCCTTCTTCTTCTTCTTTGATGTTTGATGGAGAATGAACAACAAGAGCTTTCGTAAGAAGAGCTTTCTTCTTCTTCTTTGTAGATAGAGAATCAACAGCAACAATTTGCTTCTTCTTCTTCAATGTTGTTGGAGAGAATCAACAACATCAGTGTTCTTCTTCTTTTTTTATTTTGGTGGTGGAGAATCTACATAAGAAGCTTTCTTCTTCTTTTTTGATGGTGGAGATTGAGGAGTATCTTGTTATTCAATTACTGTTTCTTTGATTCTTCTATTGATTTTCCTTTTGGTACCCATAGGTAGACTATAGGATAACTAGTAGCCAATATGGTTAATGATGCTAGATTTCTCTCAGTGGTTGAAGACGGCGGGAACCCTCACAATGCTAAATCTTAGTGAGTGCAGTAAAGTTGCTGAGTAACTTAGGTTCAGTTGCAGTAAACTGTAGAATGCTCAAAGAAGTCTATGTTTCAAAGTGTGTTATTACAAATTTTGATTTTGTTGTTTGCACTGGGTTTTTCGATTTGGTTTCAGGTGGTTTCCGAAAATCTTGCCCTAGATTTTCAGGTTCAAAGGAAAAAAAGAAGTTGAAACTGAAAATTCGGTTATAACAAACTGAGAAGTGGAGGAGGTGGAATACATGGGTAGTTCACACGTAAATAGTGATGGCCATAACAATAATTTTAACTTTTCAGAATAATTTTGGACCTATGGATAATTGGGTTCTCCCGGTGGACTATTAGGATAACTAGTACCTGGTTTTCTGGACCAACCAACAAATTACCCTTTTATCCTAACAAAAAGAATACGGGTCGGGTCTTCAGGGAAAAGCGAATACGGGTCGGGTCTTCAGGGAAAAGCGTGACTGTGCCAGAACCCAAATCGTGAGATCATTCTCATCTGCAGAGCCAGAGAAGGAGAAAAGAAACTTAGGGCATAAGTTTGAGCTCAGCGGAGAAGGTGTTAGCGAAGATCTTCATCTTAGGAAATTTCAATGGCTCCACTTGCTCCGGGATCTGGGGATGCAATTTTCGCTAATGTTGAACGTGTTGTAAGTAAAACCTTAAATTTTCAAATTTTCTCACTGTTACGTACCTGATTTTATCGTAACATATTTTTTCTCAAATTCTTGAAATTCGACCTGAGTGTAGAATGCGGAGTTATTTACGTTAACTTATGGTGCAATGGTAAGAAAATTGCTTACGGATTTAGAAGAGGTAGAGGAAGTCAACAAGCAGCTTGATCAGATGTAAGAAGTGTTTCACTTAGGTTCAAGTCTTTTTCATTTAAGGAATGTTAAGTGGAATGCTTATCTTCGGTTTCTTCGATATTAGAAGAATTCTTTTTACTTTTCATTTTTAATAGCGCTCTACATTTCTTGGTTGTGTAACTTGTGTTGTAATTGAGATATTTATGTGTCCAATGTATGCAGGGGTTATAATATTGGAATTCGACTAATTGACGAGTTTCTAGCTAAATCTAATGTTTGTAGATGTGTTGATTTCTAGGAATCTGCTGATGTGATTGCAAAGGTCTGTTAGATCTATTATTTGTATTCATGTCCGTGTTTATTCTAATTCAGGCATTAAGCACTTCTGGGTCGGAATCAATGTCGGATGGGTTTTAGTAAATTATTATGTTTTATGCACGAGAGGTATTATTGTTGAA
Organism: Papaver californicum; assembly: GCA_023531435.1. Lineage (NCBI taxonomy): Eukaryota > Viridiplantae > Streptophyta > Magnoliopsida > Ranunculales > Papaveraceae > Papaver > Papaver californicum. The sequence continues at coordinate 3,285,077 of JAJJMC010009453.1, read as the reverse complement.
ATCTGGCTATAGTCTTTTATATATACATTATGCCTGATATTTTAGTTGCACAGCTATTGAGTTACTAGTCAGGTGAACTACTGAACTGTATAGGCTGCCTTTGATATGTCATCTACTACTGCTAGATGTAAAAGCTTCTTCTACTGTTAATTCTCAACTGAGAACTGAGAAGCCTAGTTGTTACTAGATCACATGTAAGTGGACCTGCATCCAGTGCTGGGTTGGTTGGGTTGTGAAAGGTTTAGACATTTTTCTAACGCATTAAGTTGATGCGATTTTTTACGTCAAAATGGGTTTTTAAGATGAAGCATGCTTGTTTAATCTTGAATCTCACTTTTATTTTCTAGATATAAGAGTGCCTGTTTCTGAGATCGGGATTTCTGTAATATTTATCGAACATTCAGTTTCTTTTTCAAAACAAATGGTATGTTTGTTGCAAGTTCTGAAAATACTTATATGCAGGTCGGTTTCAAGATGTTCTTAGGGATCACTGCAACTGTGACCAATTGGGATTTTGATTATTTGACTCACAAAAATGACATAGTCAAAGTGACA
>JAJJMC010009453.1:3198428-3279522 GCA_023531435.1 Papaver californicum | reverse complement strand
ATGTCACTTTGACTATGTCATTTTTGTGAGTCAAATAATCAAAATCCGACCAATTGGGATGCCGATGGAACAAGTTGCAGTCTCGTCTTAGAGGATAACCCACTTGTAGACTTTGTTGAACTTCCTGACACATGCCAAGGTCTATGTTATTGCAATGTCCTTTGTGGAGTTATCAGAGTAGCCCTAGAGATGGTGAGTTTCCTAGCTTTCTTGTTGAATCTTTCGTTTCATTAATGTATATTGTGTAAAATTCTGAAGTTCTGCAGAAGCAGAGGCAACCTGTTTTGTTTGAAAAATTGGTTTCTCCCATTGATTTCAGCAATTCTAGATGTTTATTTTCTAAAAATTGGTCTTATTTTACTTTGTTAAAAAAACTAGATGCATGTTCTAATCACAATATAAGAACATACAGATTAATGCAGAAGCAAAAGAAAGGGATTATAAATACCTCCAGCCATTGTTTTTAATCTTAATCCTTTGAAGCTTGCCCTAATTTATGAATTGATGTGAACTTTGGTGCCAAACCCTCTTTCTCAATTGTAGGTGGTGTATTCAGGATATGAGAATGGTTTTGGTGACCTTTTTGTTCTGTTTTCTATCTTTCTGAAAAACTAACCCTAGCTATCATAGAGCAGTTACCGATAGATATAGAGATGGGTTTTCTGAAGGTGGGAGAGAGTAGTGGGGCTAATGGGGCTAATGGATCACATATGCCTTTTTCCCCTTTATTTCAGCCCAATGAGAAAAAGTCTAACATTCTTCCACTTGATCCATTTCACGAAAGACTCCATATACGGATCATGGCGATTAATCCTCTTTAGAGCAAGAATTGTTCTTCCATGTATCACAATATACTTAGCCTTTCACCACTCATACTTAACTTAACGAATAAACCATATGTTTACTCTAGGTCAAACTGTAATGACATTTCTCAACAAAATAACTGAAGTAAGTACGTACATAAATTCCAAATGAGAAATAATCCAACTAAAATAAAAGCTTTAGAAAACCATAAATAATGTACTACATTATAGGACCAAGTCCCATCCTTACTACATGATCCTTGAATCCTTTAATTTGCATGCCTTTAGTCAAGGGATCAGCTATTATCAATTCAGTGCTAATGTGTTCAATGATCACTTTCTTTTCCTGCACACGTTCTTTTATGGCTAGATACTTTACGTCGATGTGTTTACTTCGACTTCCACTCTTATTATTCTTAGCCATAAAAACAGCAGCTGAATTGTCACAGTACATTCTTATTGGTCGGCTAATAGAGTCAAAAACTCTTAGCCCAGAAATGAAGCCTTTCAGCCATACACCATGTGAGGTAGCCTCAAAACAAGAAACGAACTCAGCCTCCATTGTAGAAGTGGCCGTCAAGGTCTGCTTGACACTCCTCCAGGATATTGACCCATCAGCTAGCATGAACACGTATCCTGATGTGGATTTGCGCGAATCATTGCAGCCTCCAAAGTCAGAATCGGAGTACCCTACCACTTCAAGACTGTTTGTCCGTCTATACATAAGCATGTAATCCTTAGTACCTTTAAGGTATCTTAACGCTTTCTTTGCAGCCTTCCAGTGATCGATTCCTGGATTACTCTGATATCTTCCTAATACTCCAACGGCATATGAAATGTCGGGTCTGGTACAGACCTGAGCATACATAATGCTACCAACAGCTGAAGCATATGGAACGTTTTTCATTCGTTCCCTTTCAATGTCGTTCCTGGGGCATTGGTCCAAACTGAACCGATCGCCTTTTACAATGGGTGCTATACTTGGTGAACAATCTTTCATACCGAATCTTTCTAAGACTTTGTTGATATAGGATTCTTGAGACAAACCTAAAATGCCTCGAGATCTATCTCTATGGATCTTTATGTCAATGACATAAGACGCCTCACCCATATCTTTCATATCAAAGTTACTTGAAAGAAATTGTTTCACCTCATACAGTAATCCTTTATCATTGGTTGCGAGCAAAATATCATCCACATACAACACAAGGAAACATATCTTGCTCCCGCTGACCTTAAGGTATATACATTGATCCATAGCCTTTTCTTCGAATCCAAATGAAGTAATGACTTTATGAAATTTCATATACCATTGTCGAGAAGCTTGTTTCAACCCGTATATGGATTTATTAAGCTTACAAACCAAATGCTCACGATCTTTAGAGGCGAATCCTTCAGGTTGTTTCATATAAACCTCTTCCTCTAAATCACCATTGAGAAATGCCGTTTTCACATCCATCTGATGTAGCTCTAAATCAAAATGAGCTACTAATGCCATCACCACTCGGAAGAAATCTTTCTTTGATACATGAGAAAAAGTCTCTGTGTAATCGATTCCTTCCCTTTGAGTGAACCCTTTGGCAACGAGTCTAGCCTTATGTCTCTCGATGTTGCCATGCGAGTCTTTCTTTGTTTTAAAGACCCACTTGCATCCAATGGCTTTTACACCATCGGGCAACTCGGCGAGATCCCAAACTCTGTTGGATTCCATAGAGTCCATCTCATCATTCATGCCATTCATCCATAAAACTGAATCTCTTGAATTTATGGCTTGTGAAAATGACATAGGATCATTATCGGCTCCAATGTTACAATCCGAATCTTGCAGATACACTAAATAGTCACTAGAAATAGTTGATTTTCTTGTTCTATTAGATCTCCTCAATGGAACTTGTTCAGCCTCACGATGAACAATTTTTTCCTCCTCACGATGAACAATTTGTTCCTCATTACCATCATGATCTATTAGATTGTTGTCAACTTGTGGAACCTCAATGGTTGGTTGTATAACACGCAATTTATCCTGAGGTGCGTGAATAACAATCAACTTATCACTTGAAACAGTAGGTGGAAGTTGATCAATATCATTTTCAGGAACAATATCCTGAAATTGATCACTCCCACTAATCAAGTCATTCTCAAGAAATTTAGCATTTCTTGATTCCACAATTCTAGTGCTATGAGACGGACAATAGAATCTATAACCTTTAGACCTTTCAGCATATCCAATGAAATGCCCACTAATAGTCCTTGGGTCTAGCTTCTTCTCTAGTGGGTTGGTCACTCTCACTTCAGACGGGCATCCCCAAATGCGTACATGTTGCAAACTCGGTTTCCATCCTTTGAATAACTCAAAAGGCGTCTTTGAGACGGCCTTGGAAGGAACCCGGTTTAATATGTACGCTGCCGTCTTAAGAGCTTCTACCCATAAAAATGATGGAAGTTTAACATTACTTCTCATACTTTTCACCATGTCCATTAAGGTTCGGTTTCTTCTTTCTGCTACACCATTCTGGTCTGGAGAACCAGGCATAGTGTATTGGGCAACAATCCCATGCTCTTGAAGAAATCTTGCAAATGGACCTGGTGCTTGTCCGTTCTCTGTGTATCTACCATAGTACTCTCCACCTCTATCTGATCTCACAATCTTAATGTGATTACCACATTGTTTCTCTACTTCAACCTTAAACAATTTAAAGGCATCCATAGCTTCGTCTTTAGAACGAAGTAAGTAAAGATACATATATCGTGAATAATCATCTATGAAGGTGATAAAGTATTTCGGATCATTAGCATTCATGTCTGGACAACAAATGTCCGTGTGTATGATCTCTAATAGGTTTGAACTTCTCTTGGCACCAATTTTGTGTTTGTTAGTTTGCTTTCCCTTAATGCAACCAACACAAGTATCAAAATCAGTAAAGTCTAAAGTACTAAGTACCCCATCCTTTACCAATCTCTTAACTCTCTCAATGGAGATATGTCCCAATCTCAGGTGCCACAAAATTGAGGAGTCCTCATTCACAATACATCTTTTTAACCCAGAATTAACATGCATAGAACTTTCAGTGATATTATTTTGCAAATAAAGACGATATAAACCATCAGACAAAATACCATAACCAATAACTTCAGAATTTCTGAGAATACTAAAGCCAGAATTCGAAAAGTTAAAGGAAATTCCTAAAGGTACAAGTCTTGAAACTGAAATCAAGTTTCTAGTGAAACCTGGTACATAAAATGTCTTTTCTAAATGCAAAGTAAAACCACTACTTAAAATTAAACTGCATGCCCCAACAGCTTCCACATGTGAACTCATCTTACTACCTGAATAGATGTAGTGTTCACTTCCCATTGGTTTCCTTAGGTTTGTCATACCCTCCAAGGTATTCGAAACATGGATTGTAGTACCAGAATCAATTCACCATGTATTATGATTAATATTAACCATATTAGATTCATAAACAAACGCTAAAAAATTATCACCCTTTAATTCAGGAATGTCATAATTGACATCAGAAATATTTCCAGTTAAAATTGCTGCAAAGAAAAATATATACATGCTTATAAATAAATATTTGAGACTTAAACTTAATCATGATTTACCAATGCAAGTCATGTATAAAAATATGAATCTAGTGACATAAAACTTGCATGTGGGCTAAAGTCATACTCAAATTAGATTCATAACTAATGATGAAACTATTAAACCATATTCGTTCCTTAATTCCTGTGAGTAGATTAAGGAACACAATTTAATATTTCATCCCAATTAATCATACAAATATAATAAAATTTCCTGTGGGCATATTTCATCATATTACGTATGATTAATTACAAATTTATGTCTAGTTTCCACATGTGATTTCTTAAGAAAATTTTAAATAACTAGAGATGCTGTGGCTACTCTCTAATTACTAAAATTATTAAATTACTTGACATAATATTTGTTTATGTACAATCCTAATGGTCATAATATATATAACTAATTATTTATAACCATTGCACATGTCAACAAATAACAATAATAATATAAATATTTTAGAACAAAAATTAATATGATTAAACATATTATACTGACCGAAAATTTAGAAGGTCACATTCCCAAAGTTCATTTTAATTTGAGGTATGAATTTATTCATTTCGTGTACTTAACGTTTCGTATTTGAATTCGCGGAATGAATTCGGCCAAATAAATTCCATAACTCCAACAAGCCTTTTGGACCTAACAAAGACACTACAACCACTTTGAAGCAGATGCCTTCTAAGTTGACCTTTATTTAAGCTATTGAGGATGAATTCCTAATGTTCCTAATCTTGAAACTATAGCAATTTTTAACGAGTGATAAACTGAAAACAAATCTACTCAATATGCCAATATTGAACGTTAAGCATTTGCCCTTATAGCTCAGTGGTAGAGCGACAGACTTGTAAACTGAAGGTCCGCAGTTCAATCCTGCGTCAAGGCATTTATTTTTGTTCAAAATGCAAATTTGAGTCCAAGACCTTTTAAGATCCGAACTTGCGGTCTAACATTTCAAATGTCTACCCATTAACCATTGTTCCACACCGTAATTGTTATTCTGTAGTTGTTATTCTACTAAGTGTAGTTTATTCTACGAAGTTTACCTTCCCTTAAATCATCGGAAGAGACAAGTCTACAGTGAAATAAAATTCCTGCTCTCAAGTTTGCAGTATTCTGAACAACTCGGTACTTTGCCATGCGAACAAATTGAAGTTTTAACTTTGACGTTCTTACTATATGTGTTTAACAAATGTGCAGGCTCTGGAGACGAAACAAACTAGATCATATGTTAGAAATCTATATGCATGTTGCATTATCACATAACCATTAAGTATCACATTCCATAAAATAGAATCATACAATTTCTCAAATAACTCATATGCATCACATTCCAAATTCTATATAACAAGATTTCAAACGGAAAAAGTGTGTACAGACAGTTTAGACAGAACCAGAGAAAAAAAAAATAATGTTGTTTTCAAGCAAGGCAGAGATGATTATGGCTCTGATACCAAATGTTAAAAAAACTAGATGCGTGTTCTAATCACAATATAAGAACATACAGATTAATGCGGAAGCAAAAGAAAGGGATTATAAATACCTCCAGCCATTGCTTTTAATCTTAATCCTTTGAAGCTTGCCCTAATTTATGAATTGATGTGAACTTTGGTGCCAAACCCTCTTTCTCAATTGTAGATGGTGTATTCAGGATATGAGAATGGTTTTGGTGACCTTTTTGTTCTGTTTTCTATCTTTCTGAAAAACTAACCCTAGCCATCATAGAGCAGTTACCGATAGATATACAGATGGGTTTTCTGAAGGTGGGAGAGAGTAGTGGGGCTAATGGGGCTAATGGATCACATATGCCTTTTTCCCCTTTATTTCATCCAAATGAGAAAAAGTCTAACATACTTAAAAGTTTAAACAGAAACTCTTGATTATACTGTAATCCCTTTTGCTTTAGGGCTTAAAAAATTGTTATTAAGTGTTAGATGGTACTGATGTATTGGTCATCATATTCAGGTTTCTATGAAGACTGAAGTCACATGTGTTCGTGATATGTTGCATGGAGATGACGCATACGAGTTACGGGTGAAACTTCTGAAGCAAGTTCCTGAAGAGTACCCTTACAAAGACGATGAGTAACTTGTGACAATATGAATTGGTAATTTCATGAATGTGCATTCAATGTTTAAAATAGCGAAAGCATAAAGCAATTCATTTTCTTGGTAAAGTGTAAAACACTAAAGCGATGTCCATAAAATCTAAAGATTTAAAGGCCTAGATAAACAAAGCTCTCACGTTTAACAGTGAGGAAACCCTCGCTTTCTATTGGTCGAAATAAAGTCTTTTTAGCTTTTGTGGAACGTGCGTTTTGGTGTGGACACTTGGCATAATTTGATTGATGCAAATATTTAGGGGTTAAAAAAACTCACTCTCCTATTGGTTCTTTTGTTCTAAAATTATTATACTTTGTTTACACCCAATATTTAATTGTACCGGGTCAACGTCACCTACAGTGGGTGGACAACACCGCAAATCGACGATCTACGTTTAAGTATATTTAGTAAACGACTACCGTTATATTTAAAGAGGGAAACCAAATTGAATTTGAAATTCGTTTTTTTTTTAAGAACCCAAAATAAATTTGGAATTCGTTACAAACCGGGACTAAAAAACCAAAAAAAAAAAGTTATATAAAATCAAAACGGAATTTTAATTGGTGCAAATATTTAGGGGTTAAAGAAACCCACTCTCATATTGACTATTTTGTTTTAAAATTATTACACTTTGTTTACACTAAATACTTAAATGTACCGGGTCAACGTCACCTACAGTGGATGGACAACACCTCAAAACAAAATACACGGCTGCCACTTTAAACGGTTACCAAAAATACTTAATTCGCAAATAATCGGATGCATAGTATCATTCATGTTTCTATAAACCTTCTCAGTCAACTGCAATGTATAAAATCAAATACTTAAATAATGCAACTCAAAACTAATAAACAAATTAAAAAACAGTCTAATGGTCCCTCTATATTTGGAACAGAGAGGTCATGCAAAGAGAGAGTTGCAGAACAAACCGGGTGCCATGATTCATCATTCTCAACGTTTCCATGATTCTGGTGATGAGTTCTATGATTAATTCTCATGTAATATTAACATTTATGGTAAAATTAAATAACTAAACCACATTAACGATTGATGAACTTTTCAACCAGCCGTCATGACGGGACGGGACAAAGCCCCATCACACCAAATCAAAAACGGACGGAAAAAAGCCCCGTCACTCCAAATTAAAAACTATACGGGGAGAAGCTCCGTCACACCAAATCAAAAATTTTAATTAAACTTGATCGAAAGATAACTGTTATGAAAAGTTAAATATGCCAGGTGCGTAAAACGGGAACAAATCTAATATGTAATAATATGAAACTAAATACTTATAAATCTATATGAAACTTCCTAACGCCGAACCATAAAATCTACTATATGAAACTAAAATGTTGTCAACATAATAAAGAGAAACTAAGAAGTTCTCAGCATAAGAAAGAGAACAATTATCCAAATAAAAGCCATTCATGTCACATTCCCCCTGTTTCTTCTACAATATCACTTACGTTCTCTGTTACCTAGTTAGAAGAATCTTTTGGATCTGCTGCTTGATCTAACCATTTAGAACCTTAAAACCAGACAAACCCCAAGCTATTCCTATGATTTATTTTCCTTATAATTCCCTATGTTATCTTCTTCCTCGGTTTTCAGAAGTTCTTTGTAAACTGCCTTATCAAGCCTTTACCACAATACCTAAACACCTTGTCCTCAGTTATGAATGGTTGTTTTACCTGTTACCTCGAAAATTCCATGGATTTGAATCATGTATGGTGCTTAATTCATGTTGATAACTCACCAGTCCTTGTTGGTGCTGTACCATCTCAGTGGCAGTTTAATTTAGTTGGTGGGTTATCTATTCTCTAATTCTCCTTTATATGTTCATTTGTGCCTTGATGTTTGCATGAAAGATTGTTGTATGGAAGATAATAGGGGGGGTATCTTCTAGAGGATATGAGTGTCAATTTCTTGATTAGTTTTGAACTTTACCAGGAATAGTTAGAGTTTTTCGACTAAAGGCATGAGCTACTTTGGGTGAATCTTTAATGGTGCAGAAATTTGTGATACTTAATTCAGTGGTTTTGATCCTTACTGTACGTGAATTAATCTTTAATCAATATGGGGACTTTGAAGATATTTATGGATATGGGATCATTTATGGCTCAACCTAGAGGAATTTAGCCGAGGACTATCCAATTCAAACTGCATATCACACCACAAAGCAATCATCTTTTATGAATCGTATCCTTTTAACTCATCTCTTTACAAAGCGTAATTAGTTAGATTGGGCCGACAAACACCCTAGATTGTCTGGTTTTCCTGAATTCTCGATAATAGGCCTTTACATTCATTTTTTTTCTTTGTAAACTTAGGTGTGTACTGGTTTGTAAGTGTTATCCTATAAAACACATTTTAATTGTCTTAGTTGTAAGTGTTATCTTATAAAGCACATTGTTTCTTTATTTCAGTCTCTACTATCTTTTTAGTAGCATAGTAGTAATCTCCACCTTCTCTGGTGAATACCACTTGAAAAGATTATTAGCTATATTCTTCGGACTTTTCCCCAGTTAGCTTCAACGTAATTGAATTCCTATTCAATTATTCTTCCTCGTATTCTGGGCTCTGGCTATAGGATTCTCGAGTTATCTTCTGCTAGCACCAAAACTTTCAAGGACATAGATTGGAGACTACTTCAAGACGCAATCAAAGAGAAAGGCTCTTTTAGAAGTTATGGATCAACCCGAAGAAACAAGAGATAGATAGATATCGTTCGGGCAGTATACCTCAACATATGGATACAAATGCCTGACTAGCAACTTCAATCAATTGCATCGAACCCCTCTACCATCAACTAAATTTTTATGGACACTGTTGTGTCCATCAAAAGTATAACTTTTCTTGTGGAAAGCATTGATTAAATATCATGTTGTTGTAGATTCATGGTTTACCAATATGATTATAATTGATGAATCTTTAGGTATTACATATCTTCGTGTAATAGCCCGTATTTTAATAAATTTCATACTTCAAAAACATATCTTCGTGTGATAGCCCGTATTTTAATAAATTTCATACTTCAAAAAAAAAAGCTTTCTTAGGTGTTCAACTTCCTGTTATAGAACCCGACATCAATTGTTTATGTGTAACATTTTTGGATTTTTCTGTTTCACTAAAAATATCAGTAGGAACAAATCATTTTAGAATAGGGAAATTCTTGCCATCTCTAAGATGTTTTTTTATCCAATTGGACCAATCATTAAATAAGCAATACTATGCCTTTGCCTTTTGAATGCCGAATAGCCATGAACCATTGCACATTATCACAGTATCACTAGATACCCTCACCGTTCATTAGTACCACGTGCTAATATAATCCAAGGAAATTTTGCTGCCAATTGTTCTTTGGATTTCCCAAAAGTCTTCCCAATCATTAGAGACCCAGAAAGATATTACGATCAGAACGACCCTTGCATTATATAAAATCCACCACTACCACTAACCGTTGGAGAAAAATGAACTTAAAATGTACTTTGCCTTTTGGTGGGAATGGACCTTAGGACCTAGAAGTCACTAAGGGACACTAACTCATTTTTTACTATTGTGAATGAAGAACCTTTGGTCCCACATTGGAGAGACTAGAGATGAGTCCTCTCTTTATTACCACAAAAAATGCAACTAAGGGAGGCCCTTAAGGTTTCGAAGCTTTTGTGGTTGGGGGAGGACTAAGGAAATGGGCTAGTTGGAGCAAACATACTTTTCACACATGTGCGGTGCTTCGCACCGAAGCATGCATGCTTGCGAGCTTGCATGCTTGTGACCTTGTGTGCTTGAGTGCTTGAGGACTTGCGGCTGCGGCTGTGGTTGCGGGTGCGAGAGTGACTATGGCAACTGCTGCGGGAATAAGTATGCTTACGGGTGCGGGCGTAGCTTAGGCTGCGGGAAAACCAAGACTTACGTTTTTGAACATAAATTATTTCATTAAATTTTGTTTTAAATATGGGGGCGTATGACCCGGAGAGAATAACTCTTGTCATAAAAGAAAATAAGTTTTGCCCGTTTTATTACCGTTTCAAATTAAATTTCGCACTTCAATTTTTGATTAAATACAAAATTTATTCTCATTCAATATTGTTCGGATTTCACTCTTCTTTTGGCTATAAAAGAAAAACGAGTTTTTCATTTCAACTCAATCCAGAGCAGGCTATTATCCCTAGCTCTTTTCCCTACTTCTCGCTTTGTTTCGCGCAACTGTGTGTTTATTTCCCTTCTATTATCTTGATATAAAGTTCTTGAGGGTGATTAGTATTGTGCTTATACTAATCATAACGGGCAGTTTTATCCTGGACACATCTCCTCTGTTGGGGTATAGCATCTCTCATTATTGAGGAGTACCCAAGGACTATTGTGTTAAGGACAAATTGCTGAGCATGTGGCTCTTTCCTTGTGTGTGCATCAACATCAGAGTGTATATCATTTCAGTGATTTTCTAACATTAACAATTTTTTCTGTTTAGTGTTATTTCCATTGTTGCATATCCAACAATCTTAACACAATACATATTATTTTGTTTCAATGGCTAAAAGTGATGTAGACAGACCACAAAAGTTCAATGGCAAAGATTTCAAAAGATGGCAATCCAAGATGTTATTCTTTCTGAGTTTTCACATGCTTGATGAATTAGTTCTGAAATCCTTTTGATGAGAGTTTAAATGATGCGGGAAATGAAAGAAAGTTAGAAAGTTGGAGTAGATAGAACTATATGGCCAAAAACCATATTCTGAACTGTTTAGAAGATGCTCTTTATGATTTCTATAACGCAAAAGAAAACTTTTATGCGTTTGACTTATGGGTTGCCTTGGAAGCAAAATATGAAGCGGAAGCTGTTGGTTGTAAGAAGTTTTTAGTTGCCCGGTTCCTGGAATACAAAATGACAAATGACAAATCTGTGGTTGACCAATTTCTTGAACTTCAGCGCATTATCAATGAAATTATTGCTGAAGGTATGGTCATAGATGAAACGTTTCAAGTGTCTGCGGTGATTGAGAAATTACCTTCTTCTTGGTCTTAATACAAACGAAGACTGAGACATGAAACTGGTGAAGTCAGTATGGTTGAATTGGGTAAGAAGATACAAGTGGAAGAATTGTTGTGCTCCAAAGACAAGAATGTATCTTCCGCAAGGGACATGTCCAACAAGGCTCATGTAATTGAACACAAGACTGAAAAGGGTGACCGCAGCAACCGCAAGCCTGGTCCGCGCAAGAAAGGTACTTTTTCGAAACCCAAATCTGGCATTGGTAAAATTAAAGGTGCTTGTTATGTTTGTGGAATCCCTGTCCATATGGAAATGCATTGTAGAAAGCGTAAGGATTTTAATAACAAGAAAAACAAAGCTAATTTGGTTGAAAGCAACAAGAACGAGTTTACTGGCACGGTGTCTGAAGTCAATTTGGTAACCAATGTGTGAGACTGGTGGGTAGACTCTGGTGCTACCAAGCATGTTTGTGGAAACAGAGATATGTTCACCTCCTATCAGAATGTAGGGGAAGGGGAGAAACTCTACATGGGTAACTCGTCCGCAGTACAGGTTGCGGGAAAATGCAAAGTTGGGCTGAAGCTCACTTCTGGCAAAACTCTCACATTGAATGAAGTTCTTCATGTTCCGGACATCTGCAAGAATCTTGTATCTTGTTGTGTATTAGATGATAAGGGATTCAAACTAGTTTTTGAATATGGGAAAGTTATTGTCACTAAGGGTAAGGACTATGTAGGAAAGGGTTATAAGACTGAGGGTCTATATAAACTGAATGTAACCTCTGTTGAAATGAATAAAATTGACTCTTCTTATGTTTGTGTGTCATTGAATGTTTGGCATGGTAGACTTGGTTATGTAAACTATAAATCAATGAATAAAGTGGCTAGCATAGGCTGTATAAATTTACTTTGGAAAATGAACATAAATGTGAAATATGCGTAGAATCAAAATATGCTAAAAATATCTTATAAGAAAAATATTCATAGAAATTCTAAACCCTTAGAATTAATTTCATTCAGACCTAGTTGACATGAAATCAGTTCAAACTAAAGGTGGTAAAAAATGGTTTGTCACATTTATAGATGACTGTACGAGGTACTGTCACATATATTTACATAAAGGTAAGGATGATGCCTTAGAAGCCTTTAAGATATATAAACTAGAAGTTGAAAACCAAATGAGTGCTACCATCAAAACCGTTAGGTCTGACCGTGGTGGTGAGTATGTAATTCCTATAGGAGATTTTTGCATAGAACACGGCATTATACATGAAATAACCCCTCCTTATTCACCACAATCTAATGGTGTGGCTGAACGGAAAAACCGAACCCTTAAAGAGATGATGAATGTCATGTTAATTAGTTCAGGACTACTTGCAAACTTGTGGGGGGAGGCCGTCCTCTCAGCTTGTTATGTCTTGAACAGGGAACCCTTTAAAGGATCAGACAAAACTCCATATGAGTTATGGAAAGGTAGACAACCTTCTTATGCATACTTTAAAGTGTTGGGGTGTTTGGCTAAGGTGTCCATTCCTCCACCTAAGAGAACCAAGATAGGACCCAAAACCGTTGACGGTGTCTTCATAGGGTATCCTGATCATACTACTGCATATAGATTTATGGTTGTGAGTTCTGAATCTAGGGATGATGTGTTCTTTGAAAATGTTTTTCCTTTGAAATCTGAATCTCGCATGATATGTGTTGATCCCCTAGATGTCCCTTCTACTAGTCAGACATTACCTGTATAGGAAGATGGATTTGAGCCTAGAAGAGGTAAAAGACTTAAAAATGAAAAATCTTTTGGGCCAGACTTCATAACATGCTTAGTTGAGACTGATCCACAGACTTATAGAGAATCCATGACTTCTTATGAATCTCCATGGTGGAAAGAAGCTAACATTAGTGAAACGGATTCCATTATACAGAATGATACTTGGGAGATTGTAGATTTACCTCTAGGGTGTAAACCATAGGTTGTAAATGGATCTTCAAAAGAAAACGTAAGGTAGATGGAACTGTGGAAAAATACAAAGCTAGATTAGTAGATAAAGGCTATAAGAAAAAATAAGGTGTAGATTTCTTTGATACTTATTCACCTGTTACGAGAATTACTTCCATTAAGATGCTAATTGATATTGCTGCCATTCATAACTTAGAGATACATCAAATGGATTTAAAAACAGCTTTTCTAAATGGTGAATTAGATGAAGAAATTTATATGGACCAACCTGAGGGCTTTGTAGTGAAAGGTTTTGAAAACAAAATTTGTAAACTAAGAACATCTTTGTATGGTTTGAAACAAGCACATAAATAGTGAAATGAAAATTTTGATCATGTAATGATTTCTAGTGGTTTTAAAATTAATGAATCCGACAAGTGTGTTTATACTAAACTTGTGAATGATGCCTGTGTGATTGTATGCTTGTATGTTGATGATATGCTTATACTTGGTACAAACATGGATGTAATTAATTCCACAAAGAGCATGTTAAATGAGAACTTTGACATGAAAGACTTAGGCCCCGCTGATGTGATCTTATGGATGAAGATTAGAAGAAATTCTAATGGATATAGTCTTAGTAAATCTCATTATGTTGAATCTGTGTTTAGGAAATATAACCAGTTTGATTGTAAACCTGCTTGTACTCCTTCTGATCCTTGTTGTAGACTCAAAAGAATAAGGGTAACGGAGTTTCACAACTTGAATATTCACGTGTTATAGGAAGTCTGATGTATTTAATGAACTGGACGAGGCCAGACATTGCTTATGTTGTGAGTAGGTTGAGTAGGTACACATGTAATTCGGGACAAGAGCATTGGGATGCACTTATTAGAGTGTTAAGGTATTTAAAGTACACTTTGAACTTTTGTATAAGTTATGAGATTTACTCTGCGGTCCTAGAAGGATTTTGTGACGCAAACTGGATATCGGACTCAGCGGAGTCTAAGTATACGAGTGGATATGTTTTCACTCTATCCTGCGAGTCTGCATCTTGGAAGAGTTCCAAACAGACATGTACAGCTCGATCCACTATGGAATCAGAGTTTATTGCGTTAGATAAAACAGGAGAGAAAGCCGCTTGGCTAAGATGCTTTTTAGAAGACATTCCTCTTTGGCATAGGCCTGTGCCAGTAATATCTATACATTGTGATAGTCAAGCTGCAATAGCTAATGTTAAAAATAACAACTATAATGGGAAGTCTATACACATTCGTAGAATACACAATTCCCTAAAACAACTAATCTCAATTGGCGTTATTTCTGTTGACTTTGTGAGGTCTATGAAGAATATCGCGGACCCTTTTACGAAAGATTTGTCCAAGGAGATAGTTAGTAATGCATCGAGGGGGATGGGGCTTAAGATCATCAAATAAACTTGCCATGAAGGATACTCAACCTTGCTGACCGGAGATCCCAAGATTATGGTTTCGAATGAGACAACTAATTTATGGTGGGTTAAAGGAAACACTATCAGATAATTTCATTCTCTGTCCCTTCCCTATGGTGTAGACGTGATAGTGTGACTGCATGTGAGGATGACTTTTTATTAAGTCTTAATGAATTCTATAGTTTCAATTTAAGATTGAAGTAGGTTGTAGCAGTAAACACTCTTGATATAACTCACATATCTGAATGAGGAAGTAGGCCGCTTCCTATGAGAACTGAGCTGATTCTCTAGAGCATTCTGAGAAATGGGATACGTCCAGGGACAAAATGGACACAACGGAACGAACTTAACAACACCTAGAGAGATATCACGCATGGAATTTATCGATGAACTACACCAAACGATAGCAGTTCAAGAACTTAAAATGTACTTTTGCCTTGGTGGGAATGGACCTTAGGACCTAGAAGTCACTAAGGGACACTAGCTTATTTTTCACTATTGTGAATGAAGAACCTTTAGTCCCACATTGGAGAGACTAGAGATGATTCCTCTCTTTATTACCACAAAAAATGCAACTAAGAGAGGGCTCTTAGGGTTTAGAAGCTTTTGTGGTTGGGGGAGGACTAAGGCAATGGGCTAGTTGGAGGAAACATACTTTTCACACATGTGCGGTGCTTCGCACCGAAGCACGCACGCTTGCGGCTTGCGTCTTGCGTGCCTACGAGCTTGAGTGCTTGCGGACTTGCGGCTGCGGCTGCGGCTGTGGTTGCGGGTGCGAGACTGACTGTGGCTACTGCTGCGGGAATGAGTATGCTTAGGCTGCGGGCAAACTAAGACTTACATTTTTGAACATAAATTATTTCATTAAATTTTGTTTTAAATATGGGGGCGTATGACCGTTTCATAAAAGAAAATAAATTTTGACCGTTTTATTACCGTTTGAAATTAAATTCCGCACTTAAATTTTTGATTAAATACAAAATTTATTCTCATTCAATAAAGTGCGGATTTCACTTTTCTTTTGGCTATAAAAGAAAAACGAGTTTTTCATTTCAACTCACTCTAGAGCAGACTACTATCCCTAGCTCTTTTCCCCTCTTCTCGCTTTGTTTTGCGCAACTGTGTGTTTATTTCCCTTCTATTATCTTGCTGTTAAGTTCTTGAGGGTGATTAGTATTGTGCTTATACTAATCATAACGGACAGTTCTATCCTGGACACATCTCCTCTGTTGGGGTATAGCATCTCTCATTATTGAGGAGTACCCGAGGACTATTGTATTAAGGACAATTTGCTGAGCAGGTGGCTCTGTCCTTCTGTGCACATCAACATCAAATTGTATATTATTTCAGTAATTTTTTAACGTTAACAATTTTCTCTGTTTAGTGTTATTTCCATTGTTGTAGATCCAACACTAACAGTATCACTTAATTAAGAAACTAGCTAGGTGGAGGCTAAGAGGGAGGGTGCTTCTGCCGCCTTCCATGATGAAATGGACGCTGAAAAAGCTCGACGGTGCACTATTTGGTTGTCTTTGTTTGTATGTTTTGTGTACTTCGCAAGCCACTCACTGCTAATAGTTATTGTTGATTGTTTTTGTTTAGTCACTGTATTGAAAACGGCTAATTGGTGACAAAACAAACTACATGGCTTTAATATTACTAGTATAACTCGGAACTTAAAAATTGTAGGGCTAAGTCGCTCTGAAGAACATTCAAAATTGGTCAGAAACATCATTTTCAGCACATTATATCGATGGGTAGTTTTTTTTTTTTTACTCTAGTGACACGATGGTGCATGGTCTATTCTTTGGTCGGTGCTCATACTCCTATATGTGTTGTTAAATTAAGAAATTCATTAAAATTGATAAGAGAATAAGATCAAAAGATTATTCAGGTTGACATGCAAGGCGGCAAGGGTAATGAACATGAATACACCATGCTTTAGACCCATGTGATATGACTGTTGGGCACAACTCTCACGCACACGCTTAGAGGTTAGCCAGTCAATGTTTCGTTGCATTAAATGGCATACAGCCGACTAAAAGATTTTCCTGAAGGAATAATAAAGAGTGGTTCAGCCGGTTGTTATCTTAAAAGCAACGGTAAGGTCATAAAAAATATAGGCGAATGAAGGAGGAAGGTGGAGGCGCGTAACATATATCTTGAATGCTGATATGGCCAGTCAGTGCTTTGATGTGCCACGTATGTGCCTACATGGAAGTTGTGCGCCTGTCATGTGCTCTGTTTCTTTCTTTTTAATTTTAGGAGAGAAAGAAAGAAATCCGAGAAACGAATATTTTCATAATTGATAGAAGGGATACCAATCCATATAAGATAATATAATTTTGACAACTGGATCTTGGGATCGGTATTCCCCTTTAGTATCCTCTATTATCAATTTTGGATATTTTGATGTCATCAATGTATTATCAATTTTGGATATTTTGATGTCATCAATGATATCAAATTGATATAGATAGATTTCTCGATTGTCTGCTATCTGTCGCATGATTCGTCAGACCATCCACTGCTTGGTTTCTTTCTTTGTAGCTGTGCTAGTGATAGACATATTTTTGTGTCTATTTTGTCTCTATTCTTTATATTGTTAGTGCTTATTTTTTGTATTTATTATGGTGTTTTTTAAGTATGCAGGTGTTTTTGGGAAATAAATATTTTTGGAAAATTTGAATCGAAAAAGTGTTAAAGGAACCCCTCATTTGGATAAAGGTACCCCAAATTACTAAAGGCACCCTAGAATTAGGGGCACTCCATCTCCTTCATGGGAGAAGAAGAATTTTGGCGGGAAATATCTTTTGAATTCGCGAAGATTTCTGGTTTGATTTCTTAGAAGATTTGGTGAGATTTTCTTATCCCAAATGATTGATACCAGCTTGTTACATTGAAACAAAGATGGTAAGTCTTTTGGAGTCGAAAAAATAGGAATTTACGTGGATTGGGAGAAAATAGAAAAACAAATATTCTTAGGATTTTTCTGAGTTAATTTTGGAGTTTGTTTGTGGATGGAGGGAGTTGGACACGATCTAAAACGTGTTGGTGTCATGTTTGGATGATTCTTGGCTACCACAGACGCGTGAAGAAAAGGAAAAGAGAAATTATTCTCGTGACTAACCATGGAGGATTATTTGAATTTATTTTCGAGATTTTGGAGTCTGTTGGGTATAAATAAGATGCTTGGGAGTCATAGAGAGGATACGTAGAGTTTGGGGAAGGACTGAGAGGATGAGAATCAAAGAAAATTCACGTGACAAATTTTATGTTGCTGCTGCAAAGAGAAAAGCGTGAAGAACATTAGGCAGTCTCAAACTGTCGTTCTTCTCTGAAAATCTGTAACGGTGTATTTGCAATGCATAATTCAAATTAGCAACACCTGCTTATAACAATGAGTTTGTAACGCCTATACACTGTTGTAAACTCGTTGTTTTATAATTTTCCCTCCTTTTCATCTTTGTAAACAATTTTTGAGCCATGAATAATATTTTGAGATGTTGTTTACCATGATGAGTTAATTCTCACTTAACCAAGGCAATAAACGAAGCTAATTATACATGATTGATGGGTAGTATATTTTTTTTTAATTATTCTATTGACTCTAATTTTATTTTGATTCACTTAATCACTGTTTTTGCAGAGTTTTAGTTCGAACACATGATTTTCTTAATTATTTGTCATTCAGTTTGATAGGTTATGCTTTGTTAAATCATTTGATGACCTATGCATAATGTTTACAAGTAAAATTTGAAAATTTGTCTGATTATTAGTGAGTTGGGATAAAAGAGGACTTAAAGTTAACTAGAGTTTTAGAAATCATGGTAAATCAATTCAATCATGAGTAACAGTGGCATCCAGAGTCTTGGTTTCTTAATCTTATTAATATAACTTTTAATTTAGTTTTTTTTATTTTTAGATTAAAAATTAGGTTTAAAAATCAAATCTTCACAAGTCTTGAGTGAATCTTTCTTATCACTTCTACAACCACAACAACTGGACAGTATATTGCGGAATTTGAAGTATTTTTCTATTTAATTTCAATAATCATTCATGTTATATATGGTGGTTCAGTATCAGAGTGTATGAATTCAAGCGGGTTTTTTGAGTATGTTTTAAATTATACTTCTGCCTATTTCCTCTCCGTCGCGGTTCTTGATGCTATTATTATGGCCCGTGTCGCGGTGGTGATGTCTAAAAGTTGTGTCACCGCTGTCATAATTCTTACTGCCGAATTACTATATATAAAATCTCCTCTATAATTCTAAGGTGTCCTATAACCGCCCCATCTGCATTGATCAAAACAATATATAAACATGGGATTAACTATGTGTACTTTAGAGTTTGTAATTTTGTACAAGAAAAAAATATGTGACCCTAAATGGGTCTTTAAACATATCAAATCTACCATGTGTAGAAGTTAATTGACCGATAATTAAGTTAGGTGACTTAGATTTACTACTTTTCTAGATTTCTAGGTTTCTAGACTTTTATTGTATTACACTGGCTAATATGAGTATTATATCTTGCTCATAACGAAGCCTTATATAGGGTCTTCCCATTCCAATAGAGGGGCTTCCCATGGTTGAAGGCTAACCCAAATTTTGGATATGGGATATCCTATACCAATAGTAAATGTCCACATTACCCTTGTCTTTACAAAAAGTCTAATTTGCCCTCTTCATTAAAACCTAACCGTAGACATTCTTCTCCATTAATCGGTTTTTATTCCTTCTCCATTTCACCTTCCTTCTCCATTAAAATTCATCGTCTTCGATTAATCGTCGATTCAAAAATTTATAATCGCCGATCAAACAAGAAAACCTAACTCATCAAGATGACAAAATCTACTAAAGGTATAGAAGGTAGCAGTGATTTGAATCCAAAACAATCAAACGAAGAAAACCCAACTCATCAAGAAATTGAAGAAGAAATCGGTGCTAAAGGCGATCAAACTTCCCAACCACAACCAATGGTGTACATGAGGTATGATTATACAAGAACCCATGCTATTTTTCTCTATTTTATGATTGTAATGTGTTAGATTGATTGATTTCAAGTCCAAAAATTAGGTTTCCAGAAACATTTACGGTTGGGTTCGATTGGAATCCCAAATGTAAATATATGTTCTCAAGAACTTACGGTTGGGAACCCAACCGTAACTGGTTTCTTTTAAATTTTACGTTCAGGTTATTTAAATACCCAACCGTAAATCAGAAGGAAGGAGATGAAGATGATATTTTCCGCCATGAAAGTACGGTTACGGTTTGGTTATGATGAACACCTAACCGTAAATGTTGTCTACGGTTTGGTTCGACAAGAAAACCCAACCGTAATGTTCCCTGAATCACAAAAAAAATCATACTTTTATACGCAATTTCATCAAATTTGAGCCATAAAAAGACCAAGAGTTTAATAAGTTAGAGGTATACCTGACTACTCTGGTTGAGTGAATCAAAATCTAGGGTTTTTAAAAAAACTACAAAAAATTCTCTTTCATTTGTTCTACTTTTTCTTCCCATCAAACCAAAAAGAAGAAAATTTTGATTTGATTTGATTAAGTATAAGATTATTTTAGATTAATTATTATTAGCCTAATCTATTAACTAAGTAGTTTTACTAATATTAACTAAACAGGGATAGTTTAGCCATTATAAAAATATAATAGATAAAGGTTTTTTTATAAGTCATACCTAATGTTTCTATTTTATCTTCACATAAAAAACCCCTGTACGAGGCTTCCTTAACTAACATACAATTTGAAATGGTTCAAAAAAAACAACATACAATTTGTTTTTAATTAATTGTACAAAATGTTGGGCTGTCATATCGTAAAGTTTATACCCAATATTTCGGTGTACTTTTACAGTTGACCTTTTTCCTTTCTCTTTTTCTTTTTCCTTTTTATTCCTAGACGCTTTGGCAAACATAATATACATTGGCTGGCTCATACTGTCACACAGTCGGTCAACTTGCGGTGTAAAGAATGGTATCAACTTATCCCATGCCATGGTATCACCACGACACTTTCTTTCCATGATAACAAGTGATATATTCCACCTTTATTTTTTCCAAGGAATTCTAGAAGACACGTTTCACGTACTTTTAAATACCCATGAATAAACCTTCCAATCATTAGAGACCGGAAAAATCTCATTTATTTACTGAGAGTGACCGGCAAGCATACATTACCAACACAGTATCGTTGTAGCTTATCTGAGAGCCGGTAAAAAGAGGATAGAAAACTTAAAAGTGCCTTTTGCTGGAACTTTTGTAAACTTGCCGTCCCAGTCTAGCATAATCCACGAAATCACGTGGTTAGCGGGATGTGTCGTATTGTATTGTGTTAGACGACGTGCTATGCTGCGCTAGAAAAATAACGGTGATATACCATGTTGTGCTGTACCTGACACATTTATTTTATATTTTTTAAAGAAAATATTTTTGAGATATTTAGATATTATGTATATTGTTATAGAAATAAGTTCATATAACGGATATAAAATATTAAAAATTGTCTAGAATAAAAACTTTTTTGTGGAATGTAATGAAATGTGATGTATTGTACCATGTTGTGCAGATTTTTATGCATGTTATGACGTGCTTTCTTAACGTGTTGTGTTATGCCACGTGTTTATCCGTACCACGTACTGTGCCACTATGCCGATTAGTCTGGCCCAACACAACACTCGAAGTTACCGTGCTGGGCTAAGTTATGTGCTAGGATGGACTCAAATTTTAACATGCTGGACTGGGCTGTGCTTATGCTGACACGGTCCAATTTTACACCTCTAGTCATACCGATGCTATTTGAAAAGAGCATATTTGCCTTCACCCCGTTTTAATGTTCATCGTTCAGTATCCATCCACATATTTGAAGATGTGTCCTGTTTTGTTAGATTATGCACAATGATATAGCTTTTTTGTTATAATTTTGTACATAATAGAAGCCAATAACTATAATTGATATGACATATTTCCTCCGTTTTAAAATGATCAATTTATTTGGTTTTGCATAAAAAATAAAAACTAATTATTTGAACCAATTTTTATTGTTTTTTCCTTATTTATCCTTGAGGGGAAAGTGGTCTCTTTGTGTTTAAATGATAAAAACAGAAGAGAGAAATAGGAGAGAGGAGTGGTCCTCATGTGGACAAAATAGTAATCTTAAAACATTTAACTTTCTGTTTATGGAAACAAACCTATCTTTTTGTTATACCCAAATATAGTAATTTTGCCTATCATTTTGAAACGAAGGGAATAAATGATACTATTTTTAAATGCCAAATTTAGTAATTGGATTCCTAGTTAGTATTTTTGCGAATTATATCCTTATAATTCGCGAATCCATCCGTATCATCCGAATCCGTACGTATCATCCGTACTTTCGGAATCCCGACTTATATTTGCGAATTTCCATCCTAGAACGAATTATATGCGTATTTACGAATTACCGAACTATACGGTCCGTATAATACTTTGTCACGTCATCACTAAATTATCATCTTCTATCATATTTTTTACTTTTAAAATCTTACATACACAAATCTTAGCCATATACCACCAACGTACATGTTGTTGATGATTATATTACATATATCATATGTATAGTTCCTTAAAATCATAAAATCATAGTACCTAAGGCGAGATTATGTTAAACATAATTTTTTACAGGTTATTGTATACGAATTTAGTGCGTAAAATTTATATTCCTAAAACGAATTATAAACGTACGTATACCGTTCCAAATTATTCCCGAATCACGAATCGTTGACCGTATAGTTGACCGAATTTACATTCCGTCAAAACAAATAATACTCATTTATTTATCATCCCGAACGTTTCCCATACACCAAATTGCTAACTAGAATTGGATATAGCATATGTTATAAGCAACCGGCCGGACCCAATTTGAGATTGTTTTAAACTCCGTATAAAAGTTGGTATAGCATCTTGACCCAATCTAAGATGGAGTTATACATGAGATTTAATTTGAGAACGAACTCCTCTCATACTCGTTTTAAGATATCGAGTCAAATATGAAGATTGTTCTTAGATTGATAGTCTGATACCAAGTTCATTCTAGTTAATTTTTGTTTATTAGCCACTACGAGTACTCATGAGCTAGATCTAAATCAAAAAAACAATTCATATCATATATCTATAGTTTTTATCATGCACCATTCATACACCATTGTGATGGTCTGGACTTTGATTATTATTTTTCCATTACAGCCTAAAACCCAAGCGATTGAATTCACAAAGATATATGTCATGTACCGGCCAGTCCTCAGTTTCAGTTTGAGTGCCTTAGGGCGCTCACAGTGGTGAGAGTAAATGATGAACCAAATCCAAATTTGATCTTTGGTCCGTTAAAATTCAATTATAGTGGACTGATCAAATCTAATTTTAGTCCGGAAATTTTACTGTTTGGGATCAAATATGATACCAGAACTGGACCAAACCCCATTATAGTCGAGTGTTAATTTAGTCGTACGTCTCTTGCCATGCGTGACGCTGACTCTTCTTCTGGTGGCAGGCGTTTAACTAGACGTACATTTCATTTGTCAGGCGTGAACCAGAACTCCGTCCCATCAGACGTTCACTTAAGAGCACATCTAACGGGACGTAACGCTAGAAACACACTTGATAACCAGACGTTGGACTAGATTAACGTCTGCATTGAACGTTTGACTAATATAACGCCTAATTGGGCATTCGGATAGAAGCATGTTTGTCTCAATCATGAAAACTCTCCCTTGCAAAACGTGTCCCTAAATAATTCTAACGCGGTACTAGTACCAACTAGGTAGGTAAGGAAGACAAGATGTAGATACCTTTTGTTATTTAATTAATTAATTTAGGTAACTAATTGTTTGCATAATTAATTTTATTATATTTATATTAAATTTAGAGATATGTTAGTACACTATATACATTGCATGAAAACTTACCTAAAGCAAAGAATATTTTTGAATTAATTTTATTACATTTATATTAAGTTTAGAGGTATATTAGTATACTATTTTAGATTTAATGATGCGGAACGTAAACCAATTTCTTTAATGTATGGACGTTCATCCAGCTTTTCGCCTGATGAGACGGGCGTATGATTAGCGAAGCGCCTGATGAGTGAAGCGTAATCTTAAGCGCGTGTCCGTCTTTTTTGGAATACGTACCAGATGCACGAGTAGAGATTGACCGGGCGTTTGGCTAGGATACCGCCCAATCAGGCGTTCGGCTAAACACACGTCTGTCGTTGGGGCGTGCCTCTAAGCGTGCATCTATCATCAGACGTTATTTTGGGTTGCGCCTCCCACCGAACGTTCATCCAGCTTCCGGCCCAACCAAGCGTTTTCACAGACCTACGCCCGTAAAACAAAATTTCAACAGACGTCTACATGTACATGCGCCCAACGCCAGACGCTAGCTTAGACAACCGCCCGATCAAATTTTAATCCTTTTCGATTATGTTTCAGGCGGAGTAAAGAGTAAATTTTTTACTTTTTAGTCTTTTAGTTTAATCATCCCACTGTAGATGCTCTTAATTAATAATCAATTAAAATAGTTAACAAATTAAGTAGTTGTTTAATTCTTAATGATAGTTTAATTTAGAAGGTAGGGATTCACTCATATGTAAAGTGGCGGTGAGTAGTTATTAGGGTTTTTCCTATTTAAGTTAAGTTGTAAGAAGGTTGTGTTCAATCAATGAAGTACGTGAATTCTCAATCTATTTCATTGTTCTTCTTACAATCTGTACAATATATCGTTAATAACTTAACGCAAACAACTTCCTTTTTCCCAAAATAAATAAGTAAAAATATTAGTGTACTCCTCCTAATTTTTTATATCAATGTACCATAAAATCTGAAAAGTTTGTATCGCATACAAGTAGGGCTGTCAACGGATGCTATCGAAACGGATACTGGTTCAGACGGTTCCGTTTTTGATAAGTCCTATCGGATATCCGATATCCGATAAGATCCGACGATATCTTAAACTTCAAACCCGATTCCGTTTCGATAAGCTTATCGGATATCGGATATTATCCGATAAATATCCGATAGTTGATAGAAATCTTATATATCTGTTTTTTCACTTCAAATTTTTTATTTCATTTAAGCATTTCCAGTTCATAATATCAGTTCAAACACATATAGAACACACACAAATGATCACAGTTTATAAATTATATGTTCTATTGTTCTTGCAGCAAAAGAAAACACAAAGAAACTGAAATTTATACTAGCATTGTCATTGACGCATTGAAATACAGCCTGCAATGCAGCTTTCAAAGTACATCTGCATTTTAAGTTAGACAAGTGTTCCAACCAAAAAAAAGACCCCAATGAAGGAGACAAGGGGAACTACCTGACTAAATTGACGGAACTATATGATTGCCAGTTCCACCTATATCTGAACTCCACACAACCTGAAAACATGTAGGGGTTACCCAAATATAGATGAATCAGATTCGTTTCTTGAATACACAGATAACAACAGAATTAAAATAAGTCCACCACACCAATAAGAAATTAATCCAAGTCCAAACACTGATAAGCAGGGTGATGCAATTGAATGATGCAGTAGTAATTGTTAGCTCATAGTAATTGGGTGTTTTCATAATGAATTAATTCATCTACTCCCTAATCATAGTGGTTCGTCTTTAGAGGTTCTTGAAATGTACCCTCCGTGTCAGCTGTTGGAAAACCAGCAATGAGTTCTAGAGGACTCTGGGTAGTAATCCAGCAATAATGGTTCAAGTTGCATCCCATTTCGCCGAGATTATTTAAAAAGCAGCCATTAACGGATTCTTTTGGTAAAGAGTACATGACTCCAGAAGCACGGGACCAAGCATAAACGAAAATTCATTCACATTTAGAGCCTTGATGGCATATCAAAACCTTAGCGCAAGTGGCATCATCTAGGGGCACATTTACTGGTTCATTATTGGAACAGTGGAATTAATTACCTAAATGACTCTTAAAGCTGCAAATAATAAAGAGTATAGCATTATAGTACAGGAAAAAGGGAATCATAATTCGTACCTGAACCATCAATGAGTCCTGGCAGAAGCTCAATTGACCTGTCTTAACCCAGAACTCCTACACACAACACAACGAGGACCTGTTAACTTCATAGAGGGTTCTTACCCTTCTTCAATTACATTCCGCAACTTCAGCAACTAGCTCTTAGTGCTGAAAGTTCTATAATGATGTCTAACCTTCCACTAAACAATACATAGATGCAGTTGAACTGTTTGATGATTTGCTTTAGTGAAAAAAATAAATAAAATTCTTAGTTTCTTATTTGGAAGTTTGTTTATTGTTGGTGTCGGCAATCTTAGAACTAAGAAGCTTGTAGTAGAGTATGGTTGGCAAATAGAAGAAGAAAGTTAAAATGATCTTAACCCTTTTTTTTTGTGGGTTTCAGTAAGAATTGCTTAAAGATTCAATTCTACTTGTAGAACCTAAAACTGACTTATCTGTTCTTTAGAACCAATGTTATAATTTGTATGAAATAGTATCAATGTTCGCAAAATACAACAATACAAACAACATCAACTTATGAGTTTGTATGAATAATCTTATCAGAGAAAGATTATGAAGATACAAATAATCTTATCAGAGAAAGCTAGAAAATCATGAAAGATAACTAAATCTTTAACATAAACGCAACTATAAAGCAAATAAATCCTAACATCATATCAAACAAGTAAAAGATTAGGGAAAGGGAAGAAAATTTACCTGAAGAATTGGCAGATAGGGAGGAGTATACTATGCTGCTGCTCTAAGAACCCTCTTCTGCGTTTCTAGACTTCTACAATAAAACCCTAACTTTAAATCCAACTACTTATATTTATACGAGGATGGGAAAATAAATGTACTCGTCGATTTGGGTTAAGACATTTAACGATTTTTGAATCAAGATGGTGGTGAAGAGAAAGCCGAGAGAGTCAAAGAGATGATGGTGGTGAATCTCAGAATCTGATCACCGAAGAAGAGGGGGAGAATTAAGAAGAGAACTAGAGAAGTGAGTGTACTACGGACACGGGGGTAGGTTTAGTCTTACTTACGAGTCTTATCGGTATCATACGGATACTGGCTAATCCGGTTCCGTTACGATAACACGAAAATATCTGATATAATATCCGTTTCCGACATCCGATATCCGTTATATCGGATAATATACTATAGGATTTCAAATTTTCAAAACGGCTATCGGATTTCGGATTGGGATTGACAGCCATAAATACAAGGGAACATACACTAGGAGTACACTACCGTATGAATACACACCATACTATAGACCCACGTGACTTTGACAGGGGAAAATAGTCAAACACTGAATGTCGTAGGTCCTACTCTCTTAATTAGATTGTGCAGTATTTTTCTATTTTGATATACATTAGGAAATGCTGTTTTGCACCCCAAAAATAAACTGAATCTAGTGTACTTGCTTCACTCTCAAGAAACGATTTAGCAAGTTTTATAAAAGCAAGATCATACCCATTATAGAAAATGATTAGCTCACGGTAACCATAAATCCGATTGCTGGATTAAAATCGGGTTTTCCTTAATGTGTTACAAAAAAAAAAAAACAGAAATACTATACAATTTTACTGGGAAACTGAAGCGTAAAATCTAACATTATAATGGAAGAGCTTTATGGATTGATAATTGATAAAGACTCGATGGATGGGAACTAAAAACGAGAAATCGAAGTAGTTCTGACGATTCAATAATATAATTACTTCAATTGGATATATGTTAGTAATGGAATCATAAGGCGTCATTCCCATTGACATTAACAATATTCCCATTGACATTAACAACCAATGATTTAAGGATAATACAATAAACATAAGATTTTAACTAATGAACAGATACACAGAATCATTTTAAGAACAATGATTTGATAGACATTTTAACAATTCAACCATTTACAGATCATAAATCTGATCAAAATTACAGTTACAAATCCATCATCTTTTAAAAGCAAGAAAATGAATCATGAATGTCCTATCTTTTCGATCTAATCATCCACAGTACATACCTAATAACCTTTCTCCTTCTGCTTTGATAAATCTTCCTTAGCCTTTTCTCTCCTTGATTTTCCGACCCCCTCCTCGTTGAATGCTCTCTTCTATTTATAGATTTATTAGTGGGTTCCTCTTGTCCCGATACCCTCTATCGTTCTCCTTATTATATTAGGATCGGGATGTTTATAAGATTGACAGGTCATGCTTTCTTTTTGGTGCGCTACCTTGTATGGTTTACACGTGCTCTTCGTTCCTTGAGGAACAGCTTTGTCCCTATCATAGGTGTCATTCGTATGATAAAAGTAATTATTGCCTTACTTTCCCGCTCCATGTTCATCATTATTCTTACTTTCCCGCTCTATATGCATTTAATGCTATCTGCTTCGATCAGTGTGATGTTACTTTCCCGATCCTAGGTGTCGATCATGGAGAGATTTGCTCAGTCTTTCACATCTGTCCCGTTTCGATCCTTCGATACGGCTTTGATTGTGTGCTTCTCATTCTTCTTAATCTCATTGCTTCCTTCTTAATCGCCTTACACGTGTCGCTCTTCTTTTATTTCCCAATATCTTTCCCCCTTCTTCTTATTTTTTCAAAAACTTTTAACGGTCGATCCAAGGTCTTGAAAAAAGTAAAAGAACAATTATTACTCCCTGCTTTTCCATTACTTCTTTTCACACGTTATACGAACTTTTCGGAAGTAGTAACTTTTATTATCACGTTTGTGTCAGTTACTCCTTTTTTCGAGGAAATCAAATCTTTGCCTTAATTAATGCCTTTCCAAATTGTGACAGTTTCTATTCTTTGCTTTAAATACGATGCAGTCTTTTTCACTTTTGTTTTTACCTCTTAAAGTTGATGTTCTTTGTCTTCCTTGAATTTTTCAAGTACTTTCGTTCTCCCAACTGTTCAGGAACTTTTAGCATCAATCATATTTACTTTTCCTTTGATCAAGTAATTGTTTATCTCCTTTCTTCAGGTATGTTGAAAATTTTACTTTCAGTATCTTACTTTAACGTTTAATCATGATTAGCTTTTCACAGATATGATTGAATTGATTCCTTCGTATTTTGATTCTTTAAAACTTTCTTTTCAGATAAAACATCATGTCGTCCAGGAATCCCAATGCTTCCGGTGACCATCAGGAATCTGGAAGATCTCTTAGAGTTTCTTCTTCTAGGTATGTCGTGCCTCGGCCTGTTCGTAACCCGGCTCCTGAGGCTTCTGCAACTGTCAATCCCACCTCTAGAAATAAGCGTTCTCAAGCATCTTATAGTTATCGAACAATGAACATTGAGAGCTTTAAGAAAAGACATGATCTTGAGGATTTTAAAGTCTCGTTTTTTTACCAGAATTCCGATGTGTTAACTTTAGGTGCGATGCAGAAGTTTAACTATTCTCCCAATCGTTTATTAATTTCTGCTGGTGCTTTAGAGGACGGACTTCGCATTCCATCATACGAAGAAGAAAATCCTTTTCAATTCGAAGTCCTTGCAACTCGTGGTAATTCTCCTCACGGACTTGCTCGATCCATTACTCAGTATAATGGAAATTGGTGGCGTATTCTTGATGAATGTTGTCTCCGGAGCGAAGGGCGGACTAACCTTTCTTGCTACGTTCCAGATTTTACAGAACGCAGTAGTTATACTGTTGAAAATTTTCATACCACATATGGAGATGGCATCACAAAGAAAAATTATGTGAAATGGAGCGTTAGTCTCGTTCGCAAATGTCATTCGGGATTTCCCTTATTATATGAAATTGATGATCCCAAAATCAAACATATTCCCAAAACCGACCTTGATTTTCCCACAAAGGAAAGAATTCGTCAGGATCATGACTATAAATGGTATAGCACTCCAACTGTTATTGAAGGTCCTTGGATTTATGGTAACATTTCCAACAATGAAATTCAAATGCTCCGAAATCGATTCCCAAGCTATTTCCCTTGGCGGTTAAATTTCGAGGACTACAAGTTCGATTATAAGGTTTGTATTATTCTTTATTTCAATGTTGTTACGATCTAATACTGAACTTTTCCTTACGGGACAAATGTTTGTGTTTCAGATTGAACCCGATTCTGATCTTGTCAATGATGTCCCTCCTCCTCCTCCACGCTGAAGTCTTGGTATTCAAATTGTTGAGGGAAGACAAAGAGTTGAAGAAGAAGTTATTGAAGGTAAAGGAAAACGAAAATTAGTTTTTACTGAAGAAACAAAGAAAAAGAAAAAATTGAGAAGACCAATGTACCCTTCCGAAGCAGAGGAAGGGGAAATTAGAGATTGTTTAGGTGAGGGGAGCAGCAGTTCCGCTCTTATAACTGCTGCGGGACAGGACGCTGAAGGTTCGGCCCGTACAGAAGTGTCGGGACAGCATGTTATCATCAACGTTGTTCCTGTTAGCATGGGGGAACCTATTCTTTCTTCAGATGAGCCTTCAATACCCCCACCCATTTCTGAAGCTGTTCCAACCGCCACTGCTCCCTCCAATATCTTCGATTCTTTTTCTCCTCTTCCTTTTACCTTTGAGATAGAGCACGTTGCTCCGTGTAGCGGTACAATAACAGTTTTTACTGGATTACCTCAAGAAGAAGCAGACGATATTGCTATTGAGGAAGATAATGTAGAAAAATTGATCGAAGCTGTTGCTGTTGAAGGAAATGTTGAAAATGAAAATGTTGTTGTAGAGGAACAAAGAAATGAGATTTCTGAAGAGGCCAATGCTGAAAATATAATTCCAAGTGTTCCTGCTTCAGTTGTTCCTGATGTTCCGCACCCTGTTGGGGATGAAAATGCTTCTGAAGTTATTCATACATCAAATGCCCCCATCGGGACATTAGCTCGATCTGCTGCTCCTGCTGATGATAGCGATGATGAAATGCCTGATGCTGAACCCTCTATTCAATGGCCTTTCTCTGAAGAGGATGAGGGAATCACTCTTGCAGGTGAAGAAGATGAAGCCTTTCAATGGTTTGTTTCTAAAGGGTTTCTGAATACTTCGGCTCAGCATGATTCATCGAAATCCGATAGTGCTTCAATGGCTAGGCTGCGGACTTCATTTGGTGCTGCTTCATTGGATAGTACTCGGGATGCTTGGTTCGAAAGCGAGTACTTCGATCAATCATACTCGCTCAATCTTCCTTCTTCTTTGAAAGAGATTCTGACCATGGCAGAGGGTTCATCGTACTATTTTCCACAGCAAGCTCTCGCTCAGCTTAAATTCGGTACCGATTGTACATTTGCAGCGTACAAATTTTATAAGGCTCGGGCCGTAATGATAGAGCTGATGTTCAAGAATGAAGTAACAAAGGCGAAGAGTGGAAATAAAAATTTGTAGCAAGAAATTGAAAATATCAAGCAGCAAAACAACAATCTTCAACAACAACAAGAACAACAACAACAGCTTCAAAATTTTGAGGATCAAAATCAAAAGCTTTAAGATCAGAACCAAGGTTCGTTCCTTACTTCTTGGTTCATATTTTATTTAGGGTTTGTACCTCTATAAGTTAGATCGTACCTATATTCGGTACGATCCTATGGTTCGTTCTTGTATTTGGTGCGAGCATATAAGTTAGATCGTACTTATATTGGGTACGATCCTACGGTTCGTTCTTGTATCTATAGGTCGTTCCTTTTTTTTTTTTTTTTTTTTTTTTTTTGAAATTCTGCCCTTCATTTATGAGATCAAAGGGAGACTTGGAATCCCTGTTTAAGTTCCAGCGTAGGATGACTCAGTTGATCAATCATGCAAGAGAAGTAAATATGGACATGGAACTGGTTAAGGGGAAATTAGCACAGTTGTCCGATAGTATTGAGTTGAATACCTGGAGACGTAATAGAGCTGAATCCAAGTATCAAGAAGTTCTGAAAACTTTAACCCTTAAAGAAGCAGAGTTTAAGTCTGTAGTTAGAGGTATATGTTTGAGTTATATGGTTGTCTTGTTGAAGGTATTATATGGTTTATCTAATATTCATTCTGATTTCCAGTGCTAGAAAAGAAGATGAATGAAGCCAATAGTCGAGCAACAGTAGCAGGAGCTGAACTCAACATTGCAAACAACACGATAGCAAACATTACTGAAGAGCTGAAGACTTCAGAGAAAAATGTGGCCCTGAATACAATCAAGCTTCGGGATTTACAATCTCAGCTGAGTGCTCAAGAAAAGGAAATTATAAAAGTACAATCAAGATCTGATGAACTATTAAAGGAATTAAATGCTGAAAAAGAGAAAGTAGAGAAATATCAGCAAAAAATTAAAGATCTTCAGTCAGAAATTGATTACAGGCACGCTTACATCGTCTGGGTGAGACAGGATGCCAAGGAAAAAATTGCAATGTCATTCAATTCTGCATTGGATCGTGCTCAAGCCGATCCTTCTTTGTTGAATGGTCGTGCTGCTGTTCCAGTGGTTCCTCCTCAACCAGCCCGACGGCCCAACCCTGAAGCGTAGTTGTACTTGCTTTTGGTTTTAATGTTCTTAGTTTCATCTTTTGATATTCTATTCTTGTGTCCCGATCTTCTGTTATTTTGAAGCTTGTCTTATTATTGTTGAAAACATCATTTTGCGATCTTTCACTTTTTACTGGATCGTACTCTGAACATTGTTCCTGCACAAAATATGATATTTATAAAATCTTTATGTTAATCACATTGTTTCATGAGTACAATGGATTGAAGTGTATATACCTCAAAACATATAATTCGAGATCCCACACATACGAAACAAACCCGGGCCAGGGGTAAGATACAGGATTGGTCCCGAACGTACTATGAAAATGATAACCATAAGTTAGGCATTCCCTCTTTATTAGAACTTTTGAATTATTTAAATTCTAATAGGACATTTACCTCTTTTAAGATTGAATTTTGATTATGTCGCCAATCGGAGCGTTTTCCAGAATATGATGTTCCTGGATTTTGATTATGTCGCCAATCGGAGCGTTTTCCAGAATACGATGTTCCTGGATTTTGATTATGTCGCCAATCGGAGCGTTTTCCAGAATAAGATGTTCCTGGATTTCAATTTTATTGTAAGTATAAACTCACAAAGAATTTTATTGTGAAATAAAGGACTGAATAAAAATTTAAATACCTGTGTTGGCCTCCAAAGTAGTGCTATTATTTATGGATAATAAAGCTTTAAGTATTGTGCATTCCAAGGATGTTGTAAGGTGTCTCCTTGCATATTTCGGAGATAGTATGATCCTGGTCCCGCTGATGCGTGTATTGTATATGGACCGTCCCAAGTTGGTGCGAACTTTCTAGCACTTTTGTCCCGATGGTATTCTGGGATTTGCCGTAAAACATATTGTCCTTGGATAAAGTTTCGGGACTTGACCCTTTTGTGATAATCCCGTGCCAACCTTCTTTGATAGTTCTCCATTTTCTGGAGTGCCACTTCCCGCTTTTCTTCTAAATCATCCAACTTTTGTAACATTAAATCTGTATTTAAATTCTTCTCCCATGCTTCTGTTCTTGTCGTGGGTAAAATGACTTCAGTTGGTATGACTGCTTCTGCACCATATGCGAGGAGTAAAGGTGACTTTCCAGTGGATTCTTTTCTTGTGGTGCGATACACCCATAGTGTATTATGCAATTGTTCACACCAACGCTTGTGATATCCATCCAATGTCTTCTTCAGATTTATTGCAATTGTTTTATTTGTGGATTCGGCTTGTCCATTACTTTGGGGATAGAATGGTGTGGATTTGTATTGTTGAATATTGTATGTTTCAAACAACATATCGATGTTCTTTCCTTGAAATTGCTGTCCATTATAAGAAACTATGGCTGCTGGGATCCCAAATCTACATATGATATTTTCAAATAAAAATGTAAATACATCGGAATCTCTGATTCGAGCTAATGCTTTAGCTTCTACCCACTTGGTGAAATAATCGGTAGCTACTATTAAATATCTTCTATTTTTGGTTCGCTCAACTAACGGACCAACAATATCTACTCCCCATTTTACGAATGGCCATGGACTGAGTATAGAATTTAGTTATGTGGCTGGTGCTTTGATCTTTTTTGTAAATCGTTGGCATTCTTCACATCTTCGTACCATGTTGTCTGAGTCCTTTTGCATGGATATCCAATAATAACCTTGGGTTTTGGATTTTAACGCAAGTGATCGTCTTCCACTGTAGTTTCCTGCATCCCCATAATGTATTTCTTTGAGTATCCGAATTCCTTCATGTTGTGATAGGCATCGGGATAATGGCCCGAGAAATGATTTTCGATACAAAATTCCATCCCGAAGTTGGTAGTTATCTGATTTGAGTTGAACTTTTCTTGCTTCCTGAGAATTGGTAGGTAATATGTTATCTTGTAAGTATTGATGAATCAGAATCCTCCAATCTGATCCACTTGATTGATCACCTATTTGTTGAGATATAGATGGAGCATTTTGTATTGCGGGATCATTAATTTTTTCTGTTACATTTTCTTCTATATTATGAAGTACTCTTATTTGGATGGACGGTTCATATATTCTTCCGACTTTTATTGCCGTGATACTAGGGTCGTTTACCATGGAAGAAATGAATGCCAAAGCATCAGCATGTCGGTTTTTGTCTCGGGATAGATGCCGGAAAGTAATGTTTGGGATTTGACTTGCTAGAATTTGAACGAGATCTTTATATTGTGTTAAATCTGCATCAAGTGTTTGATATTTTAATTCGACTTGTCGAATTACCAACTGTGAATCACTTGTAAGTCGAACATTGCTGATTCCCAGTTCAATGATGAGTTTTAGAGCATGAACCACATCTTCATATTCTACTATGTTATTTGTATATTCTTCAAATTCAAGACGAAATGAATGAATCATTCGATCTCCCATTGGTGCAGTAATCACAATGCCAATTCCTGCTCCTTCTTTGTTTCGGGACCCATCAACAAAGACTTCCCACCTTTGAGAATTTGCTGAGTTCAGAATATCTTGTGGGTCCTCTTCCTCGCATCCTGGTAACCCTTTAATTATAAATAAAATAAATTTTTAATGTGATAGAAATTTTAATAATTTTTTTTTTAAATGAATACACTGTTTTTTCCCAGTTATCGGACCTTGAATTTCATATTCTTCTTCAATTGGGAAATCTGCAAGGAAGTCAGCTAAAACTTGAGATTTTTGTGCGGTCTGCAACTCATAAATGATGTTGAATTGTTCTAGTTGTGCGTTCCATTTAGTGATTCTTCCCACCTTTGCTGTATTTTTCAATACTGATTGTAACGGTGCCTTGCTCAGGACACGAACATAATGTGTGAGAAAATAAGTACGTAACTTTTGAGTGGAAAAGACTAATGATAAGATGAGTTGTTCGATCTTTGTGTAATTTCTTTCTGCCGAATTAAGGGTTTTGCTGATATAATATATTGGTTTTTCTACCTTCTCATTGGTACGTACCATCACTGCAGTGATTGCATCTTCCGTTGCCGCTATATACAAAGTTAATATCTCTTCTGGTTCCGGTTTATGTAATGCTGGAAATGTAGCTAGATGCTTCTTTATGCTTTGGAAAGCTTGTTCACTTTGATCGTTCCATTCAAATTTATTTTTCTTCTTGAGTATTTCAAAGAAGGGTTTGCACCGTTCTGATGATCTGGCAATAAATCTGCTTAAAGCAGCCAGACATCCATTTAATTTCTGTACACTTTTAACACTGCCAGGTGATGGCATATCTGTTATTGCTTGGATTTTTGCTGGATCAACTTTAGTTCCATTTTTTGTAACCAAATAACCCAGGAAACGCCCCGATGTAACACCAAAAGTGCACTTCTCCGGGTTAACTTTCATCTTGTATTTTCGTAATGCACCAAAGATTTCGGCGAGATCTTGTAGATGGTTAATAGATAATTTGCTTTTTACCAACATATCATCCACATAAACTTCTAATATTTATCCGATCCATGGTTTAAAAATTACATCAACCAATCGTTGATATGTTGCTTCTGCGTTTCTTAACCCAAACGGCATCCTGGTATAGCAATACAACCCCCAAGGAGCGAAGAACGCTGTGTGCTCCTGATCTGCTTCAGCAAGTGCAATTTGGTTATATCCCGATTCACCATCCATAAAAGATAATGCTTCATGGCCTTCTACAGCATCTACCAACTGATCAATATTAGGAAGTGGATAGGTATCTTTTTGGGCATGCTTTATTTAAGTTGGCAAAGTCTATGCAGATTCTTACTCCACCATTCTTTTTCGGAACGATCACCATGTTAGAAATCCATGTTGGATATCGCACCTCTCGGATGAATCCTGCACTTAGAAGCTTTGCTGATTCCTTTTCAACTGGATCGTGATATTCCGGTGCAACCTTGCGTATCCGTTGTCGAAATGGTGTAGCATCGGGACGTATTTGTAATTCGTGTTGTACGATGCTCGGATCTATCCCGGGCATATCCTCTATTTTCCATGCAAATATATCTACAAAATCACGGAGTAACTTGATTAAACTTTGCTCCATATCTTCTTTCATCAATGTTCCCATTCGCACTTGCTTTGGCCATTCTGAAGTTCCAATATTTACAATTTTAGTTTCTTCTATAGAAGTGAAAATTGGTTTTGGATTCCCGATTGAAGTTGGAGTTCCCTTTAATTGCTATGAGGGTCCTTCGAACTGCTGACTTGTTGAATTTTCTTGACTCTTGCTGCTTTCTCCTAACTCATTTGCTGACTTTTGTTCGATGTTCCTTTTCAAATACTGATTGATTTCATCTTCCTTTGCTTCGGTCTTACGATTTTTCTTCCTTTCACGTTGTTGTTCTTCCTGTTCTTCATGCATTCTTACCTCCGCCATTATACAAAACTTAGCATCATCTTGATCTCCCTTGATCTCCATTTCGCCTTGTGGTGTTGGAAATCGCAAATATTGATGATAAGTGGAAATTACACCCTTTAACTGGTGTAACCAACGTCTCCCAATTATTGAATTGTACGGAGATGGAGCATCTACTACACTGAATCTTGTTAAAATGTTGATTGGTCCAACTGATACTTGAAAGTCTATATCTCCTTCTGGTCTTGAGGCCATACCATTGAATCCATAATTACATAGCGGGATGGGAGTAATTGATCTTTTGTGAGCGCCATTTTGCAAAATGTGTTATGAAATAATACGTTCAATGAACTGCCCCCATCCATAAGGATTTTTCTAACGTTCCATCCTGACATTGGCAATGTGAGGACTAAGGGATCATTGTGCATCTCAATTTCTTGATTTACTTCCCGTGCTGAGAAAGTTAAAGGAGATGCCATCCAGTCCTCCCAGGCTTCCGTTATCCTTCCCGATACTTTAAAAATTTCATGATTTCGAATCCTTTTACACAACTTTTTATTAATTGCAGCATTCATATCAGTATCTCGTTTTTCTGAGAATGATATCATATTAATAGTGTGTTCATTATACGGAATATGCACTGCTTTGCCTTTGTCGGGCCTGGCTATTGGTTCGGTCCTTTGAATATATTCTTTTAACTCTCCTGCATCTATCATTTTTTGTACCAGCATGATAAAATTCCTGCAATTTTCTGTTGTATGTCCTTTACAACAGTGGTACTCGCAATAATCTTTTGATCGTTGCGTAAACTCAGGCTGATTGCCTTTCGATGATGGCCATTGAAAATCTGGTTTAGCTTTTACGATTTCAAATAATTCGGTGTATGAGATATTGAGCTTTGTAAACACTCTCTCTTGAAATCGTTGCACAAAAGTTTTATTATCCCCTTGCCGTGGGCGCTTTGATTCCTTTGGTTCTGATTTATGAGGAAATTTCTTTTTCTGTTCTATTGATACCTCAATTGAATTTGTCCTTTTCATGCTTCCCTGATTTCGTGAACTGCTTCTTGGACCTTGTTCCTGGACATCTTGCAATCTTGCACATGTTTCTATTATCTCTCTGAGCTGTCCCTCGGTCTTCGGATTATTACGATGAATTTCAATAAAAAGCTGACATCTCCGGTCAGCGATTCCCCACTTGTAATGATTTATTGCTGTGCTTGAGTCAACATCTCCAATTGCTTGACACACCGTATGCCACCGGGTGGTATAAGATCGGATCGTTTCTTCTGGCCATGATGTGAGGGAATACAATCTGTCTATTCCCGAATCAACGGGTTTGTTGTACATATAAGCTTCAAGAAATTTCCTCACTAATTGTGAATAGCATTCAATGGAACTCTCTGGCAATCTATCATACCATAATAATGCGGAAACTGTTAAACTTGAGGGGAAACATCGGCACATAATTGCTTCATGTCCATCCCATTGCGACATCACTCGATTGTAATACTTTAAATGTGAGGTCGGGTCCTTTGTACCATCATAACATTCAAATACAGGGATACTGCACTCTCTTGGCAATGGAACATTTGTTAACCATTAAGCCAGCGGTGTGCGCTTAGCCTCTTTTAACACTTCTTATATTCTTCCCCCTTCTTTATTTTTTAGTCCTTTTATTTCTTCTTTCATTTGCTCCATTGCTTCCATACACTTTTGCCATTGTGCACGTTGAATTTCTTGATTTTCTCTCTGTCTCCTGGCTCGTGATGATGATCCTACTAACACCATCCTCTGATCCTGATTTTCTCTTTCGTTTCTGGGTGCACGTCTTCCAGAAATTGTTTCTGGACTTCGTGATCCAGTTGCAGCCTGTCTCTGTTCACGTCGAATTGCATTTTTTAAAACTTGATTTTCTCTGGTTAATAATTCAATTTTATCATGATTGACCCTCTGTTCTCTCCTTATTTCATTCATTTCTCTCATCAAATTTTGAAGATAATTTACATCATTTCCTGAGTTCTCATGATGTGACAGCTGATTTTGTGATAAGGCATTTGGTGTTATCTCATGGATAGGTGAATGATTTCCCACATCACTCTGTTGTTGTTCTGGATCACTCTCAACTTCCCTTTGTCTGAAACTTTGCCTATTGTTACTGTCTTGATTCGTAAAACCTGCTTCTTGAGACATTTTTCTTCTAGATTTGCTGATAATTTTCCCTCTCCTCTTGATTTCTAATAACCTTTCAAAAGTTAGCCAAATAATCTTTCAACAGATTATTAAAAAGGAAAGTGACAGAAACTAGTTTTATGATCTTTTATAAATATGTTTTATGATCAAACATTTAAACAGACCCATTTAAACTTAAAAATCTTTTTCTTTCGAATGAGATACCATTTTCATTTTTTTCAAATTTAATATAGATAATTATATGACATTAATAATAGAAAAATTCATTTTTCAAGAACAGGTAGGATAAATCCTTTAACCCAGTCCCTGTTTCTAGCGCCAAATTGTTTATGCCAATATTCCCATTGACATTAACAACCAATGATTTAAGGATAATACAATAAACATAAGATTTTAACGAATGAACAGATACACAGAATAATTTTAAGAACAATGATTTGATAGACATTTTAACAATTCAACCATTTACAGATCATAAATCTGATCAAAACTACAGTTACAAATCCATCATCTTTTAAAAGCAAAAAAATGAATCATGAATGTCCTATCTTTTCGATCTAATCATCCACAGTACATACCTAATAACCTTTCTCCTTCTTCTTTGATAAATCTTCCTTATCCTTTTCTCTCCTTGATTTTCCGACCCCCTCCTCGTTGAATGTTCTCTTCTATTTATAGATTTATTAGTGGGTTCCTCTTGTCCCGATACCCTATATCGTTCTCCTTATTATATTAGGATCGGGATGTTTATAAGATTGACAGGTCATGCTTTCTTTTTGGTGCCCTACCTTGTATGGTTTACACGTGCTCTTCGTTCCTTGAGGATCAACTTTGTCCCGATCATACGTGTCATTCGTATGATAAAAGTAATTATTGCCTTACTTTCCCGCTCCATGTTCATCATTATTCTTACTTTCCCGCTCTATATGCATTTAATACTATCTGCTTCGATCAGTGTGATGTTACTTTCCCGATCCTAGGTGTCGATCATGCAGAGATTTGCTCAGTCTTTCACATCTGTCCCGTTTCGATCCTTCGATACGGCTTTGATTGTTTGCTTCTCATTCTTCTTAATCTCATTGCTTCCTTCTTAATCGCCTTACACGTGTCGCTCTTCTTTTATTTTCCAACAATAATCTAGCTAGTGAAACAAATCATATCTTAGATCCACAACAGATTTTATCTCCTCTAAAGAAAAAAGAATTCTGAAACCTAAAACAAGAACTTGACATATGCTCGGATATGCTCTTTAAACTCTGCGATCTTCTCTCCTCTCAACTTTTATCTGCAATTGTTTTTAAGTTTTAATTACGTGGGTCTTGTCTTTGTTTTTACAATTTCTAATATTAAATTTTATTTGTTCTCTAACTAAATCCATTTAAGAGGATCTTCTATTTTAAGCTCTTGCTTTTTTTTTTTTTTGGTCTATGATTTGCTTTGTCAATCATGACGTAGATTAATATTAGAGAAATAGATCTATTGTCCAAGTATCCCTAAAACATGGTTTTAATAGATAATTAAATATTATGGATAAGTGAAATGGACACTAAAATATCTAGACAATTATATCCTTCATCTTTATGTCTTTTTTTTTATCATTTCTCTCTCCTATTTTAAAAACAAACCACAAAAAAATTCATAACTTCCAAAATATATATTTAATTTTTAATAAAACTTATATTTTCAGAAAGAGTTTTAAATTATCTACAAAACAAGATCCATTGTTGATATTAGATTTAAAAGTATTTTTTTTCCGAAAAGAAATGGCTATGATGAAACTGGTTGCATCTTGGCTTAAACTAAGATAAGAAAAATAATTCGAAAAAATGGTAGGATGAAACTAGATACATCCTGACTTAAACTAAAATAAGAAAAATTATTCGAAAAATAGTTAAGATAAAACTGGATATATCCTGACTTAAACTAAAATAATAAAAAATATTCGAAAAATATTTAGGATGAAACTGGTTGCATCCTGGTTTAAAAATAAGCTGTGAAAAAATATTTTAAAATAGCTAGGATGAATCTGGTTGCATCCTGGCTTAAACTAAGATAAAAAAAATTATTTCGAAAAATAGCTAGGGTGAAACTGGATGCATCCTGGCTTAAACTAAGATAAAAAATATTATTCAAAAAATAGTTAAGATGAATCTAGGAGCATCCTACTTAAAAACTTAGACGGTCCTAAATTCATCATTTTTTAAATTCTAAAATTTGCGCCAACATCATTACGATGATCACCTAGATCTATTCTTGTTTGAAAATGCAATATGAGTTGATTATACCTAATACTAATTTTATTTAATTTCAAACCGGATGAGAGATATCCGCTAAGAATTGTGTGGTGAGAGAAGGAAAACCTATTCCTCCAAGTTCCTACTATCCATGTGGAAAAAATTGTGTGCATAGTACCCTGTGTTGTTGAATTTAATTTTCTATTAATAATGAGAATTAGCAAGTTAAGGTATATATGTTGTTAAGTAGACACACCTTAGGCTTTAAACCTATCTTGTTCTGTTAATATTATTGAAGTTGTTAACTACACGTTAGGAAGAACACCTGCCTCAATATTACTATCAGTTTTTAATCTAACTTGTAGCAGGAGAGACCGTTCTTCGCAATAGAATGTTTTTTTTTTATCTTTCTCTCAAGTCAAAACAAGTTTGTTCTTGTGTTAAATAGCTACCATATTCTGCCTACTATGCATAATCCCTACCGACAGTAATCTAACTGCTACTACTTGATATGCAGGGAGGTGTGTGTTATTCTCGTTATCTCTAAGAAAAGGGTTTGTTTTGGATAGTCAGAAAGGTAAGAGAAGGAGAAAAAACGATGATGAAAAGGAGAGTGAAGCAAATAGATTAGTGGGAATGATGGAGAAATTGCCATATTTAGTGGAAATGATAGTAGATATGAAAAAATGATGATTTTCATCGTCAAAATCAGAATGGAGAGAACAAAAATTAAGCAGCATAAAGACGAATTAAGTTAAATATTAGATGTTATCAAAACGA
This sequence comes from Papaver californicum, assembly GCA_023531435.1. Taxonomy (NCBI): domain Eukaryota; kingdom Viridiplantae; phylum Streptophyta; class Magnoliopsida; order Ranunculales; family Papaveraceae; genus Papaver; species Papaver californicum. The sequence goes on along the minus strand of JAJJMC010009453.1, from coordinate 3,237,613 downwards.
CGATTCAAACATACAAATCAAAACTGAATATCAGATCGACGTGATAATACCTAAGAAGGGTATATTTGTGCGTTCTCACTTAAATCAGTTTTATTTGATTGGCTAGAATATCCAATTTGGATATTAGAAAAGTATTTATAAAATCTTTTGATATTTGAAAAGTATCTTATTTTACTTGTCTTCTACACCCAGAAAAATGATTTTAGGGTTATATAACCAATTTATTGTTAATATTAGTGGAAAGATTATTTCACAAGAATACCAACTCTAACAAAAACAAAATTAACGACAAAGCTTTCTCCAACAACACCAACAATACCAAAAGCATCAACAATAGTAACAACAACAACAATAATAATATTTGTAATCACTAAGATATCGATAACGATTCAGACCGAGTTGTTAACCTTTGCTACTTAGTTTAAACAGTTACCTTGTTTCTGAAAACCTTGAGAAATGAGTGGATAATTGGTTGATCCTAACATTTTTATATTATTGTGTAATTTTTTAACAATTCAAAGCCATTAAATCAAGTTCCGGTCTTTTTATTCTCAAAATTAATAAAAAAATTGTTCGGTCATTATAGCATGATCTTTTAACTTGTGTGTAAAAATATATATATAATAGTCTTATTCTTTTTTTTCTTTTTTTGAAAAGCTTAAAGTCAAAAGGTTATGTTCAAGTAAACCTCTTGTATAGTAAGAAGTCTACTATGATACTATTTGCAAGAATTTTCTCCGATGTCGTCAAATTTCGATCTCTACAGTTATTGGTATCATCATCCGAGATCTTTATCACTACACTATAATGATATCTGCGAAATAATTTGATGTTATTATACCTTAATTAAACTTTGATATAATCTTATGGTTACTCCTGTAAAATCAAATACCCATTCCTCATATTTTTATATCTATTGATAAGTGAACATAATTCGTTATATCTCGTATCATCCTAACCGAACTATTAAGCTAATAAGAACTTCGAACTGAACTCTATCATGGTCGGATTGATTCGTTATAAGTTTTTATAATGTACCAAAAGATTAACAACAGGTAACTTATCGGGAAAATGAAAGTAAAAAAAACATATTAATATGGAAAAACATGTTAAGATTTTACCAACTAAAAAAAATATCTGTAGCTATTGGTTGGTGCCGATTAATACTGTATTTGAAATGTCAATCATACTCCAAAGTTATTATATTTAAATATATTAAAAAAATAGACTTGATTCCATAAATAAAAAGTTAAATATTTAAAGATTATTATTTTGACCATATAAGATCATTCTTCTATAATTTTTTTCTTCTATTTTTCTTTATTAAAACATGATGAAGACCACTTTTTTATTAAGAATAAATTAAAAAAATATAAAGTTCTAATGATTAGCTTTCAATTATTGTACAAAACCAAATAAATTTATCATTTTAAAATATATCGAGTATAATACTAATCCTCAACTTCCACGAAAATCAAATGGCATGCCCATCAGACCAACCCGGTACATCGTACATGGAACAAAAGAGACGGACTGCAATAGTCAAAGTCGGTCACATGCTAATTTGCCCACATTAACATAGTGCTTGTGGTTAGCTCGTGAGCCATCTAACCAACTAACTTTGTTCTGCTTATCAGACAGACTCGAATGTCTTACAAAACAAACACAACATAGCTCTGTAAGTAAGTTCGAGACTAGGAATAAGTAGTATATATAAACTTAGGTTTATAACTTTAAACCACACGAAATAAAAGTTATCACGAAAGTAAGTTCTACCACACGGAACACATAAAGTTATAAACTCTGTAAGGTTCTACACTAGTGATTATTAAATATGAAATGATCATCTCAATACTCCCAACTGATTTGCCTGCTCCGTTTGTCTCAATACTCTCAACTGATTTGCCTGCTCCGTTTAACTTGCATAAGTTAGCCTTGAAGCTGCTAGATAGCAGTTTCAGCTGACAGATCCTTTTCAAGTGCTGCAATAAAGGAAGTGGTACACCATTAAAAGAAAAACAAGTTTTTGAAAAAAATAAATCAGAATAAAAACCTAACACTGTACATATGACGGCTTTAGTACTTCAAACATATTTTTTGCTTGATGATACTGCTGACATGGCGAATAAGGGAGTCAAGTATTGTGTTTCTTAGAGTGACACGTAGATGCCGACAGGTCACCTGTCATACTAACACAGTATTTTTATTGTAGAATTAGTGGGTGGTCACTCCTTAATTCCTAATTAGTACAGTAGTAATCAATAATCAGATTATGAGTGAATAAAATCACCAGATATATATCACCTCTGTCTCTCTCTCCCGATCTCGACACATGAAGCTACCCTAATATATAACTATTTTTGTGTGTATGTGTTGGTTAAAAAAGGGAAGCCAAAAAATTCTCAATAGCATAGGAAGACGGGTGTTCATCTAATGAACCAAAGATTCAATTCATGTAAATGGATGATATCCTTTTCACTTAATTCATGGGCGTATAACTTTTACCCCCATCTAAATCATTGATTCATGTTCATTCATTTATTAGCTCTATGTAGTGTGATCATTTACTCAACCTCACCATTTCTGCTTATAAATATCTGCGGTCGACGTATATGATCGATCATTCAATCCTACTACTACACCACAGCATTCAACATCTCTCTCTATATATAGACACGTAACATCTATTAGTTTATGCTTCAAAAAGAAAATCTATTAGTTCCTCTATTCTCATCTCGGATATATTCTCTTCTCTGATCATCTGCCTATCATTCATTAGTCATTTGATGATAAATTCTAAGTAAGTACACAGAAGTTAACTTCCCTTTGATGTTGTTTATTTGTAATCGTACGTGTCCCATTTTACGTAGATTTTTAATATTTTCGAAAGATGTGTGGTTTTCGAAACCCAATTCTTACTTATTTATTAGGTATTCACTGTTACGTAGTATCTTATAAGTTAATCATCCTTAATTCCGTATCAGTAACAATTTAAATTAAACTCCACTCTAAAGTTTTTTATGTATTATTTATTTAGTTAGTACCGATGATACCCGTTGTTTGACCTATATCTGTTTGTGGCAATTGGTTAAACACAAAAATGTCCCTAAAAGGCTTTATACGAAATCTCTCCCCAAAACCTATGTTAAGTGAGCAAATTGTGAAAAATATTTTTGGAGGAATTGGGAGAAGAACAAGAAAATCTAAAACCGAGAAAGAGCTTTTAAAGTCTTAAGGATTAAATGGAGTGGGGAAATTAACGAGAGGTCCTGGGTAAAAAACTCTAGCTGTGAGAGAATGAATTCTGAGGTACGCGTGTCCAGATATTATTGGAGAAGTAATAAGCTACGATGAGACGAGAAACACTGGAACAAAGCTTTTTAAAGCATTAAATTGACAGCTGCAAACTCGATAAAATTTGAACCTGACAGCATTAATGCATAACCGACACGTGGGTTGCGGGAAAGAAGACACACTGCTCAAAACAGATAGCCTTGCTGCCTAATCATCACGTAGGTTGCAGGAAAGTAAAGTACACTGCTCAAGACAGACAGCTTTAACTACTCGACTGACAGCAGGTTGTGGAAAAGCATGACTCGATAAAGAGTAATAATGAGTATTGATGCATGATTAACACGTGTCGGCTTTACAAGCTGTGGAACAAAAAGAACTAAAGCATGAGATTCACCTTAAAGAGCTACGTGTCAAACATGGAAAGATTCAAATAAGACCGGAACAGTCATCCCAATCCAAAAACAATAATTTAACTACAAGACCGTAGAAGAGCTACGGGATAACCAGTGAAAAATTACGGAAAACAAGCAGTACGCATGCAAAAACTTATGGGAAGAGCGATCAAGCCTTGCTGAAATAGCAAATAAGCTCTGCGGAACTACATATCACACCAAGAATGGATAAGAATAAATATGTGGAAAGGTAAATGGGTGAGACCCATCAAATTGGCTATAAATACCAAGCTCATAAACAGGAAAGGGGTTGGAAAATATGGAAAAAAAAAATTAGACTGAAGACATTGAAGTGATAGCAAAGAGTTTAGGTATGAACTTATGTAAATTTTAAGTTCTGTTATACTATGATTATTATGTTATGATTTTATTTAATATCAATAATTTGATATATCTTATGATGATGTATAATAAATGGAATATAAATCTTTTTACCCGTGGATGTAGACAGTCAGACTGTTGAAGCACGTTAAATGTATAAGTCAATTCATTTTAAGTCGTTTGATTAATTTTCATTGTTTAAATGATCATGGGAGTTGATTTCACGACAAGATATCGTGCTATACTATGATGTAAATGATTTTGGTTGTGATCCAAATATGCTAGATTTTTGGGAATCACAATTTGGCGCTAGAAACAGGGAGGTAATAAAGAATTTATTCTACCTGTCAAAATTTTCGTTGTTGAAATTTTGAATCGTGTTCTGTTTAAAAATTCTTCTCTTTAAAGTATAATGATTGAAATTCATACGGAAAAATTGTATATAAGGTTTTACTCTAAATAAATCAGTTGATGAATATATAATTTTGGTCGTTATGATCATATTCTTTATTTTTATACCTTCCATAAATATAAATTTACCAAGGATATTCTTCAAATTGTTGGTTTGAAAATTTAGTTCATAAATTTTCATCAAAACAATATGTTATGTTTATCAAATTCTTGATTTTTTACGTTCAATAAAATTCTTGATTCCTGCAAGGAGCAGAGAAATAAGTTTTCAACTGGGTGTTCGAGTTTCGTATTAATTTGTTTCCACATGAACTTACAAAACCTATGATAAACTAGAAAGTTATTTATTTTGAGTTTGATATGTTAAAACTAAGTGTAATATTTTGTTTCAATCAAATTCTATTGCAAAATTATTGAGAATGATAAAACCTCTTGAAACATATAATTTATTATCTGAGCTCTTTTAGAATACTGGTAAAGAAATCCCTACAGCAACATAAGACTGAGCCTAGAAGAAATTACAACATCTCAAAAGGATCCACACAAATGAGGACAGTGTCACATAGAAACATGCAAGATCAAGATGCCAATTCATGAAATCAGGGGAATAATGCAATAGGGGCTCCTCAACAAAGGGAAATGATGAGAGAGTCACAAGAGAAACAAACCATTAATGATCACATAAACAATTCTGAAGATCATTCAAATAGTCGTTCATTTGAAGAAAATTCTCAAAATAGTATTGATCACATTCAACAATTAATGGGAGAAATAGACGAGATACGCAAGGTACAACAGACTTGTGCGGAACAAATTGCACTATTGACCAGAGAAAACCAAGTACTCAGAGAAATGGCCCATCATGGTGCGGAACCATTTACAACAAGAACACGGGGGCAAGAAGAAAGCTCCATTGGACTGACAGGAAGAAAAGTGAGAGCTAATAAAGATCAAAGAGTAATGGTAGTGGAACCTGCACGCCAGCGGAATGAACCAGATAGATTGAATTTCGATGGTTCAAGACTACAAAATGATAGGTGGCAAAAATGATATGAGGACATGGAGCAAATGCGGAAGAAATAAAGAATTTGAAAAATAAAGAGGGTGGACGATTAGAAGAAGTATTAAAAGAAGCTAGGCGAACGTCATTGGAACCGCACCTGGCATACGCATCAATGCCCCATGAATGTAGTATTCCCATTTTTGAATGCTACGATGGGAAAAAAGACCCAACAACCCACTTGAAGTATTACAGTCGCATCATGACGCGATGGGAGCATGATGATGTTGTTATGTGCCGGCATTTTCCATCGAGTTTCAAAAGGAATAACTTTGGCGTGGTATGACAATTTACCAGAAGGGTCGATGAATTCTTACATACAGTTGACCCGCAAATTCTTAGAAGCATACATGTACAACAGGTCCGCAGATGCGGGGATGGACAAGTTATACTCACTTGCCTCATCTGAAGAGGAAATCATCCGTGATTATACAGATCGATGGCAGACGATCTGTCAAGTAATTGGGGATGTAACCCCAGAAGTCGCTATCAATAGTTACAAGTGGGGAATAACCAATCGGGAAAGTCAACTTTTTGTTGATATCCATAATACAAATCCAAAAAGTAAAGGAGATCTCAGAGATATCATTGAAAAATGTGCAAGATTGTAGGACATTCAGAGACAACATCCGAGAATAATATATCAACAACAAGGAAATGCAAAAAGAGCCAATTCTATTGAGCCGTCATCCGGATCTGGGAAGAGGTTTGCGGGAAAAACTCCAAACATTGAATCAAAGAGAGCAAATATAGAAGAAAGAAGAAAATTTATCCAACAATTTGAAGAACGAATTTTTCACTAAACTCAACACTCCTTATTCAGAAATTTTAAATGTAATAAAGAACAGACAAGATTTTTGTGGCCGCAGTCAAAAGAACAACAACCCGAACACACACAGAACTCCAAGGACTATTACGAGTACCATTGCTATCGGGGTCATTCCACAAACCAATGTCGGAATCTAATAATGCAAGTACAAAGGTTGATTGATGCGGGGGAGTTTAAAGAATTTATTCAATTACCTGACCCCTCACCAAGGCTTAATAAAGGAAAAGCTGTTAATATTCCTCAAAATAATCAAACTATTAAAATGATCTCTTATTCTGAATCGGATCAATCGTTCATGAGTGTAGCTATTGATAAAAGATTACATAAAAGAGTCCGCAGTCACGAAGTTTTCAAGTTTGCGGGAAGAGTTACTGAAGTATGGGAAGAATGGATGGCATTCCCGCTAACTATTTCTGCGGACGAGGTTGACCATGAGACTGAAATGCACAATGATCCGTTAGTACTTACATTGCCAGTATCTGGATAGAATGTAAGGAAGATTTTTATGGATGGGGGCAGCTCTCTTAATGTTTTGTTTTATGATACCTTCCAGAGAATGGGGTTAAAAGATGATCAGCTAACGCCATCTTGTTATACAGTTTATGGGTTTACGGTTCAGCTTCAAAACCGAAAGGGGAAATTCTGCTTGATGTTGCGGCTGGACCGATAAAGTTTCTGACTAAGTTTAGCGTAATGTAGGCTCCATCTCCATACAACGCCATCATTGGTAGACACTGGGTCCATCAATTGAAATGGGTAACTTCAACGTATCACCAATACTTGCGGTTTCCAACACCACAAGGAGAGATGGAGATAAAAGGAGATCAGAATGAAGCAAAATCTTGTATTCTAGCAGAAGTCCGCATGAATAAAGAGCAACAACAGCAGCAACAGAATAAGAAAAAAGAGCGCAAGATGAAGGCTAAAGAAGAAGCCTTGAACCAATATATGATTAATATTGTGGGAAATAAAGAAATAGATGAAGCAAATGAAGGTATACAATAAAGGAAAGCATGCAAAAAGTTTATGAAGGTAGTCTTCCAGCATAGCAATCAAAGGGGGCTCCTACACTTTTAGGAGCTCCCAAACCCACCTTTACATCAATCGAAGAAACCAAAAATATCAATATATGAACTGAAGAACTTCCCAAGATGATAAAAATTGGAACGTTGATGGAAACGGAAAGGGAGTATAATTTGGTTATGCTACTAAAAGAATTTGTGGACATTTTTGCATGGAAGATGGATGACATGCCGGGCATCGATCCAAATATTGTACGGCATGAATTACATATACATCCGGAAGCTACACCTTTTCGGCAACGTATACGTAAAATTGCGTCTGAACATCATTTGCCAGTTGAAAGCGAGTTAAAAAATCTTATGGATGCGGGATTCGTTCCAGAGGTGCGGTATCCAACTTAGATTTCAAACATGGTGATAGTACCAAAAAAGAATGGCGGAGTAAGAATTTGCATAGACTTTACTAATTTAAACAAGGCATGTCCAAAAGATAGTTATCCGCTTCCCAGCATCGATCAATTGGTGGACGTCGTTGAAGGTCATGAGTTTTTATCCTTTATGGACGGACAATCAGGGTACAATCAGATTGCTCTAGATGAAGAAGATCAAGAACACACGGCGTTTTTCACTCCGCACGGATTATACTATTATAGTAGAATGTCATTTGGACTGAGAAATGCAGGAGCAACTTATCAACGGCTCGTAGACGCAATTTTTGAACCATGGATAGGCCGCACACTCGAAGTTTATGTAGATGACATGATGATAAAAAGTAAATTTTCCAAGGATCATTTACAAGATTTGAAAGAGATATTTGAAACCTTGCGAAAATTCAGAATGAAAGTTAATCCCGTTAAGTGCATTTTTGGGTTACGTCAGGGAAATTTTTGGGGTACTTGATTACCAAAAGAGGAATTTAAGTTGATCCGGAAAAGATTCAGGCCATTGTTGATATGCCATCTCCGAGGAATGTCAAAGAAGTACAAAAATTAAATGGTTGTTTGGCCGCACTCGGAAGATTTATTGCTAGATCATCGGACAAATGTAAGCCCTTTTTTGACGCATTAAAAAAGAAGAATAAATTTGAATGGAACGAGGTTTGTGAGCAAGCCTTTTCAAGTATTAAATTTTATCTCGCCACATTGCCCGCATTACAAAAGCCAGAACCTGAAGAGGTGCTTGCCTTATACATAGCCACAACAGAAGATGCTGTAAGTGCGGTATTGGTGCGAACAAATGCAAAGGTAGAAAAACCCGTATATTACATCAGTAAAACTCTGAACCTCGCAGAAAGAAATTACACCAAAATTGAACAGTTAATCTTAGCACTGGTTTTTGCTACCCAAAAATTATGCACGTATTTTTTGACACACTATGTGCGGGTACCAAGCAAAGCTCCGTTGGAATCTGTACTGAAGAATGTGGGAAAAGTGGGAAGGATAGCAAAATGGAACGCGCAACTCGAACAGTTCCACATATTATTTGAGTTACAAACTGCACAAAAGTCGCAAGTCCTGGTTGATTTCCTTGCGGATTTTCCGTTAAATGATGATTTTGAAATTCAAGGGTTGCCCGGGTTCGAAGAGGATGATCCTCAGGATATCCTAAGCTCTGTAAATTTCGAAGATGGGAAGTATTTGTTGATGGGGCCAGGAACAAAGAAGGTGCTGGAATTTGAATTGTAGTTACGACTCCTACAGGGGATCGAATGGTATATTCATTCCGACTTGAGTTTGATGGACATACAAATAATATAGTGGAGTATGAGGTTGTGGTTCATGCCCTTAGGATCATCATTGAATTGGGGATAAGCGATGTCCGACTCACAAGTGATTCACAATTAACAATTCAACAGATTGAGTTAAAATATCAAGCGCTTAATGAAGGCCTGGTAGAATACAAAAATCTGGTGCAAGAACTGGCGCTTCAGGTTCCAAATATAACCTTTCGGCATTTTTCTAGAGATAAGAATCGTCATGCTGATGTATTAGCATTTATTTCTTCAATAATAAAGGATCAGAATACATCAGCAATAAAAATTGGGCGAATTTATGAACCATTAATCAAGTTGTGGGCAGTTGAAAATGTGGAAGAAGATATTGAAGATGCAGTTGTACAAGATGATTCAAATTTCTCACAGAAAACAGAAAACGATTTAACCAGAGAAGATTGGAGAATTTCAATACATCAATATTTGCAAAATGGGATATTACCCGCAAGCGCTAAAGAGGCAAGAAAGGTGCAATCAAAGTCTGTGAATTATCAGTTGCGGGATGGCATTCTGTACCGCAAATCCTTTTTAGGGCCTTTACTTCGGTGTTTATCACGAGAGCAGGGGCTACAAATTTTCAAAGATATACATTATGGAGATGCGGAAAATCATAGTGGAAGACGATCAGTGGCTTTAAAAGCAAAAACGCAAGGATATTATTGGCCATTTATGCATAAAGATGCGGAAAATATGGTAAAAAGATGTGAAGAATGTCAGCGTTATGCGAAAAGAATAAAGGCTCCCGCAACAGAACTTAATTCTGTACTCAGTCCCTGGCTATTTGCAAAATGGGGGATAGACATTGTTGGACCATTAGTGGAAGGTACTCAAAAAAGAAAATACTTGATTGTGGCTACAAACTATTTCACTAAATGGGTTGAGGCCAAAGCTCTTGCACACATTAGGGATACCGATGTTTTTAATTTATTATTTGAGAATATAATCTGTAGATTTGGAATTCCGGTGGCCATAGTTTCGGATAATGGACAACAATTACAAGGGAAAAATATTGATATGCTTTTCGAAGTATTTAATATTCAAAAGAACAAGTCTAATCTGCTCTATCCGCAAAGCAATGGGCAAGATGAAGCAACAAATAAAACAATTGTTATGAATTTAAAGAAAACTCTTGATGGACATCATAAACGGTGGTGTGAACAACTTCATAATACATTATGGGCATACCGCACAACAAGAAGGGAATCCACTGGAGAATCACCATTTCTTCTTACTTATGGAACAAAAGCAGTTATTCCAACGGAAGTGATTCTACCTACTACAAGAACAGAAGCATGGGAAAAAAAATTAAATTCAGACTTAATGCTTGAAAAGTTGGAAAATAAAAGAACAACAAGATGATCGTTACATTAAAATACAAATCAACCAATCATTCTATGATCAGAATAAAGAAGAGATCATGGTAAAACAACCAATCAACAAAAAGAGAGATCAACAAACTTAGAATCATCATTCATTCAAACAAATAATAAATAGATAAGAACATCATTAACATCATCTACAATGATTAAGGTACAGATTCAGGGATTGATAAACAAGCAAATACGAAAAAGAAAAAGCAAAAAAGTTACTTACAGTGAAGTAAAAGATAGAAGAAAAATAATGATTGATTGAAAAGATAAAAACTTGATCTCGATGCAAGAATCTTAGATCACAAAAGTTCAGGAGAATGAAAAGGTGTTGAAGAATCTTCAAAGAAGAATACTGATTGATTGTGAAGATAAAAACTTGATCCCGATGCAAGAATCTTAGATCGCAAAAGTTTAGGAGATAAAAAGGTGTTGAAGAATCTTTGGATAATTCAAAGGAATGAAAAGCACTAAAACTTTAAGAAGAAGGAGATAAGAGGTATAAAGAATGAAATCAAGGAAATAATTAGTATTAAATAGGAGAAAACTGAAACTGACGAACCGTCGAAAACTGAAAAGAAATAAACTTTTTCAGAGATATGATTTCCTCAAAAAACGCCAACTGACAAAAACGTGCAAAGAGAAGTTACTGCTAGCGAAAAAAACGCATAAAAGTTTAACGTGAGAAAGGAAGTTATGGTAGGCGTGGGAATTGAAAAGGTAATTATTATTTTTCTTTTTTTTCAAAATTTTTACCAACTTTCAATTCCAAAAAAGGAAAAAGGAGGCAAATTGTGAGAGAAAAAATTCTGAAGTACGCGTGTCCAAAAACTATTGAAGAAGTAACGAGCTACGATGAGACGAGAACCACTAGAACAAAGACTTTTAAAGCATTGAATTGAAAGCTGCAAACTCGATAAAGTTTGAACCTGACAGCATTAATGCATAACCGACCCGTGGGTTACGGGAAAGTAAGGCACATTGCTCAAAACAGATAGCCTTGCTGCCTAATCAGCACGTAGGTTGCGGGAAAGTAAAGTACACTGATCAAGACAGACAACTTTAACTACTCGACTGACAGTAGGTTGCGGAAAAGCATGACTCAATAAAGAGTAATAATGAGTATTTATGCATGATTAACATGTGTCGGCTTTACAAGCTGCGGAACAAAAAGAACTAAAGCATGACGATTCACCTTAAAGAGCTACGTGTCAAACATGCCAAGATTCAAATAAGACCGCAACAGTCATCCCAATCCAAAAACAATAACTTAACTACAAGACCGTAGAAGAGTTGCGGGATAACCAGTTAAAAATTACGGAAAACAAGAAGTACGCATGCAAAAACTTATGGGAACAGCGATCAAGCCTTGCGGAAATAGCAAATAAGCTCTGCGGAACTACATATCACACCAAGAATGGATAAGAATAAATAGGTGGATAGGTAAATGGGTGGGACCCATCAAATTCGCTATAAATACCAAGCTCATAAACAGGAAAGGGGTTGGAAAATATGGAGAGAAATTAGACTGAAGACATTGAAGTGATAGCAAAGAGTTTAGGTATGAACTTATGTAAAATTTTAAGTTCTGTTATACTATGATTATTATGTTCATAATTTTATTTAATATCAATAATTTGATATATCTTATGATGATGTATAATAAATGGAATACAAATATTTTTACCCGTGGATGTAGACAGTCAGACTCTTGAACCACGTTAAATGTATAAGTCAATTCATTTTAAGTCGTTTGATTAATTTTCATTGTTTAAATGATCATGTGAGTTGATTTCACGATAAGATATCGTGTTATATTATGATGTAAATGCTTTTGGTTATGATCCAAAGATGCTATATTTTTGACAATCACACTAGCCAAGAAAAACTAATTGGCTGCTCCCCTTATTTCTTTTTTGGTTCTTTGTTGGGTTGTAATGGTTGTGGCTTAGAGTCTTGATTCTCCTTCTAGTGATGTGGGTTTGGAATGGCTTTACTACTGCTTTCCTTTCTCCTTTGTTGCTCTAGCAGGTGTTTCTTTTCTTTTTGTTTTACTGGTTTCTTTTGTTTTTCTTTTCTTTCAATAAAATTTTAACCTTCCTCTTTAAAAAAGAAAGAAGTGACCATAAGGACATTCATCAAAAAAGTGACAGTAACGTCCACATAATGTTCGTACGTAATGGTCTGCAGTTGGTAATCATTACTTGCATATCTTAATCGTCATCATCATCAATGTTGTGTCAAATTAAATAAAATCATTATGTAGGTTTCTCCCTGAAACTAGATTTACATGTTTACTAATTCCTCTCGACTTTGACCCAATGCGGGTCTCAAATCGAATAATTAAAATCCATGGCCATGGGTAACCAATTAATGATATTTGAATTATCAATGATTTTGTGTATGTTTTCTTATGTAGGAAAATAAGTATAACTGGGTCTGTTAACAAGCAGAAAGATGAAGATAAGGAAAATTGAAAAATGCTCTATGTTGAGATGTTCTGTCGGGGAAGTGCTCCATAAAAAAAATTCTAGGAAAATACCTCATCGTTTAATTTTTCATCAAAAAATTAATACGGTAATACCGTAATATTGACTAGTCAATATCTCGAGGTAAAGGGATATCGTCGACCGTAATATTGACTAGGCAATATCTCGAGGTAAGGGGATATCGTCGGTGAGCGGAATTATATAAAAAACCTTACTACTTTAAGGTTTTAAATGACGCCACATGATAGATCTGGTAACGTCAATCTCGATTAAATTCTATGGCTAAAAATTTGACGACCTAAAATTACATTGTTAATGTCGGTCTTCATCTTCTTCTTTTCTCTTCTAACAAATACAGAAACATAACCAGAGGCTGCGAGTCAGAGAAGAGGAATCAGGGTTAGGAGTTAATCGAGAGTTTTGTGTATATTTGACGTTCTTATTTAGTGAAGACAAAGGAAGAAGAAACCAGAGAGCTAAATCAGGAAATTGACAGAAAAAAGAACGAAAAGAATCGAAGAAATGGAGAAGGATAAACCGTAAGTTTTATGAAACCCATTTCTAGTGTTATTTGTCTTACTGAAATTTTGTGTATATTTGAGTTATTACGCTTCGATTGCACTTAGGTTTTTTTTTTTCAGATTTGGGAAAAACTCAAAATTTTGGGTTTCAAATGGTAAAATTAGGGTAACTGCAACATGAATCATAAATGTGTAATTCTTGAATTAAGGCACGCTTGTTCTACTTAGAATCTTATCTCCTGTTTCCTTTCAGTAAATGTATAATTCTTGTTGTTTATAGATTGTCTTTTCATTCATTCTTGATGAAAATGACCGTCCATATAACCCTAATGTTGGTGTAGAGACAATGTCTTCTTAAGTGCAAAAATCTGATCAATTATGTGCTAACTATCCTTTTTATTCTGTCAGTGAGATACAACCAATAGCTTTTGTATGTTAAGCTGCTAACACGAATGCATAAAAATACAATGTCAAGAAAATGTCTTTATTCTTCACTGGAAACATTTGCAATGTATGTGACCTTTATTTTTTATAGCTTTTCTTATTACGTGACAATTTTCCATTGATCATTACTGATAGTATTTATAACCGTGTATTTGCTGCCTTGTTGTCCTCTGATTACCAGGATTTCTAAATCTTCAAAATGGATCTAATACGTATTGTTGCTTGCCAAATAGAAGAAAAGGGTCCTATTATGATACCTAGGCAATTAAGAGGAGGTCCACTGTCACTTCCTGTAGAATGTGAAGTGTGCAGGTATGGTTTGCTGAATTGAAATACATATATAATTTCTACAGAAGTTTTTGTGTACTGCAAGTGAAAATGAGGAAGTTAAGTTTAGTCAATAATTACCAACTTGTCAAATTAATTAGTTTCCAACTATAGAATTGATGGTTCTTTAGGAACTATACCGAAAAAAAAAGAATCTAAGTTACAGGTATGTGTTAAGTCTTGTCCCACTTGGATCCCCTAACTTGGTATATCTTCTTTAAACCATGTACATATGTTTAGAATCTACCTCCAGTTTGACGTATCTATCCAAGCATTATTTTTTTTGTATATATATATATACTATGGTAAGTTTAGGTTGTCAAATTTAAGACATAGTCAGAGATTATTCAAATTATATTTGTTTGGTGAAAGCTTAGATCTTAAGTAGTAAAACCAACTGCTATTATGCTGTGACTTCACATTAAGCTTAGTTTTTTTTTTTTTGTATATATATACTATGGTTAGTTTAGTTCTTACTACCCCTTATCTATTCTTTGTGTGTTTTCTTAAGGCTGTTGTGGCCGATAAGAAGGTATAAATTTTTTTTTTCTGTTTTTAACTTGTTATATGATGCAGAAAGCTTGGTGTACCTTTGTTTCTGATTCTTAATGCTCTTTGATTTTAGATGGAGAACATGGTTTATTTCTTGGCGGAATTGGGTCTGCTGCAGTATGCCATGATAATGTTCTCTCCATCCATGTTTTCCGCCTCTGCAGTCTATGCAGCAAGGTGCACCCTGGACAAGACACCACTGTGGGACAAAATATAAGTTTCATACAGGCTTCCGTGTATCTCAGCTAATGTAAGTTTCCTCCCTGTTCTTACACTTTTCATTCTTACGAACATATCTTCATTCTGTATTCATGAACAGACATATTTGAGGTGTTTGTCAATAACCAGAATCTCATCCATCTTTCTCCTTATTTGGTGTGACAGAGAATGTGCCAAATAATTTGTCAGCTTTCAATCCGGGGCTGCAGAACACAAGTTTCAGAATGTTTATAGGAAATATGCAAGTCCCGAACGTAGTGCTGTTGCATTTCTCTCTCCAGCCAAAAGCCTCTTGGCGTGATGAGACAGAGAAATATAGAGAGATAGAGAAACAAAACCTTTTCTTTAGGATGTTTCATATTAGAATACTGTAACAGAGAATTCGATGAGCTCATTTGTATAGCATTTTGGTTTGGGGGTTCTTATAGCATTTCTATTGGTTTGAATCTACTTTTTTGATCTCCTTAACTGTCTGTACCTCTTCTATTAAATTATCTGTAGATGTTATCGGAACTAATGTAGAAGAATAATAGGCGAACTTGAATGGAAATTAGAGCAAGAAAAATATAAGCCTTCACAAAGTAGAGGATATTGTTCAGTGATATTTTTTTATATAGATTCTACATTGACCGGGAGTGTACAAAATACAATGAGGAAGAAGATGACTGTTACAACAACTGTCCTCAGCCGTTCATCATTTTCCTATTGACACGTGGCATAATCTGGTGGACAGGATAGACACATGGCATAATCTGGTGGATGGGATACAAAAGAAATATATTAAAAAGGTCCTCACCCGTTTATCATCATCTTCCTATTGACACATGGCATAATCTGGCATAATCTGGTGGACAGGATATAAAAAAAATATATTAAAAAGGTTAGGCAGATAAGGGAATAGAACGAGATTTCATCCGTAGACATTCATCTCTTTCCAGTGACACGTGTTAAAATCCTATCAAATGGCACGTCGATAATATATAGAAAAAGGTTAGGGTTAAAGATAATAATCCAAGTTTCCATCTATAGCCGTCCATCAATTAAACTTAGGACACATGTCAAAATTTTAAAAAAGGTGTAATTTATTTAACAATTTAACTTTATGTGGATGGAAAACTAGACGATGAAATATTTTTCCATAACTTTTTTTGATGGGGTATTTTCCCGACGAAACATGTCAATATAGAACATTTTTCTAATTTAAAACTTAGAGAAGAACACATCAAGAGCTTGAAAAAGAAGGTTTGTGTAATATAAGAAACTAGAAAGTACCAATGTTATCCCTAACCAATTAATATTGAAACGAACAAACGATGTTTTGTTAAATGGCGGATTTTTTCTTCCTTCTACGGAAAAGGAAATTGATTGATTGGCTTCTCCATATCCGAAAAATAATAAAAAAAGGACGAAGGACACATGTTTATCGAATGATCCCGTCCTGGAGTGAGATAATGAATAAGAGCACACACTCTCCTCACCCAATTGTTGTTCAATATAACCTTGTTACCATGAAAAATAAATTGTCAGTAGTGTTTCACAAGCGGAAAAATTGTTGGAATTTTTGATTAAAAATTACTTATGAGTGAAAAATTAGTTTTTATTTTTCCAACAAAATTAATAAAGAATTAAGAGTGACAGGTGCTAACTGAATTTAATTTTGGACTTGATTTCAAAGTTAATCACGAGATAGAATTTGGAATGGATATTTTCAAAAGAAAGTGGAATTAGTATCGTTATTAGTAATTAGATTTAGTCTGTAAATAAAAAACATGTTTAGTACCTGAATATTAAAGGGAAAAGATTTAGGTATCGTACTTACTTGTATACTTTGACAAAATATTGCAAGGGATTGATGATGATCTGATCCCCATTCTTCATTTTTCGGCGTCCGGCTCCTAAAAGTTTCTATCCCATGCATTACAAATACTACTAAAAGACACTGACTTTACACGGTAAGCAAAAGAAACTTGTTGTTTGCAAAAGAACAACTAGCTACTACTGGTACTGGTTTAAGATTCTTCTAATCTCTCTTTAAGTAGGAATTAGAGTTGTAGCTAGTGGATAGTAGATCAACGTCCATATGTACCTGTCACAACTGCTAACTCCCTCATGATACAGAATCATTGTGTATTATGGGAGGCGGCAGCAGCACCATCCCTCTTACCCTCCACCTAGCTAGTTTTAATATGAAAACCTATCACTGTTCATATGGCGGCTTTAGTACTTCAAACATATTTTTTGCTTGATGTTGTTGCTGACATGGCCAATATAGGCGTCGAAGTATTTTGTTTCTCAGAGTGACACGTAGATACCAACAAATCACCTGTCATATAACACAACATTATGAGTTCCATTTTGTACACACTTCTTAATGATCGTTGGATGGTCACTCCTTAAATCCCAAATCCCAAATCCCAGATCCCAATTAGTGTCGTAGTAATCAATAATCTGTGTGCTCTGTTTGCATCTTTTCTTTTTTAATGTCACAGAGAGAGTGAGAGAGAAGAATTAAAATCACTAGATATGTATCACCTCTGACACTCTCTCCCGATCTCGACACACGAAGCTACCCTAATAGAAAACTATTTTTGTGTGTGTTGGTTAAGAAAGGGAAGCCAAAAAATTCTCGATAGTATAAGAAGACGCGTGTTCATTTAATGAACACAGAGATTCAATTCATTAATTTGTATCCGCATTATCTATCGGATATATTTAACTTTTCATCATAGTTTTTTTAATTTTTAATTTAATGTGGTCGGATTTTATCCCATCTCGTCCTATCATGATGAAATAGTTAAATTGTTTTTTTACTTCCTAACGTATTCACAGTTTCTGAATATGTTAGGTTAATACTAATAAATTCCAAATTAAATTTAATTTTTATGTCTATATATGGTCAGTCGCACAGTCGCACGAAAATTGGAGAGAGAAAAAAGGGAGAGAGCGAGAGAGAGAGCAGAACTAATATGATGTTAGTGCGCGCTATTTATGTTTCACGGAGTATTATATACTAGTATCATTTAATTACCATGGATATTGCATCTCTACCCGCCAATACTATGATGTCTGCTCATGAAACAGTTCCAGGGCATTCCTTTTCTACCGCAGCCTTAATAGCATCAATAACATTAAAACCACTAAGGCTTAGATTAGGAATTGCAGATTTCTCAGCTGTATTACCACTTGTGAAGTTCAGAAGAACCGAACCATCAAAAACCTGTATATATATAAGACAGGCTGAGTTAGTTAGCCAGCTTATCATTGAGAATACATTTTTCTTTTCTTTTTTTAAATGAAATATTGAGAATGCATAGTAATCAATTGTAAGGGATTCTGTACACGCACCTTCACAAAACAGTCATGCAAATGCATCCTCAAGAGCAAAGCAGGGAGATTATGAAGCTTTGAAACGTATGAAGCGGTAGTTTTAAGAATGATGGCCTCTGCCTTAGGACATGTCTTCTGGTAGAACCCTAACTTCAAGCCTTGAGCATTGATTGTGTCTGCTGCAGCAAGAACAATGATTAGAAGTGAGAGAAGACTAATAGTAGCCATAATTTAATGAAGCGGGAACCTCTAAGAGTACAAAACTGGACTCCAGTTTATGTAAACTCTTAACTAGGCAATGGAATTGTTATAGTTGAGTAGAATGGAGATGGAGTAACTAGACATGCCACGTATATATAGTGCTTAGACCTTCAAACTGTCTATGAAATAGCTAGTGAGTGACTTATCTAATTGGGGTCCATTTCGTTAGGTCATTATTTTCCATGACTGCCGGTGACCAAGGTTTTTTTTTTGGTAATAGTATGGATATAGAAAAAACCTAACTGAGCTTTACAGATCTGGGAAAAGCTCTTCCCGTTACATCATCGAGCAAAAGAGTGTTCAAAAAAGTCGGAAGGGTAGTAATCTATTCCTGATTTACATTAGGAGTTGTAGCCTTCTTGGCTAGGAGATCAGCTACAAAATTCACTTCACGATAAAAATGAGTGAAGGAGATATCCCGAAAAAGATTTGTCAAGGTGAATATCTCTTCGAGGATATTAACAAAAAACCAAGGAGGATCACTAAACCTATTACAAATTGTAAAATATATATAGTCACTAACAACCTGTAAACTGAGAATTCCAAGTCCATGGGCTAATAGGAGACCATCTTTGATAGTCCACAGTTCTGCCATGTTGCTGCCATTTTTGTAGATATGTTTGGCATATGCAGCAATGAAAGAGTCATCCTCTCCTCTGATAACCCCACCTGTTCCTGCAAAGTGATCATTTGTGGCTGCACCGTCAGTATTTAGTTTATAGTAACCTTTAGGAGGGTAAGACCAACTATAAAAATGGGTAGTGTTAGGTTCTGGAGACTTATGCTTTGTAACAGATTGATATTGCTCTGCCTTGGCTAAAGCTTTTAGAACTATGTAGTTGGAATCAAACGTGGTGTTTTGGAAAACTAATTGGTTTCTTGTATTCCATATATGCCATAAGAGAAAAGGGAATGCTGTAAGTGTCAATTCGGGTTTTCCTCTTGGAAAGTATGAACTATTATTCAAAATCTAGTCTAAGTTGATGTGCTCAGATGGTGCTGGCATGTCCCATTCTGAATGTAGCTGAGACCATACATTTTTAGTAACCTGACAAGATGTAAAGAGATGTTCGACTGTTTCTGAGCATTGATATCACAAAGGACAAGAATCTGTGATATTCAGACCTCTATTAACTAGAGTTGCTCTAACCAAAACTTTACGATGAGCTAGTAACCTTAGGAAGTGCCTAATATGAGATGGGCATCGAATTTTCCGTAACCTTTTCCATTGAGGATTGAGGTAAACTTCTCCTAAGTTATCATTTTTGATAAACTTGTAAACTGATTTAATAGTTGGTTTACCACTTTTATCATAGTACATACTTGTTTATCAGAGTATCCACCCATTGTACTGAGAGTAAATAGACGGAGAAATGTAGGCAGCAATCGCATAGATTCCAGTTTCCAGTCTCTAAATTTATGATGTCTTTCACCCGAAGATTGCGAAGGGTATCATCTTGAACTGTTACTAGATCTTTAAGTGGAATATGAGTGACCCATGAATAATCCCAAAATCTTATATTTTCACCATTTCCTACACACCATTTCAAACCTGCTTTTATAATTTCTCTCCCACGAATTGAACTTTTACAGCACCAGGAGGAGACCTTAGGTACCGGAAAGTTCCATATGGATCCTGAAGGAGTATACTTAGCAGCAAAAATTTGTCCTGCAAGACTGTTAGTGTCCATAAAGATTCTCCAAGCCTTTTTTTGCTAGGAAAGAAAGATTATGATATTCTAAATTTTTAATTCCTAGTCCTCCAGCTTCAATTGGGAGACAAATCTTATCCCATCCTATTGCATGCATTTTATTATGACTGTCCTTACCCTGCCAAATAAATTGCCTCCTGAGTCTATCAATGGCTTTGAGAATACCACTAGGAATCCTAATTGTAGCCATGAGATGGTTTAAGGATGGATCCATCACTGATTTAATGAGAACATCTCTTCCTGTAAAATTTAGGGCAGCTACATTCCACCCCTGAACCTTGGTTGTTAACTTGGACAGATAATCCATGAAATCTGTTGTTTTGTATCCTCCCCATTGAACTGTACAACCAAGGTACTTGCCAGGTCGACTAACTAAACTCATATAGAGACCTCTTGCTAAATGTCTAGCAATTCTTTCATGTAAGTTCTCGGATAACGTAACACTAGACTTAGAATAATTAATATGTTGGCGTGACCATTGTCAGTATGTATCCAAAATGTGGGTGATTGATCTAATATTTTTAAAATTAGCTTCTAAAAATAATATTCACTCCGTTATAGTAAAAGTGTTATTATCTGCATAAAAGCTATGGGTAATGAGAGGGGCATTGTCTGCAACTCTGAAACCTTTCAAATAACCATCTATAATGGCATTATCCATAAGTTTGGAAAGAACTTCAAGACCAAGAATGAACAAATACGGTGACAATAGGTCACCTTGTCGAAGACCCTTTTCTGGAAAAATTGAATCACCTGGTGAGCCATTTATAAGTACTTGATAACTGACTGTACTTATACATTCCATTATCCAACCAATCCAGATTGGATGAGAACCGAAAGCTTTTATAACAGCTGCTAAGAAATTTCATTTTATTTTGTCATAAGCTTTTTTTAAATCAATCTTTAGAGCCATCCGACCAATATTACCTTTCTTGATTTTCATGGAGTGGTACAGTTCTGAGGTAATAAGAATTGAATCAAAGATCGATCTGTTAGCCAGAAAAGCATTTTGATGAACTGAAATGCATTTTGGTAACGCTGATTTAAGTCTAGAGGAGAGAATTTTTGCAATGATCTTAAATGAAGTTACAAGGACTAATTGGACGGAATTGGGAAATCTGAGAGGGGTTTGAGCATTTTGGGATGAGGGTAATGAAGGTTTTGTTGAACTGATGATCCAGAGAGCTATTAGTGAAGAACTCTTTGATTACTCTACATATGGAATCTCCAATAATATCCCAATATTTGACAAAGAAAACTCCTTGCATCCCATCAGGGCCTGGAACCTTGAGAGAACCCAAGTCTTTGACCACAAAAAAAATCTCTTCATCAGACACAGTTTGCATTAGGCATTCATTATCAGCTGCAGTAATGACTGAATGTATAAGGGAATAAGCATCGAAACTGGTTTCTGGATTGGTTTCTTTGAAGAAATCTTTAAAATGGGTGTTGATTAGATTTTCTATTTGTTGTTGGTCATGTATTCATCGATTATTATTATCCTTCAAAGCTAAAATCTAGTTTCTATGCCTTCTGACCAAGGTGGGAAGATGGAATAATATTGTGTATATATTACCATGCTTTAACCACTGAACACGAGACTTCTGAGCCCAGAAAATTTCTTCTAGTCTCAAGTTTGTTAAATAAACATTGATACAATGAGCTTCATGAGCTTTATTAGCTAGAGAGGGAGTTATACTAAATAGAGATTGAGTATAACTCAAATTCTTCCTAGCCTGAACAACTCTATTGTCTATGTTGCCAAAGTCTGCCTTATTCCATATCCTTGCTTGATAAGCTAGATTCGATACTTGTTGACATAAGGAATAACTGGCAGATTGGTTTAAATCAGAATGAGGTTGCCAAACTTGTTGAACTAAGTGTTTGAATCTATCATCTTCAAGCCACATAGATTCTAATCTCCAGGGTCTAGGCTTATGCTTGGTTTGGGGATTTAAATCAACTAAAAGAGCTCTGTGGTCAGAATTGACTTAAGTGGCATACCTGAGCATCAGGAAGATCATTCACCATTTTTCGTTCACCAAGGCACGATCAAGTCTTTCTTGAATATAGCGTCCATCAATTTCCTTATTCGTCCAAGTGTATTTAGGTCCTGCTGCTTTGATATCAATTAAGCTTGTATTGCTAATCATCGAATTGAAGTGTTGAAGCTGTGAGAACGTGGGTATAGAGTCACCTTTCTTCTCATGGGCATTGACAATTGCATTGAAGTCTCCAGTTGCTGTATAAGGTCAATCAATAGTACTGACTGCTTCTAGCTCATACCAAGTTCTTTTGCGTACTGTGGGATTTGGAGGAGCATATACTGATGATAGAATCCATGAGTCTCCAAATTTTAGGGTAATGACTACGTGAATAAATGAGCTGCTAAAAGATGTAGCTTCCACCATGATCTCTGCCTCATTCCAAAGAAGCCATAAACCACCCGAAAAACCTATCGACTCAACACATACGCAGTTTGTATATCCAAGATGTTGAATAACATTTAAAGAGTTAAATTCAGTTTGCTTTGTTTCAAAGATGGCACAGAGAGTGGGACGATGAGTTTTGATTAAATCTCTGGCTATCGAGAGAAATGAAGGCTTTCCTGCGCCTCTACAATTCCCAGTATCATCGTTGGGAACTTGTTGGATAAAAATATAAATAAAAACAAAAACAAAAACCCTAAACTAATTAAAAACTAAAACTAAAAAAATAAAATCTAAAACCCTAACCTAAAAATAAGTCCGCATCGACAGCGCCAAAAATTGATGTAATTATAGACAGTGGTAAGAAAAGTATCGTTCACTCGGACTTGTGAAGACTCGATTTTGGATCTAATTCCTACTTTATACTATAAAATAAATAAGAGATGAAAACAATATTACGAGAGACTGAGACTCAGGATTCCACAAATATTCATATTCATGTGTTTCAAATATTAATTCTAGACAATTATAGCTCATATATTAAAAGAATATTGACTCTGATTCTTTTCCAAAGTAGACTTATAAAACATTAGATGTAAATTATAAGCATGTGGCATCAAAAGTACTTAAGACTAAGCATACACCATCAAACAAGATCACAAATAATTAAGAAAAGTCATATAACAATTTAAATTCATGCAAAAAGTCATAAAAGAATTAATATATTTACCACAATCATGAAAAATGGCTTCCTCCATTGTCCAGTTATGGGGTTTAGCTCATCACGCCCAAAACTCCCTCGAAAGATAGGTACATAGCTCAAAAGTGCTTGAGAAGAAGAAAAATACAAAAAGAACTGACCAACTAAGTCGTAAAAGAATTAAAATGATTTATTGAATCTATGACACACTCTAAACGCAGTTCGAAAAGGGCGATCTTCTTTTGTATTAAAACTGGAAATTGTTGCTTTTACTGTAGCAAAAACTATTGTTATAACTTATGAATTTGAGAGAATAAACAATGGAATCAACAACAATTTTCTACTTTTAGTCACGATTTTTTTATCTTCTTCACGTGATGAACTTGCAGTAGCATCAGATTTTTATGGATTTTGATTTCTTCAACCAAGAAATCTTGTACGAAATCTTCAAAGCTTCGAGTAATCTTCCCGCCATAATTTTAATTTGAATTGGAGGAAAGTGGGTGCCTTTATAACAAGCTTGGGTGCCTTTAACACTTCTTTTTGGGTTCCTTTATCAATTCTGATGGGTGCCTTTATCAATTTTCTGGGTGCTTTTATCACTTTTCGAGCCACATTTTCCACAATTATTAATTTCCCAAAAATACCTAAAAACACATAAAATTATAAAACTAATACAAATATTGAGAATTAACAATATAAATATGAGATCAAATTAGACATGAAATTATGTTTATTAAATACCCCCAAACTTATTATTTGCTAGTCCTCGAGCAAATATAATCTATAAATTAAAAATCCTAACTCACTTTTGTAGGCATCGCGATTGCACTTAGCGTGTGCAACAAGCCATTAAACTCCTAGGTGGCCCTAGTGGACGAGTTTTGTCTCGTGAGGGTTTACAAGAGATATACCCACAAAACTTTTACTTCAAACGCTAGCTACTTGTGAACGATTGAGGGTAGACACTATACATGCTATTTAGTTGACTATAAAATTCTTTGGATATGAGAGGAATTACCCTGTTTTGAATCCAATTGTTGTACAAGAGTTTGCACTCAAGCGTACTGAAATTCATAAAAAAAAAAAAAAAACACTACTCAGATAGTCGGACAATGGACCACGATACTCGGAATCTAACAAACCACAATCACATGAATAGATTAACAAGATGGATATGAAGATAGAAGTGTGCGCATGTTGACTATGGTGAACGGTGTTTCCCAGAATATCTGTATGATCGTAAGTGCCAAGATGAACCCTAATAGATCGAGATACGCACCCACTGATCTAAATCCTAAATCTAGTATCAACTCAGCTGGTATATACAAGGGTCCCAACGGTCGATTTATTGAATATACACAATTATTATTATTATTATTATTATTATTATTTTCTTTTTTTCTTTTTTCGACAACATGATTAGATCTTTTGAATGTAAGTGCATACTCCTCGTCAACAGATTACATGATAGTTCTCATGGATCCTGTGTTCCACGCTTGCTTAGGCGACGAAGACAGGGAGAACACACACATAATGGGGCTTGATCTCAATCATTCCAATTCATCCTAGCGGCAACAAGGCGATACTAGTGCCCCACCAAATCACTTAGAGAAACACAGGAAGTTGCAAAAATAAACAGAAGGTGATATGGTCGAGGTAGACTTCGAGATACGGTGACGACTATCATGTTATTTCTAACACCTGAGCTCTGTCCTTTTATGAATATACCATTTAGTTGGGTCCCTCAACTCCTACAGCCAAAAAGTTTGTTTCCATCTACTTAGAATGGTCAATGTCATTTTGAATTGTTCACAAGTTTCTAAATTTTGGAGTTTCTTGGTACAACTATTTTTTTTTTTTTTTCTCCCTTACCCTCAAACTTAAATTGAACATAGTTCTCGATGTTCTAAAGATAAATAAAAGCATGATCAATGAGAAACAATGAACAAAGTAAAAAAATAGGAAAGGATATTACCAACACCGCGTACCAAAATCATATGGGTTGCCTGTCATAGAGCACTAAGTTTAAAGTCTTCATCCAGACTAAGAAAGGATTAGTCACAATTTAGGAATCATACAACAATAATCTGAATAATTGCATATCCTTGAAGTCAATTGAATTTGACTTATACAGTTGACTACGATTAAGTTCATGAAAGTAGTGGTTATTCTTAAGAAAATGTGTCAATTAAAATTTTCTAAAATAATCAGATTTGGTTCCAAAATTAAGAATTGACACATTTGAAGTTGAAAATTTCCCACATTTGGTAAATAAAATTTTGGTGGGACAACAAAGTCAATTGTGGTATTATCTCCTTAGTAAACCACATCAACCAGAGGATGGGTTTCTAACGACTGAATTTCTTGTTGGACATAATCAGGCTCGGGAAAAAGTGTATGAAGATAATCTCTTAAAATTGTAGAGTCATATATGTCAAGTCCCAAGTGAGGTATTTTAAGAAGGAATACTTGAAAATCACAAGAATCATCGGTAACTCCAAACTTAGGGAACACATTACTCTCAAATGGACCAAAAACTATTGGTTTGATTCTAGGGTCTGTAACGTCAGCACAATACCCATTTTCTTTAGTGGACTGGTCATCTAAACGAACACCATCATCAAAATCATATAATAGATTATCAAAGAAAGCCTTGTTGAGTTCCTCTGATTCACTGAAAGGTTCGTTTAAAACCTCACTCATATTTAAAACCTTTACGAGTCTATCGTCTTCGTCAGATACTATGGTCTTTGAATCGTTGGACTGTAAAACAGTAGTCTCGGGATAAACTTGTTCCTCTAAACCATCATTGTCTTCATAATAACAAGGAAATATTTCACTGTCTGTAAAAATGGTATCTCTAGTTAAATCTTTTTCCTCTTGAATAGGTAAATAATCGTCAACATTATTTGGATTGAAACTAGAAATATCATTATTATCATGAAGCTCAATTGTTGTAAAAATTTCCTCGTCATTATGACTACGAATTTCAAATTCTTCGTCAATACTTTCCTCATCCTCATAATGACATGATTGAACCTTATTTGAACAAGTAGTGTCTTCAATTCTAACCTCGTCCTCTATATTAGGTAAATATTTGTCAGTATTATCAAGGGTAAAATTAGAAACACTATTTTGGCAATTAAGTTCATTTTGAGAAAATTTTAGCAGCTAATCGTTCTTCTTCAATTTTCTCCTCATCTAAACATGCATTAATTTCACTAAGAGCGGTAGTTAAAGCTGCAAGTTCTTTATTCTGTTATAATGAATCTTCATAAAATTTCTTCACTAACATCTCAGTTTACGTGTCAAATCAGTTATCTACTTGAGGGTCTCTTCTAGAGAAATAGAACTAACATTTTGCTCAGTATAATATTGCTCATTTACCCGTTTGTACGACTGGTGAGCATGTGAATAGTAATTGAGATCATTATGGTATGAACCATAACCTCCAGAGAGTTGGTAGTGGTCCCAGGTATTATTCACACTATGGTCATAGTACGGATAATGTTTATTTTGAAATTTTGGTCGATAATCATTGTATTGGTCCTTATAATACCAGTTTGACATTTTTATTTTTTTATTTTTGGTGCACGTGCAAATGTAGGTTCGACTAAAATAGGTAAGCTCATGTTACCTTAGCAGAATATACCTACAGTCAAAGACTGGTCAAAGGTACGAGGCTAAGGCTTGTGGACTTTCAGCTGGTGATTCCCATCAGGCCCAAGGCACAGGTTCAGCTAACTTATCCATGGGTTTTCCTTAAATCGGTAGTCCGACGATGCAATTGGTGTGTGCAAAGTATTTTTTTTATATACAAAATAAAATAAAATCTAAAAGAAATATATACAAATAATTTTTTTAATGAAAAATATATAAAAAAAATAAAAAATTAAGGTATACTACTTACCTTTTTTTGTAGGCAATTTCCACAATTAATGTAAAAGATCACCTGCACATTAAAGCTAAGAAAATACCCAAGTAAAATCTAACAAAAATATAAATAAAAATGAAAATATAAATATAAATATAAATAAAAACAAAAACAAAAAAAAAACCTAAACTAATTATAAACTAAACCTAAAAAAAATAATCTAAAACCCTAACCTAAAAACAAGTCCGCGTCGGCGGCGCCAAAAAATGATGTAATTATAGACAGTGGTAAGAAAAGTATCGTTCACTCGGACTTGTGAAAACTTAATTTTAGATTTAATTCCTACTTTAAACTATAAAATAAACGAGAGATGAAAACAATATTAGGAGAGACTGATACTCAGGATTCCACCAATATTCATATTTATGTGGTTCAAATATTAATTCTATGTTAATTCTAGACAATTATAGCTCATATATTAAAAGAATATTGACTCTGATTCTTTGCCGAAGTAGACATTTAAAACATTAGATGTAAATTATAAGCATGGCGCATCAAAAGTACTTAAGACTAAGCATACACCATCAAACAAGATCACAAATAATTAAGAAAAGTCATAAAACAATTTAAATTAATGCAAAAAGTCATAAAAGAATTAATATATTTACCACAATCATGAAAAATGGCTTCCTCCATTGTCCCAGTTATGGGGTTTAGCTAATCACGCCCAAAACACTCTCAAAACATAGGTACAAGAAGAAATCCAAAAAATTAAAATAATTTATTGAATCTACGACATAATCTAGACGCAGTTGGAAAAGAACTCTCTTTCTTTGTATTAAAACCGGAAACTGTTGCTTTTACTGTAGCAAAAACTTTTGTTATAAGTTATGAATTTCAAAGAATAGTCAAAGGAATCAACAACAATTTTCTACTTTTAATCACGGTTTCTTCATCTTCTTCACGTGGTGAACTTGCAGAAGCAGTAGATTTTTTATGGATTTTGATTTCTTCGAATTTGGCCTTATGAAAGAAGTAGACTCAAGTGAAATAGGCAGTAAATCCATATTTTCACGTGAGAATATCTTTTTACCCTGTTTTTGCACAAATCGTATATCATACGATTTTGTTGGTTTTCAAAGTTTCCAAATCATAAAAGATCTCCTCTTTATTAGGCTAGAGGATATTCTTGCCTTAAAAATAGAATAATAACCAAGAAATCTTGTACGAAATATTCACAGCTTCGAGTAATCTTCCCGCCAGAATTTTAATTTGAATTGGAGGAAGGTGGGTGCCTTTATAACAAGAATGGGTGCCTTTAATACTTCTTCTAGGGTTCCTTTATCAATTCTGATGGGTGCCTTTATCAATTTTATGGGTGCTTTTATTACTTTTCGAGCCATATTTTTGACAATATTTATTCCCAAAAATACCTAAAAACACATAAAATTATAAAATTAATACAAATATTGAAAATTAGCAATATAAATACGAGATCAAATTAGACACGAAATTATATCTGTTATCATTAACCTGATTTGATTGATAATTTTCTAGTGTTGAAGTACCAAGTTGTAGATTCCCGGGCCCCATTCCCATACTTCGTGTTGGATGAGTTACTTCTCTATGTCCCTGACCAGCCAAGTCTCTAGAGAGAGACATTTGCAGTTGATTATAAAGGGGTGATTGTCCATCTGAAGATTGGTTAGATAGAGTCTCAGAAGAATTATTTGGTTGAGAAGGCAGATGGGTCGGTGAAGGTGGACTCCAAGTTGTATTCTTTGGTTTTAAGAATTTTCTGTCAACAACCATCCAAGGACCATAACCTGCATTAAGATTTTAAATTGATTGAGGTTGATCCTGAGGTTGGCCCTTTGAAAGATCTTGATCTGAAACTTTCTTAGGACAATATTCTGCCTTATGACTTAATCTTCCACAATTAAAGCACAGGGAGTCTATCCTCTCATATTCAATTTGTTGGATAGCTCTACCAATTAGAAAGCTGGTAATAGAGGTCGCAGTAAGTCAATTTCAACACATATCCTTGCAAAGCGACCTCTAGTTAAGCTTGCTGTAATTATATCCACTTTTATTGTTTTACCAATAGTGTTACCAATTTTGTATAGAACCTCTTTGTCAAAATATTCAATAGATAGATTGGGTAATCTAGCCCATAAAATGGTATTGAGAAATTTTGCATTTGAAGGTTTGAATTCTGGTGACCATTTGATGAGGGCAACAAAATGTCCAGATATGAACCATGGTCCCTGTAGTAATGCCTTTTTCAGATCTGCTTGTTCTGTGAATTTAAATAAAAAAAAATCTTTCCCTAAATCAAGGATTTTTATTGAACCAGATGGTTTCCACATAGCTAGAACACGGTCTTGTATGAATTTAAACCCAACAGTTTTTCCCATAACTTTGCCAATCAAACACTTTTTCCATGGCTGTCGAATTCTATTGATAGTATCTCTATCAAGTTTTATATGAGGGATAGAAATGGATTGGTCTACAGAGTTAGAACTAGATAATTGTAGTACCTGACAAACTTTCGGTTGCGTCTCCCTCTTCATCACCTGAGTTGAAGAATTTTTCAAAGTATTCATCATCATCATATGATTCCCACAGAGAACTAGCCTTCTTAGCAGATTATAAAAACGAGATAGAAGGATTTCGTACTGATCTATTGTTTGGAGAAAGATCAGCATCATTCATATTAATTTCTGGTGATACCAGATCTGGCGGCCGACACGTAGGAGAAGAAGATTCAGGCTGAAGGGGGTGTTCTTCGATCTCAAGGGTGTCATTACCTACATGGCCGGCTTAATATGAATCTTCTAATCATATTTTTCTCTTCTTTTTTAAAATTATTAGTTAGTGTTTGCTTTTTATATACACCGAGTCACTGACTTGTTTCCAATGCATAGCTATAACAGATTTTTGAATTTGTAAAACAATCACAATTATTGGCTGGTATGTTCGCAAGAAAAAAATTGATAATGACGAGGAAAACAACGACTGTTTTATCGCTTCATTATCGCGAGTTTATATGTTACTAGGGTTTAACCCGTGCAGTAACGGTACGGAAATTTATATTTATCATAATATAAATCTTAACCCTTATATATCAATAAATTTTTAAAATAATTTTATCCATACATTTTTAGTCATATAAGTAAGATATCTTGAGTCCTTCCGTGACATATAATCAACTATGCTTAATAGATTAGTAAAAATTTGTACTTAGTAACAACCATAATACACCGAATCATTACAACAAACTAGAACTCGGTCGGTGTCCACTAACAATATTCCTGGTCCGGCTTCGATAACACAATTCTCAAAATAAAAGAAAAGAAAAACTAAAGAAATTATATTTTCTTACTGAACTACTAACAAATAAAGTAACATGAATACACAATAATTGGTTTCATAACACGGGTTACAACATGTAACAATATGATATAAAGAAATAATAATTGGAAATAATTTATTGCATAATCAGAAATACTCCCAAAGCACTGGTTTGGAAACTCTTGAATGGTGAAACCACACCATAACAACACTCCAAGCTCCCTATACTGCAACTGTTTCGATGCTACCCTATGATTCATAACATCTTCGTCGAAACCTATGGTATGTGTATTTGAATGGCAATTAAGACAAATGTGAATGTAAATTGCAAATCAATAGTTTAAATAACCCGAGGGAAGATAATATCATATGAGAAAATAAGTAGTTTATATTGAAACAATTTTCACGGACATTGAGTGAAAGAGATCGAGTTGCAGAAAAAATTGATGTGGCAATAGATATAACTGAGTGAATCTGCAAATGATTCCAATATTCAACACCGAATTTTTTATCTTCAACTCCTTTGTCAAGTATGAAATAAAATTTCCCTACCCCTATTTATATAGACTTATGATATTTCTGCTATCAACTATACTACTATATGACAGAATAATATCCCGCCAGATGGTACACGAATCTACATATGAATTGAAAATCTGTCAATATCAACATTCCAAAAAGAAATAAAATAAGAAGTTACATTATAAAGAATCAAATGAGATAGCTTACCCCTCCTCTTCCAGAATCATTCAAGAATAAAAACTGTCTGAAGCATGCTCTACAGACAAAATCTGTTGTAATTTCATTTCCGATCAGAGGAACTTCGCCGGATAAAATGACGTCTTTCAGTCCTTACGGTGCGAAACTTAGATATGCAACACCATAAATACCACCATAACTCTACAAAGTAAAGCTGCACTATGAATTTAGTAACATTACAACCAAAAAGAGTTCTAAAGTTATATATAGACGCAATAGAAAAGGACACAAATATAAATTTTAAGCTTTACTTCTCCAGTAAGTATCACTTGAGATCAATAGACACACTAAAATGCAGAAAGAGAGATCGAACTTACAACAATATTGGGGTAATGAATTATGAGACAAACTTCTCCCATGTGTCTAAAATGTTCAAAATAGTGTATTGTTTCAAGATAAACTGAAGTCAACAACTTATAAAGTAAAACAAAGATTTCTAGGATTACTTGACCCCTTACACTTGATATTGGCCAAGTTGAGTCATCAAGACCTTGAGAAATAACCTTTTGGAATTGACTCTACAAACAACAAACCCAGAATAATTATTAGAACACTCTAAAAATTATTAGGGGTTTTCTTGTTACATGTTTAGCTAAAAACTTACTTCCCGCTGGCAATCAAGTCATCATCCTTGAGGGTATTATTATTCCAGTGTATATCATTCAACTCTCGAAGTTAATTTCTTAGGGTTTTTATATTGGTTCCGCATTCAAATTGATGATAACTGCGATTGCTTTCAGTGATCAGGACACAATGAGCCCAAAAATTATAGTGTTTTTGTGAAGGGTTTCATGCCCTTGATATTATGTGATATTTTTACCCCAAATCTAGTTATAGTTAGAATAGTCGATTCTAATAGGAGGTGAATGGAACACGATTTAGTTTTTATTAAGTGACAAACCTTAAATCTAGAGAAAAAAGGATGTACCTAACTTCAGATCATGTCTTGAACAACCGGTATCAACAAAAACCTCTGATATGAAGCTGATAGAATTAAATTTCTCAAAAAGAATACTGAAATAAAGGCTTATATCAAAATGCTTATCTGATCAAGTATCTTCACCGAGTTCTCTGTTTAGGGTTACATTTGAGTATAACAACTGAAAGACAAAGAATAAAATGAAACCTAGATTGATAATGGGATTGTTCTCTGCATATTCCCTCTATTCTTCTGCCCGAAACAACACTGAAAAGATTTTATAAATATAAAATGACTACCTATGCCCTCGTATGGCTGTGTATTTTATCGAAACAAACATTAATCATTCATCTATCTTATCCGTTGAGAAATCCTGACCCACACCCTATTCCTGATCAAATCCCAGCCGCTTTTTGTCTCCTCCAGAATTAAATCCTGACCCCTCTTTATCTAAGGTAAGTTGTCAACACTTTGTTTTGTATTCTTAATTGTTCTCTGCACATCATCTCTCTTCTTCAGCCTGAAACAACATCGAAAAGATTTTACAAATGTAAAATGACTACCAGTGCCCTCAGACGACTGTGTCTTTTGTCAAAACAAACATTAGTAGTTCATCTATCTTATCCATAGAGAGATCCGGACCCACAGCTTATCTCTGAAAAAATCCCAGTCGTTCTTTATCTCCTGCAAAATTAAATCTTGACCCCTCTTCATCTTAATAAGTTATCTGTACTTTGTTGTGTATTCTTGATTGTTCTCTGCACATCCCCTTTCTTCTTCTTCCGAAAATAACACCTAAAAGATTTTATAAATATAAAATGACTATTTATGCCCTTGGACGGCTGTGTCTTTTGTCAAAACAAACAACAGTCGTTCATCTATCTTATCCATTGAGAGATCCAGACCCACATCCTATCCCTGAACAAATCCCATCCGTTCTTTGTCTCCTCCAAAATTATCTCCCGACCCTCTTTATCTAAGATAAGTTGTCTACACTTTGTTTATTTATTTATATTTATTTTATTTGTAATAAATTTCTTGAAAAATGATGATAGACACTAAAGAAAATTTGGTGATCAATTTAGCATGTTGTGAAAATAATTTGGGTAAGGAAACAATTATTGTTAGGGTAATGTTCCGGATGTGTCTTTTGTCAAAACAAACAACAGTCGTTCATTTATCTTATCCATGGAGAGATCCAGACCCACACCATATCCCTGAACAAATCGCATCCGCTCTTTGTCTCCTCCAAAATTAAATCCCGAACCCTCTTTATCTAAGATAAGTTGTCTACACTTTGTTTATTTATTTATTTATATTTATTTTATGTGTACGAAAAATATTGGATGATAATCTGGCTAGTCACTAAAGAAAAATTGGTGACCAACTTGGCATGTTGTGAATATAATTTAGGACAAGAAACAGTTATTGTGAGGGTAATGTTCCATCTACAGTAATTTATTTCAGATGGATGACTTGGTCGGTAAAATTATTTTGGAGGCAATGATATTTATAGAGACAAATTTACTTGGTCTTTATAAGTGTTTTTAGAGACAAAAATTACTTTTTGTTATTAATTTTTTATTTTGAGACAAATTTATTCGTTGCTAAATTTTTATGTGACTATTTCCTCACTATAAATTTTTCTAAGACGAACAAATTTTGCTGTTAATTTGTTTTTTGAGACGAACAAATTTCACTATTAAAATTGTTTTATCTGACCAATTTGTTTTATCACTATAAATTTATTCGTAGGAGAATAAATTTTGTTGCTAAAATTATTTTAAGTGATAAAATTATATCCTCACCAAAAATATCTAGAGTGACAAAATTCTAGGTCATAAAATCAATGAACGATGTCAAATTTATTTTCTCGCCAAAAGATATTTTTGGTGGAAATATTTTATTGTTGCTAATAAAAAAATTCGGTGATAATTTCTTAATGTTTTCATAAAAGACTTTATACGACTTACGATAGGTGATGAAATTATATATTCTTTTTGAAGCGAAAAAATGAATTTTCGTGATACAATTATTTGCCATTAAAAGCTTTTTTTTAGTGACCACTACTAATTAACGTTATCACCTTCTCCACCACCCACCAACATCCACCTCCACTACCGCCACTGATTCCATAACCACAACTACTACCCGTTTTCATTGATATATTTAATTATTAACGAATTTATATATATATATATAGATAATTAATAATATTATAAGAAATTAATAAAAAAATTATTATGAGAGGATGTCGGAGTATAACAATTGAGGGCCTATGTCAATACCTGTTTTAACAGTATAACTGTCGTGACCAGATTACATCGGATAGGAAAGCACCTCTGCTCATCTAAGACATGTCAAGCAACCATTAGAAGGTGCAATCTTTTTATCATTGGAACAATAAAAAAAATTTAGATTTACTCATTGTTGATACTTCAGTATTAGAAGAATTGTCCTTGCTTACCAAAACTTAAAACTTAGTAATAAATTAAGGTAAGTAAACTAATGGTTGTGGTAGAGGATCTCTCAGCAATTGAATTTTCCAGTAAGCACTATAGAGAAACCTATGAAATTTGGTCAATCTCTCTTCACAATTTTATACAACTCTGTGCATTCAAAAACTCAAGACTCCAGCGCTGTACTGACTTTGAGTTTCCATTTCCTCATCCTTCAAATTTGAGTTATATGCCATGATCACTTAATTGAAGGTCCGCTGTTTTATGTCAAATTCAGAAAAATTATAGGAATCATCCATACTTCTGTGCAATCTAGATCAGGTACAATTATATTTTGAGTACAAAATTAAAAAATATCATCAAGACTTTTGATGAAGCTTTAAGTATGCGGGTCCTGCATAACAGGCACAGAAATTTCAGAAGTATACCAAATTACTAGGGACTCTTCTTGGGATCTTCGAACAGCAGCAAGAGATTTCCTTTGTACATAGATATGAAACTAAGTTATGGTTGGCTTCTTCTAATCATTTACATATTAACTTCGGTTGTTCTTGATTCTCCATCTATTAACATTCCTTTTTAAACAGTAAATAATGGATGCTTGAATTCTGCACAATGACTAATTGCTTCTTGTAATGTCTCATAGTATAACCCCTTATAACAAAGAAAAGAAGTGTTTAAGATATGTTCATGGATGCTTATAATAGCCTCTTATAGCCTTTTGTAAATTTCTTTTTACACAAATGTGTTCAAGAGATTGTCCAAACTAAATCAACAAAGTACTTAAGATATGCATGATGTGTTCCACCGAGGATCATTGATTTAGTTCCAAAAACCCTAATAGTTATATAGGTTAATTGAGGTTTGATACTTATGTTTTGTCCCAAGTTAATATTTGGTCTATTATTTGTCCAACATTAGTGTTTAGTAATTGGAAATAACATCAAGCCACTCTGTTTAGTAAAATTTTAATTAATTTCATATTTTTTTGATATTCTGAATTTACCCTTAGATCCAACGGCCCTTAAGAAAACCATTGATCAACGGTTTGTTCCTTCCTCTCTTCCCCCATAAAAAAGAAAAAAACCTAAATAAAAAGGTCTTCTTCATCTTCTTCGTTTGTTCCTTCGTCCATTCCCCCATGGCTTCTGTATCATTCGATTTTAATATCGATTTCTCTAATTCATCCGTTCTCTCTATCATTTTTTTTGCTTATTAAACAATTCCTCAATCAGAAACAATTATAGACTATAGTTACATGATAGCACATAAAAATTCCCAAATTTGAGAAACCCTAAATCAGTGAAGAGAAATTGAGGTTGGTGATTGATTACGGAGAAGGCACCAGTGAGAATTAGCTGAGAGCAGAGAAATCACTGAAGAGAAATTGATTTTACTAACAGATTTTTGGGATTTCTGGGTCTGTGATGATTCTAGGGTTCTTTGTGAGATGTGAAAACAAGTGAAGAACAAGGGTTCTGCCAAAGATGAGTTGGTATGGTTGTGTTGCAATGAAAAATGGTTTTTGGTTGATTGTGGTCGAGATGGATTCAATTCGAGAATTTGGTTGAGTTGTGTCACTACAGATCAACGGAAGTTGCTGCTTGCCGTGAAATAGTGATAAAATGGTGAGATGGGTTCGAAGCATTTTGAATTCAAGGGAAGAGAAGAAGTGTTGTTTGTGAGCTATAGCCGAGAGGAAACAAGGGGTTTCTGTCCAATTGAACTGGGGTTAGGGAACTGTTTGAGTGATATTAATTCCATGAGCTGTGCAAGATAATTGAGGTGAAGTGTTAGTTGTACAGGATAAGAAGATTTGGTACTATGAAATCTTGAGCTCGAGATTCAAACTGAGTTGAGTTGGTGATTGATTAAAGAGAAGATAATGGGTAAGAAGAAAGATGGTTATGTTGGTTCGAATTTCAAAGGTGGGTTCAGTTTGAGTTTGTTGTTGTGACGTGAAATGGTATAGAAGATGAACTCGAATCTATATTTGAGATGGAAGAAAAGAGAACTCAAAGAAGAGAGAAATTTGAAAAATGGGTTTGAAGCTATTGAAGGATACGATGTCTGAGAAGTGATAGTGGTTCTGATGTTAGGGTTAATAGATTATTATTAGGTAAATATGAGTAAAGTAAAGGGTGTGATAGTAAGTGTGTTTATTAATTATATTTTATATACAATTTTTAATAAATTCTTAACGGAAGTCAAGATTTAACCGAGTCAATCGTAGTCAACGTTCAGTCCAGGTACCAAGCCCTAATATTAGACAAATGTTAGATTAAAGGCTTGTTAGGATAGATGCTATAAAGAAAACAAAACGAAAACAAAAACACATAATATTTAATTGGTTCATCCAAATTAGGCTACATCCAAGGAGCGCCTGCAGTTTTCACTATGATCTTAAAAACAGAGTTCCATAAGAATACAACGGTGATAATACAAACCCTAGATAGCGTAATTCGATATATATATATAAAGACTACTCAACGAACCTTTTAAATTTTTTTATTAATTTTCTAACGGACCATATCAAGTATAAAACTGGATCGTACATTACCAGGCTCCACACAACATAACAAGACTAAACCTAGATAACTTATAAATACCAAGTATCAATTATCCCAATTATATAAGCTAACTAATACTGATTGGATTGTTTCAAATTCAACACAATCTAGTTATCTGATTGGTTGGGTGATAATCTTGTCATTACATTAGATGATTAAATTATGTGTTGGATAGAGAGAGATGAGAGAACCATAGGAGTAAGTAAAAGTAAAAGAAAAAGGAATAGGAAAAGCAAAAGCAAAAGCAAAAGCAAAATTCTGATTACATATCAGTTTTTGTCTGCCTTATATTACAAACAAATCATAGGTATACATCATGCCGACCCTATCTCACATTCCTTATGCGATTCGGAGTATGTTGATTTTTCCAACCCCAATCTAGATATGATCTTTTTTTTGTTAGTTCAAGGAATAATAAATTAGCCACTCTTTTACCTGGACGGCACTGTAGGCACACCACTACTGCTAACTACTACACCATAAGTTGAGAAGAGGCTATTCGGTAGGACACATCACGCTTTCAGGAAAGAACAAAGTCTTTCATCTTTTTGTTTACCACAAATTAAGTGAAAGCCAAAGGTTAAAAGTAGAAATGAATTCCTTTTCTTGAACAGAGAGTATTGCAGTCCTCAAATGGTTTAGTGGACGTTCTTGCTTGACTTATTTCAATTGAGAGAGAGTAAATTTGTCACTATCATATTGTGATACCCTTATATCCACGGGAGAGAATCCGTTAAGATTTTTAAGCCTTCAAAATAACTAAACACACACATTTTATTATTATTGTAGTTGCCATTTAATTTAAAGGATTAGGTCCCGGATTAAAAAAGTTATCAGAACAATAATTTTTCTTTTATAAGATGTATGGTCCAAATGTAGAGATTTTATGGCCCGGAAATCTGATTACGGAATAGAAAGATATTAGGCACCTAATCTGTCCGGTCAAAAAACCGGCCTCTACCTTAATAATTGGGCTAAGGATTTGTGAATTGCATTCATAAGCACAAAGAGTCGGGAAGAGAAAAAGACAATCATGGGTGCATTGATACAACAGGCATACCACGCTAGAAGATGATAAGCTCAAAAACCTAACGTGCACTCTCTCAATGACTCTAACCTAAAGTATCCTAAGATACATACTTCACACATAAATCTCTTATCATGAACTAACTGAAATTAAACATGAAAATAAAACAAAATGTATATATGTACAGCTAGACCAAGTGGAAACAACAACTCTAACTCATGCATATGGTCTCACGTAAGACTCAATGATATGAAAAGAAAACCAACAAATATTAACCAGCTACCTATATGACTAACTACCCGTGAACAGGAAGACTAATAAATCATTATTTTCTAAGACCATTTGCTACTACGATGCTAACTATGTCGATATCAAAGGAAACAATCAAGCTTGAGATTTCGGCCATTCCCTTTGCGCCACATGCAAGCCTAAACTAAATTGCATAACGTAACTTACAATTAAGAAAAACAATTTTAATCTAACCAGTTAAGAAGAAAAACAGTACTGAGTTACACCTCCCAAGATCATGCATTATTAAAATTAAAATCGTTTCGATTGGCTTACACATATTTAGCACATCGTTATTATTGTAGCAGAGCACAAAAAGATATAAAGTTATACCGATGGATAACTCAAAAAATACCTGTTTCCCCTATTCCAAAATTGGATTTTGATTATTTGACTCACAAAAATGACATAGTCAAAGTGACAT